>CM031626.1:49509347-49526847 GCA_018398815.1 Conus ventricosus
ACTGTTTGGAATGTACACGGTTTGGACTGTACACTGTATGGACTGTACACTGTATGGACTGTACACTTTTTGGACGACATGTTTGGACGACACTAGGACTGTACAATGTGGGGACTGTGCATGTTTGGGTAAGCCCACTGTTTGGACTGACATTTTTTGGAAAGTACACTTTTGGACTGTACACTTTTTGGGATGTACATGATGGACGACACTTTTTGGACGCAACGTTTGGTTTTAACGTATGACTGGCCGTGGGGATGAATTAGGGATTTTACATTTTTTTGGGGACGGGGCACTGTTTTGGACTGCACACTATATGGACGGAACTGTTGGGATGTACACAGTTTGGACGGCACGTATGGCTGTAACGTTTGGACTGTGCCCCCGTTGGACACACTAAGGGGAGTACTGTTTGGACTGTCATGGACTTACCTGTTTGGATGAAACACGTACACTTTTGGACGTACAGGGGACGTACACTTTTTTGGCCCGACACTGTTTGGACGTACATTTTTGGGACGGGACACTGTTTGGATGGCATGACATGTTGGGGCTGTACACTGTTTGGACAGTGCCTGTAACGTTTGGATGTACACTGTTGGACTGTGCACTTTTTGGCCCTGTACATTTTTGGGACTGTACCGTTTGGACGTCACTGACATTTTTTTTTGGACTGACACTTTTTGGACGTGCAGTACACTTTTTGAGTACACGTTTGGCGTGCCTTACAGTTTGGAGGTACCTGTTTGGATTACACGTTTGGACGTGCACTGTCACTTTTTTGGACTGTAAACGTTGGCAGGCCTGACACTTTTGGATGACCTTTTTTGGACGTAACTTTTTGGGGATTTACCTTTTTTGGATGTGATGGCCTTTTTGGGATGTACAGATTGGACTGTACACAGTTTGGATGTACAGTACATGTTTGGAGACACTGTTTGGACTGTGCACGTTTGGACATGCACTGTACACGGGTTGGATGTACACGTTTGGACTTACACTTTTTTGGACGTCAGTTTGGATGTACACTTTTTTGGACTGTGACTTTTGGACTGTACATGTTTGGACTGTGCACTGTACACGTTTGGACGAACCTGTTTGGACTGTACTGGGCAGGCCTGTACACTGTTTGGGCGACATTTTTTGGAGTGCCTGTTTGGACAGGCATGTACACTGTTTGGACGTACAGTTTTGGACTGTGCAGTTTTGGACGTGCATCGCACTTTTTTTGGACTGTCACTTTTTTGGACTGTACATTTTTGGGACGTCACGTTTGGACGTCCCGTTTGGACTGTGCACTTTTTGGGGACGCCCTGTTGGACGGGCACTGTACACTGTTTGGACTGTACCTGTACACTTTTTGGGACTGTGCACTGTTTGGACTGTACACTGTTTGAACTGTGCACGTACCTGTTGGACTATACACTGTTTGGACTGTACACTGTTTGGACTGTCACTGACACTTTTGGACGCACTGTTTGGACTTTGCACGTAACTTTTGGACCACATTTTTTGGCTGTACACTGTTTGCATGTAATGTTTGGACTGAACTGTTTGGACTTTGCACTGGCACTTTTTGGACGTACACTTAGGATGTACCTTTTGGACTGTACATGATTGGGATTGTGCCTTTTTGACAGGACGGGCATGTTTGGACGTACCTGTTTAGACTTACACTGTTGGATGTACACTGTTTAGACTGTCCTTTTTGGACTGTCACTGTTTGGACTTTGCACTGGCACTTTTTGGACTTTTCATTTTTTTGGATGTACATGTTTGGACTGTTCACTGTTTGGACTGCATGTTTGGACAGGCATGTCCTTTTTTGGACTGTACAGTTTGGACTGGCACTGTTTGGTTAAACCCCGGCCTGTTGGACGGACACTGTTTGGACTGTCACTTTTTTGGACTTACACTGTGGGACGTACACTGTTTGGACAGTCACTGGCACTGTTTGGCTGTTCACTGTTTGGACTGACACGTTTGGGTCACTTTTTAAAGTGCATATTTGGATGTCCCTGTTTGGACTGTACACTGTTTGGACGTGCACTGACATTTTTGGACTGTACATTTTTTTGGGTTTTCCCCACTGCCCTGGAAAAATTGATGTGATTAAGATAGCCGCCGGTATTCTTCAAAACCCACAAAACATAGTCATTTTACTTTTGTGTGCCATCGGAAACCGGGGAATGAGGAAAACGTATAAACATCCCAGTCCTTTTGGAGAAATTTGAGGAAAATGAATAAATGAAAAGGTGACTGTCACGGACAAAAAAAAAAAACCCAAAATTCGTGCACCCCACCAGTTCAATCGACATAAGCCCAAAACCCCAAAATTTGGTCTAGGCAGACACTTGGGTGCGCGTCACCCAAATTAGGCACAGCGAATAGCTATTTTTAGTCCTCACGGAGACAGCACCGTCCACAAAAACTAAGGTTTGAACCGACGTCCAATAGGCGGGCCCAGAATCCGGCATCGGGGTCAGACGAGGGGGCTAATTTCGAAAGACCCCCAAAGTTAACCCAGACGTCCGGGTTAAGTAAAGGGGGGAAAGGTTTTGGGGGGTGGGGGTAAAATAAAGCTAATTAATTAAAGCCCCTTGACCACCACAGAAGAAAGGGCCAGTAGAGGACTTTGACGTTTTAACGTCCATGGAATGAGGGGGGAGGAACCCCTCAGTAAAGGGGAAAAATACTGCCCAATGGACCCCCCTTTGACACATAGGTGAGGAAAAGAAAGTGAGGAAGATGAGGGGGGGAAAAACGAAAAACAGGGGAAAAGGGGAAGAGTTCGGGAGTAGGCCCCCCTACGGGGAAAGCAAAGATGAAAGGGGGATAAAGAAAACCGATTTGAAGCATTAACCAATAGAGTCTGCAGGGGAAGGACTAAGGGAGAAGTTAGAGAGGATTTTAAACTGTGAAGAAAAAAAAAGAAAAAGAAAAAAGAAAAGAAAAGCAACCATGCCATTTGATAAGCAGACTAAAGAGAGAGAGAGAGAGTGCAAGCGTTAATGAGGAAAAAAGAAAGGAGAACAGATCGATGTTGGTAGTCACTGTTAAATCAAACCTGGTTCAAACCTCATCCCGCAGCCCCATTTTCATCAGCAGTCCAACCTACCAAACGCCAGCGGTTTAATGACCACCCACAGCCCAACCTGACCGTGCAGGGCCCAAACCGCCCATGCCAGCAGTTGTGTGTGACGGGGTTTTTTGTGAAAGTGACAGTGAAAAAAAAAAGAAAAAAAAAGAAGAAAAGGAAAACTGTTTCGAGAATAGTTAAAAGATCCCCCGGGCCCAGGAAAGTGAAAAATTATTTAACCCGGGTTATTTGAGATTAGATAAATGGTTTTGTGAAGTTAAAGGAAAGAGAAAGTTTTTTTTGTTTCACCCCCTGCGCTTTTGTTTCCGTTTGTCAGAAAATTTAAAGACTTTACAGGGGTTTGATGTGACAATGCATGATATATGAAGAATTGAAGAACTGGAGTGCGGGGGGCGTGCGTAGTCCCCTCCACTGCAACCCCCGGGGTTGACTTTTTAATTGGGACCGCCAGGATATTGGGGCCCTTTATATAATTGTTCAACTTCTCAAGAGGAAGCGGGGTGGGATTCAATATTTTTCCAAAAGGCAAGGGTGTCTTACTGTATTTTCCCCAAGATTTTTTAAATAGGTTTGGATTGCCCCAAGATGTTAACACTAGGCTTGGTTTTCACCCCCCAATACTTTTTTTCCACGTTCCCTTAATTCCTCCATATTGGGTCAGGCGTAGGCTCTTAAAAAAACTAATTACTTGTCCAAGCTAAAATTATCATTTATAGGATGTGCTATTACGTCACCGTGCGGGAACCACCCGTTTGGGTGTCGTAGTAAAAAATTTGTTAAAAAAAAAGAAAAGAAGAAAAGGCGGGCGAAAAAACCCCCACTTGAAAATTTTTGAGCGCCTCGTGTTTTAGGGGTACTCGGGGAAGATTGCGAGCACGTTGAAACCCAAAAAAGATGAAAGAATGGGGAGCGGGAAAGACGCCCTGAACGCGGAAACTGAAAGATTTAAAGGGTTCGGTACGATAATCAGGTGGGAAAACCCGGGAAAAAAAAATTAAGGATTAAATTGGGGTTTGGAGATGGGGAAAACAGAGGGGGACCACCGTGAGGTAATTCATTTTCCAGTGACCCCTCCGTTATCCCCCCGCCAAAGTTCCAAAATTCTCTAAAACAGATTCGATGAGCGTAAACAGTGTTTTAACGTTTTTACTATCAGGGGGGCCTTCAGAAAGGGGTCTTTTTTCAGCGCATTAGGGTAAAGGGATTACAGATTTTTATCATTTCCCGACCAACAATCTGATTTTGGGGCTGTGAAGGAGTCTTTTTGAAGGGATTTTACCCCACAGAGGAGGGGTTTTTTGAAAGAAATTCGATAGCTGATTTCAAGCAGGTGAAAAGTACCTCAGTTTTTGGGGCAGTTTAATCAAATTTGAAAGTTTAAGTTGAGGTACGAAAAGGGGGTTCGCTGAATTGAAGAGTGGTTATGAAAAAACAGTTTTTTTCAGGGGTTTCAGTCCAAATTAACTATAATTTGAAAGAGGAGCAGCCCGAGACAGCAGGAAGTTTCTGAAATTAGCAGAGGTGTAAGGGAGGCACGTTTGGGACTAAAGGGGAGGAAAAACAGGGGCCCGCACGGGGGGAAGGTCAAGGAGACTAAGGGGTTTTTTGCAAAGCTGCAAAACCCCCGTGGGGAGCAAAGGAGGACAAAGGACAAAAAGGGTTTCATTTGTCACAAGAAGGGGGCATGTGGGGGGGATTGTCGCAGAGGTTTCCCGAAGGGAGCAGCCCCTTTCAAGAGGTTGTAAGGGGCGCCAGGGGGAACGACCGCTGGGAAACCAAAAGGGACCAATGAAGAGGTGGGTGCGGCCCATGGCAGCACTGGACAGCAGTCAGTGTCAGGGTTTGGGGGGCCTAGGTGAGTGGTTCATTACCCGTGGAAAAGGGGGGATTGGCCAGCAAAAGGTGAAATGTTAGGGACACTGGGTTGTTCATGTGGGGTAGTAAGAAAACGCTGGTCAGGAAAAGGATTTGACAGGGGAAATCCAAACCCGTACCTTTAACGAGGGGGCTGTGAGGGAGTTTCCGTTGAAGATAGAAACGTACCCCTTATTTCCCGGCGAGGCGCCGGGAGGAAAACCCCCTTTTGATTTGATATTGGAAATATTCCCGTGCAAGGGGTCCCGGGATCCGATTGTTGTGCTACAGGGGCAGATTTTAAACCGGAGCAAGAAGGGGGAAAAGGTTGATAAACCGTTAGTTTTCCCGCAAGGGGTCAGGCATAA
The DNA here is from genome assembly GCA_018398815.1 of Conus ventricosus. NCBI lineage: Eukaryota > Metazoa > Mollusca > Gastropoda > Neogastropoda > Conidae > Conus > Conus ventricosus. The sequence continues at coordinate 49,514,670 of CM031626.1, forward strand.
TGTTCGCCTTAGTTTAGGGCCGCGCAGGAACAAGACCCTTTTGCTCGTGAAGTCTTGGGAGTGGCAAGAGGTGGAAGAAAAAGTGGTTAAGGGGGTTGAGAAGAATTTCTGGTGAAAAAGGGGGTTGTTTACCGAGTGTTCACCCAAAGGGGGAAAACAGGTAAGGGGACAAATCGTTAGAGGTCCGCATTTTGTGACACGCTGTCGTGGGTCACGAGTCCCATGGCGGGGCATCTCGGCACCAAAAACAGCTGCCCAATCTTGATGTTTTCATGGCCGGGGGGAATGGAGACATCAAAGGTTTTCATGTCATGTACGTGTTTTAAAAGGCGCCACAAAAGGGGGGAAAGGGGAAAGGGGCCCCTTAAACAGCGCCCTTTTAATTTTACAACCATTCAGGAGAGGGCGTTGATCTGATTGGGCCCCAATCTCGCCCCCGTTCCAAAGGGGGCACAGGTATGAACAGAAGGGTTTCAAGGGAAAAATTTGCAGAGGGTGGGTCGTGCAGAAAAGCAAATGACAAAAGGTGAACATCCCTCAAAGGGGGGAATCAAGTCCTGTTCTGTTCCCCCGGCACACAAGCTCGAGCATTGGAAAAGGGCCATTCACCACAGAAAAGGTAGATCCGGGTTAATTGATGTGAAGGGAAACCCAAAAATTTTCCGCGAATTTTTTCCGCAAATATATTTACGTGAGATCCACCCTAGGCACAGCAAAAACGCAGGGTGCTGCGCTGGAATGGACGCGCCCCCAGGGGATCGAGTTCAGTACCTCCCCCGGGCGCAGAATGAGGGGGGACTATTTAAGCGGTATCAGCAGTGCAACTCGAGGAAGTAGTCATATCCGGGGGGCATACTACTTTGTAAAAAAATGTCTGATTTCAGTGGATTTGGTGGATAGGGTTCTTCCCCTTTTGGGTATGGTTCATATTTTCTTGGAGATTTTTTTTCATGTAAATGTAGTTAGTTTGGGAACAGTCGTTTTGTATAATGATGTTTTTCGAAAGTGAGGTGAGATTCCCCATTTAGGTTCATGGATCGTGGTCATATTAATTGTCTTTTCTAAATTTGAAGAGAAGGTGGCAAATCCGCAGTAGGGATTGCATAGGGGCGCACAGAGGTTATCAGAAAAGAGTTTGGAAAAAAAGGGAAAGCGCACTCAATGATAACCCATTGGGGGGATATTTACCCGGAACATTGTAATTGTAAACCGTTGTGTAAATAATTTTGCAAAAAAATTGCACGTGTGCTGTGGGGCAGAAATTCGGGTTTTGTTTTTTTGTACCGTTGTTTGAGACAAAGCGGAGCATAGTCTTTGAAGGGGGAAATGTCAGGACAAAAAAAAAAACCCAAACGGGCACGCCACCCTTCAAGGACCAAAAATCCAACCCAAACATTCGGTCCCAGGCAGAACCCCCGGTGTCGCGTCAGCCCTTAGGCACAGCGAAAAGGTATTTTTTATCCCCACGGGAACAACCCTCCCCGCCGAAGACTAAGTACTTACCGACGTTCAATAGGTCTGGCCAACGGGTCCGGCGTCCGGGGCAGACGAGCGGGAATTTCGCAAAAACCACGCCGACAGTTTTAAACAGATGTGCCCGTTGGTAGAAGGGGGGGGATTGTGTTGGGGGGGAAAAAAAGCTAAATTAAATGACCCCTTGCCCCACAAGAGCAAGGCCCTAGATGTACTTTTGACGATTTTAACTCCCAAAGGAATGAGAGGGGAGGTAAACCCCGTATAAGGGGGGAAAAATACTGACCAAAGGTACCCCCCTTTTACAATAGGAGAGGGTAAGAAAGTGAGGAGAAGGGGGGGAGGGAACGAAAAAAAAGAGAGAGGGAGGTTCTGGGGGAGGCTCTCGCCCACAGGAAACAGAAGATGAGAGGGGAGGAAAAGAACCGAGTTGAAGCATTAGCACCAAAAAGTCGGGAGGGAAAACTAAGGAGAGGTTTTAGAGGGAGTTGCAAAAGATGAAAAAAAAAAGAAAAGAAAAAGAAAAAAAAAGCAACCCTTCCATTTGATAGAGCAGACTAGAAGGAAGAGAGAGGTGCAATGCGTTAATGCGGAAGAAAAAAAGGAGAACGATGATGTCTGGTAGCCTGTTCAATTGAACCGGGTTCGACCCTACCGGCAGCGCAACTTCACCGCAGCCAACCAACCAACCCAGGGCAACTGACCGTGCCAGCTCCAACTGACTGCCACGGCCAACTACCAGGCCCGCAGTTGTGTCGTGATGGTGTTTTGAAAGTGACATGAAAGAAAAGAAAAAAAAGAAAAAAAGAAAGACGTGTTGGAATATTTAAAATGGCCAGGTAAAGTGAAAAATTTTTATTTATAAACCGGGGGTTTTTATATTTAGATAAAGGTTTTTTTTGAAATTAAGGATTTTTTGGGCGGCGCTAGTCCCCCCCACGACAACCCCGAGGTTGACAGGATGATATTTAAGTAGGGAAACGACTGAATGACGCCCGTAGGGGCTCTTCGGCCGCTCTACCCAGGAGGCACCCTTGATGAGTGAAGTAGTGTGTTTATTGTAAAGCGCTTAGAGCTTGGTCTGTGACCGAGGATAGGCGCTATATAAATACCCAATATAATACACTGTTTGGACAGTGCACTGTACACTGTTTGGACTGTACACTGTTTGGACTGTACACTCTGCACTGTTTGGACTGTACACTGTTTGGACTGTACACTGTTTGGACTGTACACTGTTAGGACTGTACACTGTTTGGACTGTACACTGTTTGGACAGTGCACTGTTTGGACTGTACACTGTTAGGACTGTACACTGTTTGTACTGTACACTGTTTGGACTGTGCACTGTGCACTGTTTGGACTGTGCACTGTACACTGTTTGGACTGTGCACTGTGCACTGTTTGGACTGTGCACTCTGCACTGTTTGGACTGTACACTGTTTGCACTGTGCACTGTTTATGTCTGTACACTGTTTGGACTGTACACTGTTTGGACTGTACACTGTTTGCACTGTACACTGTTTGGACTGTACACTGCTTGTACTGTACACTGTTTGGACAGTGCACTATGCACTGTTTGGACTGTACACTGTTTGGACTGTACACTGTTTGGACTGTACACTGCTTGGACAGTGCACTGTTTGAACTGTACACTGTTTGGACCGTGCACCGTACACTGTTTGGACTGTACACTGTTTGGACTGTACACTGTTTGGACAGTACACTGTTTGGACAGTACACTGTTTGGACAGTGCACTGTACACTGTTTCTACTGTACACTGCTTGGACTGTACACTGTTTGGACTGTACACTGTTTGGACTGTACACTGTTTGGACTTTGCACTGTGCACTGTTTGGACTGTACACTGCTTTGACTGTACACTGTTTGGACTGTACACTGTTTGGACTGTACACTGTTTGGACAGTGCACTGTGCACTGTTTGGACTGTACACTGTTTGGACTGTACACTGTACACTGTTTGGACTGTACACTGTACACTGTTTGCACTGTGCACTGTTTGGACAGTACACTGTTTGGACTGTACACTGTTTGGACTGTACACTGTTGTGAACTGTGACCACTGTGCACTGTTTAGACTGTACACTGTTTGGACTGTACACTGTTTGGACTGTACACAGTTTGGACAGTGCACTGTTTGGACTGTACACTGTTTGGACTGTTCACTGTTTGGACTGTACACTGTTTGGACAGTGCACTGTACACTGTTTGGACTGTGCACTGTTTGGACTGTACACTGTTTGGACAGTGCTCTGTACACTGTTTGGACTGTGCACTGTTTGGACTGTACACTGTTTGGACTGTTTCACTGTTTGGACTGTACACTGTTTGGACAGTGCACTGTACACTGTTTGGACTGTGCACTGTTTGGACTGTACACTGTTTGGACAGTGCTCTGTACACTGTTTGGACTGTGCACTGTTTGGACTGTACACTGTTTGGGACTGTACACTGTTTGGACTGTGCACTGTACACTGTTTGGACTGTGCACTGTTTGGACTGTACACTGTTACACTGTGTGGACTGTACACTGTTTGGACTGTACACTGTTTGGACTGTACACTGTTTGGACAGTGCACTGTGAACTGTTTGGACTGTACACTGTTTGGACTGTGCACTGTACACTGTTTGGACTGTACACTGTTTGGACTGTACACTGTTTGGACTGTACACTCTGCACTGTTTGTACTGTACACTGTTTTGACTGTACACTGTTTGGACTGCACACTGTTTGAACTGTAACACTGTTTGGGCTCTGCACTGTTTGGACTGTACACTGTTTGGACTGTGCACTGTTTGGACTGTACCACTGTTTGGACGTTCACTGCTTGGACTGTGCACTGTTTGGACTGTACACTGTTTGGGACTGTTCACTGTTTGGACTGTACACTGTTTGGACTGTACACTGTTGGGACTGTACTCTGGGCTTTTGCACTGCAACACAGATAATTTACACCACGCACATATACAGTGTGTGTGTGTGTGTGTGTGTGTGTGGGTGTGTGTGTGTGTGTGTGTGTGTGTGTGTGTGTTTCTGTGTGTGTGTGTTTCTGTGTGTTGTGTGTGTGTGTGTGTGTTGTGTGTGTGTGTGAGTGTGTGTGTGTGGTGTGTGTGTGTGTGTGTGTGTGGGTGTGTGTGTGTGTGTGTGTGTGTGTGTGTTGTGGTGTGTGTATGTGTGTGTGTGTGCTCTGTCTGTTTATATATATGGTGTGTGTGTGTGTGTTGTGTGTGTGTGTGTGTGTGTGTGTGTGTGTGTGTGTGTGTGTGTGTGTGTGTGTGGTGTGTGTGTGTGTGTGTGGTTTTTTCTGTGTGTGTGTGTGTGTGTGTGTGTGTGTGTGTGTGTGTGTGTGTGTGTGTGTGTGTGTATTCCTATCAATCAATCAATCAATCAATCAATCAATCTATCTATCTATCTATCTATCTATCTATCTATCTATCTATCTATCTATCTATCTATCTATCTATCTATGTAAACATACATACATACATACATGCATACATACATACATACATGCATGCATACATACACATGCATACATACATTTACATAAATATATATATGCATATGTATGTGTTTATAATCTCTATGTATCTATGTATCTATGTATGTATGAATGTATGTATGTATGTATGTATGTATGTATGTATGTAGTATGTATCTATCTATCTATCTATCTATCTATCTATCTATCTATCTGTTTGTATGTACGTATTGTGTGGGCGTGCGCGCGTGTGAGTATCGTGACATTTTGTATCCTCTCCCCCCCCCCCCCCCCCCCCTCCCCCGCCCCCTGTCATGAAATGTCTTCAGAGGTGACTATTGCTTTGTTTGTCTCTTTTGTCAGCAGTAGAACGGGAAAAAAAAAGAAAATCCGATTTCAACTCAACTAACACTGGGAGACAGAATGAGGTTCGAGGATGACTTCTCTGGAGACTGCCGAGTAATAGAGCAGAGTTAGGCGCCGATCACCAAGATGAACCCCAAACTAAATTTAAAACCGATTGAACCGACACTCGCTCAGTGGTGGACACAGGTGGACTGGAGCTCTCCATAGGATTTTTGCGCGAATCCAAACCAGGACGACAGATCCAGAAGTTGTTCCCAGAGCCGTTTTTTGTGCCAACTCTACCCAGCCATTGGACTGATCTCATGAACAGATGGCGGATGGTGAGGAGCTGCAGGACAAGGATGTTCCGATTTTGCTCGGATACCATCCAAGAGACGGAAACCAGGAATCGTTCAGCAAAGAAGACGTTAAAATGTGCAAAATGGACAGGAACGAGTGGACTAGAATGGAGTGGACTGGAATGGAGTGGACTGGAATGGAATGGACTGGAATGGAGAGGACTGGAATGGAGAAGACTGGAATCGAGTGGACTGGAATGGAGAGGACTGGAATGGAGAGGACTGGAATGGTGAGGACTGGAATGGAGAGGACTGGAATGGAGTGGACTGGAATGGAGAGGACTGGAATGGAGAGGACTGGAATGGAGAGGACTGGAATGGAATGGACTGGAATGGAGAGACTGGAATGGAGAGGACGGGAATGGAATGGACTGGAATGGAATGGACTGGAATGGAATGGACTGGAATGGAGAGGACTGGAATGGAGAGGACTGGAATGGAATGGACTGGAATGGAAGGGACTGGAATGGAGAGGACAGGAATGGAATGGACTGGAATGGAATGGACTGGAATGGAGAGGACTGGAATGGAGAGGACTGGAATGGAGAGGACTGGAATGGAGAGGACTAGAATGGAATGGACTAGAATCGAGTGGACTGGAATGGAATGGACTGGAATGGAATGGACTAGAACAGAGCGGACTGGAATGGAATGGACTGGAATGGAAGGGACTGGAATGGAATGGAATGGACTGGAATGGAGAGGACTGGAATGGAGAAGACTGGAATAGAGAGGACTGGAATGGAATGACTAGAATGGAGAGGACTGGAATGGAGAGGACTGGAATGGAGAGGACTGAATGGATGGACCTGGAATGGAATGGACTGGAATGGAGTGGACTGGAATAGAGAGGACTGGAATGGAATGGACTAGAATGGAGGGGACTGGAATGGAGAGGAGTGGAATGGAGAGGACTGGAATGGAATGGACTGGAATGGACAGGACTGGAATGGAATGGACTGGAATGGAATGAACTGGAATGGAATGGACTGGAATGGAATGGACGGGAAATGGAGAGGATTGGAATGGAGAGGACGGGAAATGGAGTAGATTGGAATGGAGTGGACTGGAATGGAGTGGACTAGAATGGAGAGACTGGACTGGAATGGACTGGAATGGAGAGGACAGGAATGGAGTGGATTGGAATGGAGTGGACTGGAATGGAATGGACTGGAATGGAGAGGACAGGAATGGAGTGGATTCGAATGGAGTGGACTGGAATAGAGTGGACTAGAATGGAGTGGACTGGAATGGACTGGACTGGAATGGAGTGGACTGGAATGGAGCGGGCTGGAATGGAGTGGATTGGAATGGAATGGACTGGAAGGGAGTGGACTAGAATGGAATGGACGGGAATGGAGTGGATTGGAACTGAATGGACTGGAATGGAATGGACTGGAATGGAGTGGACTGGAATGGAATGGACTGGAATGGAGTGGACTAGAACGGAATGGACTGGAATGGAATGGACTGGAATGGAGTGGACTAAAATGGAGTGGACTGGAATGGAGTGGACTGGAATGGAGCGGAAGGAAGGAGTGGATTGGAATGGAATGGACTGGAATGAAGGGGACTTGAATGGAGTGGACTTTAATGGAGTGGACTGGAATGGACTAGAATGGAGTGGATTTGAATGGAGTGGACTGGAATGGAGTGGACTGGAATGGAGTGGACTGGAATGGAGCGGACTGGAATGGAGCGGACTGGAATGGAGTGACTGGACTGGAATGGACTGGAATGGAGGGGATTGGAATGGAATGGACTGGAATGGAGTGGACTGGAATGGAGTGGACTGGATTGGAGTGGACTGGAATGGAGTGGACTGGAATGAGTGGACTGGAATGGAGCGAACTAGAATGGAGGGGACTACAATGGAGTGGACTGGAATGGAGTGGATTGGAATGGAATGGACTGAAATGAAGTGGACTGGAATGGAGTGGACTGGAATGGAGTGGACGGGAATGAGGGGACTGGAATGGAGCGAACTAGAATGGAGCTGACTGGAATGGAGCGGACTGGAATGGAGTGGATTGGAATGGAGTGGATTGGAATGGAGTGGATTGGAATGGAGTGGATTGGAATGGAATGGACTGAAATGAAGTGGACTGGAATGGAGTGAACTAGAATGAGTGGACTGGAATGGAGCGGACTGGAATGGAGCGGGCTGGAATGGAGCGGACTGGAATGGAGCGGACTAGAATGCAGCGGACTGGAATGGAGTGGACTAGAATGGACTGGAATGGAATGGACTGGAATGAAGTGGACTGGAATGTAAATGGACTAGAATGGAGCGGACGGGAACGGAGTGGAATGGAATGGACTGGAATGGAGTGGACTGGAATGTAACAGACTAGATTAGACCTGACTGGAATGGACTAGAATGGAGGGACTTGGACTGCAACGGACTAGAATGTAACGGACTAGAATGTAATGGACTAGAATGGAGTGGACTGGAATGGACTAGAATGGAGTGGAATGGAATGTAACGGACTAGAATGTAACGGACTGGAATGTAACGGACTAGAATGGAGCAGACTGGAATGGACTAGAATGATGGATGGGAAGGGAAAACGGACTAGAATTAATGGACTAGAATAAAGTGGAATGGAATGCAACGGACTAGAATGTAACGGACTGGAATGTAACGGACTAAAATGGAGCGGACTGGAATGAGCTAGAATGGAGTGGACTGGAATGTAACGGACTAGAATGTAACGGACTAGAAGGGAGTGATATGGAATGTAACGGACTAGAATGTAATGGGCTGGAATGTAACGGACAAGAATGGAGCGGACTGGAATGGACTAGAATGGAGTGGACTGAAATGTAACGGACTAGAATGGAGTGAAATGGAATGTAACGGACTAGAATGTAACGGACTAGAATGGAGCGGACTGGAATGGAGTGGACTGGAATGGAGTGGACTGGAATGGACTAGAATGGAATGGACTAGAAGGGAGTGGACTGGAATGTAAAGGACTAGAATGGAATGGACTAGAAGGGAGTGGAATGGAATGTAATGGACTAGAATGGAATGGACTAGAATGGAGTGGACTGGAATGTAACGAACTAGAATGTAAGGGACTAGATTGGAGTGGAATGGAATGGACTAGAAGGGAGTGAACTGGAATGGAACGGACTAGAATGGAGCGGACTGGAATGGAATGGACTGGAATGGAACGGACTAGAATGGAATGGACTAGAATGGAGTGGACGGGAATAAAGTTGACTGGAATGGAGTGGACTGGAATAAAGTGGACTGGAATGGAGTGGATTGGAATGGAGAGGGCTGGAATGGAGTGGATTGGAATGGAGTGGACTGAATGGAGCGAACTAAATGGAGCGGACTGGAATGGAGTGGACTGGAATGGAGTGGACTGGACTGGAGTGGACTGAATGGAGTGGACTGGAATGGAGTGGACTGAAATGAAGTGGACTAGAATGGAGTGGATTGGAATGGTATGGATTGGAATGGAGTGGATTGGAATGGAGTGGACTGGAATGGAGTGGACTAGAATGGACTGGAATGTAATGGACTAGAATAGAACTGACTGGAATGGACTAGAATTGAGTGGACTGGCTGTAACGGACTAGAATGTAACGGACTAGAATGTAACGGACTAGAATGGAGTGGACTGGAATGGACTAGAATGGAGTGGAATGGAATGTAACGGACTAGAATGTAACGGACTGGAATGTAACGGACTGGAATGTAACGGACTAGAATGGAGCAGATTGGAATGGACTAGAATGGAGTGGACGGGAATGTAACGGACTAGAATGTAGCGGACTAGATTGAAGTGGAATGGAATGTAATGGACTAGAATGTAATGGACTGGAATGTAACGGACTAAAATGGAGCAGACTGGAATGGGCTAGAATGAGGGGACTGGAATGAAAACGAACTAGAATGTAACGGACTTGAATGGAGTTGAATGGAATGTAACGGACTAGAATGTAACGGACTAGAATGTAACGGACAAGAATGGAGCGGACTGGAATGGACTAGAATGGATTTGGACTGGAATGTAATGGACTAGAATGTAACGGACTAGAATCGAGCGGACTGGAATGGAATGGACTGGAATGGAGCGGACTGGAATGGAGCAGACTGGAATAAAAGCGGACGGGAATGGAGCGACTAGAATGCAGCGGACTGGAATGGAGTGGACTAGAATGGAGTGGAATGGAATGGACTGGAATGGAGTGGACTGGAATGTAACGGACTAGAATGGAGCGGACTGGAATGGAGTGGAATGGAATGGAGTGGAATGGAATTGACTGGAATATAGTGGACTGGAATGGAGTGGACTGGAATGGAGTGGACTGGAATGGAGTGGATTGGAATGGAGTGGATTGGAATGGAGTGGACTGGAATGGAGTGGACTAGTATGGACTGGAATGTAACGGACTAGAAGAGAACTGACTGGAATGGACTAGAATGGAGTGGACTGACTGTAACGGACTAAAATGTAACGGACTAGAATGTAACGGACTAGAATGGAGTGGACTGGAATGGACTAGAATGGAGTGGAATGGAATGTAACGGACTAGAATGTAACGGACTAGAATGTAACGGACTGGAATGTAACGGACTAGAAATGGAGCAGACGGGAATGGACTAGAATGGAGTGGACGGAAATGTAACGGACTAGAATGTAACGGACTAGAATGAAGTGGAATGGAATGTAACGGACTAGAATGTAACAGACTGGAATGTAATGGACTAAAATGGGGCGGACTGGAATAGGCTAGAATGGAGTGGACTGGAATGTAACGGACTAGAATTAACAGACTAGAATGGAGTGGAATGGAATGTAACGGACTAGATTGTAACGGACTGGAATGTAACGGAACAAGAATGGAGCGGACTGGAATGGACTAGAATGGAGTGGACTGGAATGTAACGGACTAGAATGGAGTGGACTGGAATGTCACGGACTAGAATGTAACGGACTAGAATGGAGCGGAGTGGAATGGAGTGGACTGGAATGGACTAGAATGGAATGGACTAGAAGGGAGTGGACTGGAATGTAACGGACTAGAATGGAATGGACTAGAACGGAGAGGACTGGAATGTAACGGACTAGAATGGAATGGACTAGAATGGAGTGGACTGGAATGTAACGGACTAGAATGTAACGGACTAGATTGGAGTGGAATGGAATGGACTAGAATGGAGTGGACTAGAATGGAACGACTAGAATGGAGTGAACTGGAATGGAACGGACTAGAATGGAGCGGACTGGAATGGAATGGACTGGAATTGGAACTAGAATGAAGGGGAATGGAATGTAACGGACTAGAATGCAACGGACTGGAATGTAACGGACTAGAATGTAACGGACTAGAATGGAGTGGAATGGAATGTAACGGACTAGAATGTGATGGACTGGAATGTAACGGACTAAAATCGAGCGGACTGGAATGGGCTAGAATGGAGGGGAAACTGGAATGTAACGACTAGAATGAAAGCGGACTAGAATGGAGTGGACTGGAATGTAACGGACTAGAATGTAACGGACTGGAATGTAACGGACAAGAAGGGAGTGGACTGGAATGGACTAGAGTGGAGTGGACTGGAATGTAACGGACTAGAATGTAACGACTAGAATGGAGTGAAATGGAATGTAACGGACTAGAATGTAACAGACTAGAATGGAGCGGACTGGAATGGAGCGGACTGGAATGGACTAGAATGGAATGGACTGAAAGGGAGTGGACTGGAATGTAACGGACTAGAATGGAATGGACTAGAATGGAGTGGACTGGAATGTAACGGACTAGAATGTAACGGACTAGATTGGAGTGGAATGGAATGGACTACAATGGAGTGGACTAGAATGGAACGGACTAGAATGGAGTGAACTGGAATGGAACGGACTAGAATGGAGTGGACTGGAATGGAATGGACTGGAATGGAACGGACTAGAATGGAGCGGACTAGAATGGAGTGGACTGGAAAGAACGGCCTAAAATGGAGTGGACTGGAATGGAACGGACTAGAATGGAGCGGACTGGAATGGAATGGACTAGAATGGAGCGGACTAGAATGGAATGGACTAGAATGGGGTGGACTGGAATGGATCGGACTAGATTGGAGCTGAATGGAATGGAGCGAACTAGAATGGAGTGGACTGGAATGGAATGGACTAGAATGGAGTGGACTGGAATGGAACAGACCAGAATGGAGTGGACTGGAATGGAGCGGACTAGAATGGAGTGGACTAGAATGGAGTGGACTAGAATGGAGTGGCCTAGAATGGAACGGACTAGAATGGAGTGGACTGGAATGGAACGGACTAGAATGGAGCGGACTGGAATGGAGTGGACTAGAATGGAGTGGACTAGAATGGAGTGGACTAGAATGGAACGGACTAGAATGGAGTGGACTGGAATGGAGCGGACTAGAATGGAGTGGACTGGAATGGAGTGGACTGGAATGGAATGGACTAGAGTGGAACGGACTAGAATGGAGCGGACTGGAATGGAGCGGA
>CM031626.1:49531847-49542345 GCA_018398815.1 Conus ventricosus
CACGCACGTACAGACATACAGACAGACAGACAGACAGACACACACACACACACACACACACACACACACACACACACACACACACACACACACACACACACACGGGGATTGCACACTCAAACGCACACACGCGCGCGCGCACACACAGATCTAAATAAAGCGATTTCGCCGCATGTGTTAGCAGCATCTGTCAAAATTGACATGGAAGAAAAGTTTACTAACTATTTGAAAGTATACACTGACGGCTCAGTTCTTGATGATGGTAGTGCGGGATCTGGCTTTGTAATTCCAGATTGCAAAGCTGAAAAATCATATTATTTAGGTAAGGGTCATTCCATATTTACAGCTGAACTAGTTGCTGTCCTGATGGCATTAAATTATTTAATTTCCTTGCCAGTCTCAATATTTAATATCCTGTTTTGTGTTGATTCACAGTCAGTATTAAAAAGTTTGTATTGTTTTGAAAATTCACAAAGAGAGGAATTATTATTTGAGATTAAGTACATGTTGCACTGTCTTTACATGAAAGGTACTAATGTTGTATTTTCTTGGGTTCCATCGCACACCTCCTTCGTTTTAATGATCAAGCAGATAGAGCAGCAAAAAGGGGAGCAAAGAATATACTTGGTAGTTGTCAACCTCGGGTGATGTCGATGGAGGAAGGACTAGCGCACAGCCAAACACACTCACAGCTTGCTTACAATCTCATTCATATATCATGCATTCGTCACATCAAACCACTAGTAAAGTCTATAACTTTACTACACATGATCATAGAACGAAACATCAATGCATATGGAATCAAACAAAATAAAACATTCTCTCTTTCCTGAACTTCACAAAATCATTTATCTAAAACATCATTAACTAACCCGGGTATAAATAGATTTTCTACTTTACCTGGCCAGGTGCTCTTAACTATTCACGAATCACTGTCTTTTTCTTTTCCTTTTTTTTTTCCTTTTCACTGTCACTTTCACAACACGACACAACTGCTGGCACCGGTCAAGTTAGACTGCTGGCATCGGTCAGGCTGGACTGCCGGCACTGGTCAGGTTAGACCGCTGGCGTTGGTCAGGTTGGACTGCGATGAAAGTGGCGCTGGCCAAGTATGAGGTCGAACCCCGGTTAAGATGGAACAGTGACTATCAACATCGATCTGTTCTCCTTTCTTCCTTCCTGCATTAACGCATTGCACTCTCTCTCTCTCTTCTAGTCTGCCCTATCAAATGGACATGGTTGCTTTTCTTTTCTTTTTCTTTTCTTTCTTTTCCTCTTCATTAGTTAGCAACTCTCTCTCTCCACATCTCTCTTTTAGTCCTTCCCCTGCAGACTATCTCCTGCTAATCTCTCAACTTGGTTCTCTTCTCTCCTCCCCTCATCTCTGTCTCTGCCCCTCTCTCCTGCAGAGCTTCCACTCCGAACCTCTCTCTCTCTCTCTGTTCGTTCTCCCCCTCGTTCTCCCGTTCTCTCACTCTCACATCCATCTTATTCCCGTTCCGATCTGTCAAAAAGGGCGAGTACCATTGGTCAGTATTTTTACCGCCTCGTAGTCGAAGTTATCTCCCTCTAATTCCATTGGATATCCAAATCATGACAGTCACGCCTACACGCCTTACTCTCTGTGGTGGTCAATTGGTCATTTAATTGATTAGCTAGATTTCACCCCCACCACGCACTACCTTCCCCCTTTCCTACTTAACTGGCGCCGTGTGGCTTAACGTGTGGGCACTGGTCAGTGTAAATTGGCTAGATGAGTCTAGGTAGGCGCCCAGATGTCTGACCAGACCTATCGAGACCTGTCGGTCCAGCCACTTAGTCTGTCTGGGTGGACCGGACCGTCTCCGTGGAGGATGAGGATTAGCCTCCCCGCTGTGCCCAAATTGGCTGAGGCGATGCTTGAAGGCGTCGGATGTCTGAGTCGGGCTTAAGCCGATTCGAACCGGCTGGCAACTAACCACGACTTTGCTTGTGTTTATTTTTGACCGTGACAATTTCCCCCTTGAAAAAGACTATGCACCGCATTGTCTCAAAACAACGGTACAAAAAAAAAGACAACAAACCGAATTTGCTGACACACCAGCTACACGTGCAAAGTTTGAAAAATATTTTACAACAAACGGTTTATAAATATAGGATATATCATTAGTAAATTTACCGCCCCAATGAGTTATCATTGATGTGCGCTCTTGCTTTAAATTTCGACCCTTTTTTTATAACGACCTCTGTGCGCACTTATGCATTCCCCTACATGCGGGTTTGCCACATCTTCCCTTCACAATTTCCCATGAAAAAGCACAAATAAATATAATCACGATCCATGACACTTCACGAGGAATTCCTCCTCCTCACTTATTGCAAATAAGCATCACTACCCAAGCGACTGTATGCTCCAAGCATAACACATTTACTGAACAAATCTCACAAAGAAAATATGAACAAGTCTCACACACAAAAAATATGAACCATAGCCAACTGGATTGGGAACCCATATCCAATCAACATAACGTAATCAACACATATTATCAACAAAGCACCCCGGATATGACTGACTTCCTCTGAGTTGCAGCTTGCTAGACTACGCGACTTAAATAGTCCGCTCCGACATTCTGTCGACCTGGGATGTACTGCACTCGATACCTGTAGGGCTGCAGTGCCATTGCCCAACGCAGAACCCTGCTGTTTTTCCAGCTGTGCCTCCTGCAGGAATTTGAGTGGTTGATGATCTGTCCTATCACGAACTCTTTCCCATACAAGTATTTGTGGAACTTCTGCACGGCCCACACGACAGCTAAACACTCTTCTCTACAGTTGCGTACCCTTCTTCACACTTTGTCAACTTCCTGCTAGCATACCCAAAAGGAACTCGACCCCTTCATGCCCCTGCAACAATACCGCACCTATCCCACCACCTGATGCATCTGTACGCAACAGAAATGGTTTAGACATATCGGGTAGCTTCAAGAGGGGACGGGAACCTAGTCTTTCCAACACCGTCTGCAGTGCTTGCTCTGCAGCGCTCTGACCACTCGACCACTGCCGGTTTTTCCCTTGCCTTGACCAAATCACTGAGAGGATCGTGATTGCTGCAAATTTGGAACAAACTCCCTATAGAACCCAAAAAAACCTAGCAGACTCCTGACTTCTGTTTTGGTCTTTGGTCTCTCTGAATTCACATCTTCTCCACCTTTTCCCCTTTCTGGTTGCTTTGTGTCGCCTCCGACAACAAAAACCTAGGAATTTCCTACTGTCTAGCCCTTCATACAGTAAACCCCACCCGTATGACCTCTTCTGGAAACTTAGGTAACAAAATCTCCCCTTCTTCTGCTGAGTCTCCTTCACCTCACAATGATTGCTGCTGCGCCAAATGTGCTGAGTCTCACCTCCTTTTAACCCCCCCTGTTTCTCTCCACCTCTTGCCAACTCCCAAGACTTCACGACAAAGGGTCTTGTTCCTGCGCTGCCCTAAACTCATCAGGCGCACATCTATCCTGACTTCCTTGCTGGAACGACTAACGGTTTATCAACCTTTCCCCCCTTCTTGCTCCGTGTTTGAACTGCTGCCCCTGAGCAGTCAACAACTCAGGATCCCCTGGATCCCTTCCCCTGGAATATTTCCAATGATCAAATCATGAAGGGGTTTCTCCATCACCAATGCAGACAACACGCCTGAGAAGTAAGGGGTACGTACTTCTATCTTAGCAACTGGAAACTCCCTCACAGTGCCTCGATTAGAGTACAGGTCTGGATTGCCCTGCAAATCCCCTTTCTCGACCAGCGTTGTTCGAACTACACCGCAATGAACAACCATGTCTCGTAACACTTTCACCCTCTGCTGGCCAATCCACCCTTTTTCCACTGGGAACGAACCACTCAGCCTAGTGCCCTCCATCCCTGACACTGACTGCTGTCCAGTGCTAGCCATAGGCTGCACTCCCACCCTCTTTTAGATTGAATCCCTTTTGGTTCCACTGCCGGTCGTTTCCCCTGGCGACCCTTATCGACTTCTTGCAAGGCTGCGCCTTCCGGAACCTCATGCGACAATCCCTCGCCACATGTCCCCCCTTGTGACAAATGAAACACCTAATGTTCCCTTTGCCCTTCCTTCTTTCCCCACCACTGGGTTTGCAGACTTTGCAGAAAACTCCCCTAGTCTCCTTGCACTCTTCTCACCTGTGCCTAGCACCTGTTTCCCTGCACCTTAGTGCCCAAACGTGCCTCTCTATACACCTCTGCGAACTTCAACAACTCCCCTGCTGTCTCTGGCTGTCTCTCTTTCAAAAGTAGGTTAACTCGGCCGCAACCCGACAAAATCGTTCCTTTATAAACTAGCTCTTTCAATTCAGCGAACTCCTTCTTCGTACCACTCAACTCTAACCATTCTTTCTCAAATAGTGATCTAGACGTGCACCAAACTGAGTGTACGTTTCCCCTGCTTGCAATCTAGCTGAACGAAATTTCTTTCTGAATCCTTCCTCTGTGAGGTCAAATCCCTTCATCAATGATTCCTTCACAGCACCAAAATCAGATTGGGTGTCTGCTGGTAAGCAGTGAAAATCTGTAATGCCTTACCAGTCAATAGCGCTGACAAAATGACTGCCCACTCTTCTGGAGGCCAACCCTGACTGGTCGCAAACGTTTTCGAAACGACTGATGTATGCATCAATCGAATCGGTTCCTTCAGAGAATTTTGGCAACTTGGGTCGGGAGCGTAACTGCGCACAGAGTCACTGGAAACTGAACTCCCATCCTCGGTGGTCTCCCTTTGTATCCTCACTTTCTCTAACTCTAATTGAACCTTTAGTCTTTCTGTTTCCTGCGTTTCCCTAGCTTTAATCCTTTCCGTTTCCTGCGTTTCCCTAGCCTGATTATCATTAGCCTGAATCCTTATTTCTTGCGCTTCTGCTGCGACACGGCGTCTTTCCGCGCATTCATCCCTTTCCATCTTTTGTTGGTTTTCAACAAATGCACGCAACTCATCTCCTGAGTAACCTAAATCACGAGCGACGCTCACAAGTTGTTCAATAGGGGTGTTCTTTTCTTCCGCCATTATAACTTCTTTTTTTTTTTTTTTTTTTGAACAAGATTTTACTACTACGACAGCCAACTGGTGGTTACCGACACGAGTGACGTAATAGCACAATCCTATGAATGATAATATTAGCTTGGGACAACGTAGTTAGTTTTTATAAGACGCCCAGCGCCTGACCCAACTATGAGAGCGAATTATAGGCAATCTGTGCGAAATAAGTACTCGGGGGCTGAAATGCCAAGCCTAGTATTAACTATCTTGGAAGCAATGCCAAGCCTAGTATTTAACTATCTTGGGAACATACAGTAAGACAACCCCTTGTCTTAGGATTACAATACTTGAATCCCACCCAATTTCCTCTCTGAGAAGTTGAACAATTATAATAAATGGCCAGAATATCCTGGCAGGCTCGCCAATAAATTGTCAACCTCGGGTGATGTCGATGGAGGAAGGACTAGCGCACAGCCCAAACACACTCACAGCTTGCTTACAATCTCATTCATATATCATGCATTCGTCACATCAAACCACTAGTAAAGTCTATAACTTTACTACACATGATCATAGAACGAAACATCAATGCATATGGAATCAAACAAAATAAAACATTCTCTCTTTCCTGAACTTCACAAAATCATTTATCTAAAACATCATTAACTAACCCGGTATAAATAGATTTCTACTTTACCTGGCCAGGTGCTCTTAACTATTCACGAATCACTGTCTTTTTCTTTTCCTTTTTTTTTCTTTTCACTGTCACTTTCACAACATGACACAACTGCTGGCACCGGTCAAGTTAGACTGCTGGCATCGGTCAGGCTGGACTGCCGGCACTGGTCAGGTTAGACCGCTGGCGTTGGTCAGGTTGGACTGCCGATGAAAGTGGCGCTGGCCAAGTATGAGGTCGAACCCCGGTTAAGATGGAACAGTGACTATCAACATCGATCTGTTCTCCTTTCTTCCTTCCTGCATTAACGCATTGCACTCTCTCTCTCTCTTCTAGTCTGCCCTATCAAATGGACATGGTTGCTTTTCTTTTTTTTCTTTTCTTTCTTTTCCTCTTCATTAGTTAGCAACTCTCTCTCTCCCCATCTCTCTTTTAGTCCTTCCCCTGCAGACTATCTCCTGCTAATCTCTCAACTTGGTTCTCTTCTCTCCTCCCCTCATCTCTGTCTCTGCCCCTCTCTCCTGCAGAGCTTCCACTCCGAACCTCTCTCTCTCTCTCTGTTCGTTCTCCCCCTCGTTCTCCCGTTCTCTCACTCTCACATCCTTCTTATCCCGTTCCGATCTGTCAAAAAGGCGAGTACCATTGGTCAGTATTTTTACCGCCTCGTAGTCGAAGTTATCTCCCTCTAATTCCATTGGATATCCAAATCATGACAGTCACGCCTACACGCCTTACTCTCTGTGGTGGTCAATTGGTCATTTAATTGATTAGCTAGATTTCACCCCCACCACGCACTACCTTCCCCCCTTTCCTACTTAACTGGCGCCGTGTGGCTTAACGTGTGGGCACTGGTCAGTGTAAATTGGCTAGATGAGTCTAGGTAGGCGCCCAGATGTCTGACCAGACCTATCGAGACCTGTCGGTCCAGCCACTTAGTCTGTCTCGTTGGACCGGACCATCTCCGTGGAGGATGAGGATTAGCCTCCCCGCTGTGCCCAAATTGGCTGAGGCGATGCTTGAAGGCGTCGGGATGTCTGAGTCGGGCTTAAAGCCGATTCGAACCGGCTGGCAACTAACCACGACTTTGCTTGTGTTTATTTTTGACCGTGACAGTAGCATTAAGGTTGATTGTCCTTTATCATACAAGGAAATTAATCATATAATCGAGAGGGATTTCTGGAGTCAATACAGTTCCTCATCAAACCTCGTCAGCAAACTCTGTCAAACGTTGTGTCAATTAGCCGACCGGTTTCTAGCCTGACTTTTAGACTTTTATGTAATTCCCTACGAACCAAGTATTGCCAGACTGTTTAGTGCGCATGTCGTGGGGATCTTTCAGTTCAACATGTGATTTTTGATTGTGAACTAACGAAACCCTTTTGAATGGTGTTATACCAAGTGCTGACACGGGGCATGTTAATGTGTTTGACTTTTTAGATTCGTTGCCAGTTGTTTCTCTTGTTAAATTAACGAGTAACCTTTTGAGAAGTCCATTAAGGAACATTTTATAATCATAATCGTAAGTTAGATTATTTTAGTTATTTTTATCTAATTTTTTATAGTTACTGTCCTACAATTCATCTATGCTTTATTTTTGTTCCATGTAACCACATCGTCCTCTTTTCTTTTATAATAATAGTCTAAAATTGTAAACAATATGTTATTTAGACGTCTGCAATCACCTATATGTGTGACGAGACGTAAAACAGAATTCCTTCCTTCCTACACAGATACAAATTAAAACACATTCTCACACACAGATGCACAGATACATGCACAGACAGACAGACAGACAGACAGACAGACAGACAGACACACCCACACAGACACACCACACACACACACACACACACACACACACACACACACAACACACACACACACACCCGCGCGTGCGAGAATGCACTGACACACAGACACACACAGAAGGCGAAAACTATTTTGTATGATCGTCTCCCTCCATCACCCCCCTCCAAACAACCCCCTTCCACCCCACCCTCTTCTCACACCCTAACCTCCTCTTGCACGTGTTTTTTGTGAACGTCAGTGTGTGTGTTGCTGTGACGGATAAAGTTGTAACGTCGTTTATGTCTACAGACACACACACACACACACACAAGTTGTCAGTGTCGATCAATTAGTCATCAGCACAGATCACGTAGCGAAAGCTGCTCTTGACACTGAGCGACGGTTGCCGAGAGATCGTGTTGATTCATTGTCAATCCACCGCCATGTCGTGGCCCCCCACCCTCACCTTAGGACTCCATCCTCTTTCTGCCCCTGCCCCCCCCCCCCCCCCCCCCCCCCCCCCCCACTCCACACAACACCCCAGCTCCGTTCCCCCACCCCTCCAAAGTCTCAGCTGTGTTGGAGTGCAGCATTAGTGATATTAGAGTGGGTAGAGCAGCTCCGGGTAGTTTTGTTCCTGCTCGTCAACTGTGCTATGTTTTATTGATCGGCGACATGAAAGCACGCTTCAACTAGAGCATGGGGTATGCGAGTGACCAACGAGAGCGGGCGCGTGTACACACACACACACACACACACACACACACACACACACACGCACACACACACACATGCACAAACATACAGAGAGAGAGAGAGAGAGAAGAGAGAGAGAGAGAGAGAGAGGGGAGAGAGAGAGAGAGAGAGATCTGATTTGGCTAAAACAGAAAATCTACACTTTTCTAAACTTTCGTTCAATGGAATATATAAACAGGAAAACAACATAACACAACACACAGGCGCACGTACGCGCGCGTGCGCGCGCGCCGCGCGCACACCACACACACACACACACACACACACACACACACACACACACACAGAGAAAGATATACACAAGAGAGGAGAGGAGAGAGAGAGAGAGAGAGAAGAGAGAGAGAGAGAGAGAGAGAGAGGCTAACGACATCAAAAAGAGAAGGGAGGCGGGAGAGGAGGGGGGGGGGTTGAGTGTTAACAGACGTGTGACACAACAGTTGACGGGAGGAGGAGGAGGGGGAGGAGGAGGACGGGGCAGCAGTGGAGGAGGGAGGGGTTGGGGATAGGGCAGGGGGAGTGCGGGTGGCGGGAGAGGCGAGGGGCGGAGTGGCAGGCCTGACGTCACAAGCGTTAAAACGGGCAGAGGGCCACGGGGGAGGGGGGGGGGGGGGGGGAGAATGTAAGGGGAAAGGCAGAGAGAGGGAGAGAGAGAGAGAGAGGAGGCAGACTGTGTGGCACAGGCCGTACCTGGGGACGTCGGCTATCACACCTCTTCCCCCAGTGGAGTACTACTAGCAGTTTCAGCGACGGTATCGAGGAAACCTTCCATTGGAGGGGGGAGGGAAACGTCTTGTGTTCATTTGTACAGCGCTTTGCTTCCATCCAGCCTGTGAGCTGTCACTGTGATTGCCTCACCCCACCCACCCCACCCCTACCCACCCCGCCGACCCCCTACCTTCTCCACCCACGTCCCATCCATACTGTGTCTGTTGATCACAGCCAAGAGTGACGAGGCGAAGACAAAGTGGGTTTCTCTCGCCTGGGAAGAAAAGGAGTTGGACGTTGGTGCTGTGGTTTGAAAAGAGGTTTTCCCTAGGTTTTTCCTGTTCTTTTTCCCTAGGGTTTTCCATTCTTTTTCGTTTTCTTTCTTTTTTCTTTTTCTCTCTGACAAAACGTGACCACTTGATCGGCGAATTCCTTTTTTTTTAATTTAAAATTTTTTTTTTATTGTTGTTCTTGTTGTGGCAGAACTTGAGACTGTGAATCGAGTGTGGAAAAGTCTTTAGTGAAAGTCAAGGTAAGTTTTCCAAATGAGTTGTTGTTCTTGTTGGGGGAAAACAGCATACGAAGAAATCATTATCACTTTCCAAATAATTTAGTCTTCATACAGAGTTCCGTTGTGAAACAAGTTGTTGGCTATATCCACAACAATCATTATCGAAGAAGATAATTTGCTTACAGGAAGAAGCTGTCTGAATTATTCGTTGAACGACTCTCCGTAAATAGATTATCTTCTCCAATGGGGTAAAGGTGGGTATGGTCAGTTTGTTCCGAAAATAGCCTCCAACATCAATTTCGCCACCTACGTACAATAAGAATTTCAATAACAGTGACAACGAGGACAACAACAACAGTAACAACGAAACAAACAACACAGTAACAACCAGGACAACAAAAAACAGTAACAACGAGACAACAACAACAGTAACAACGAGACAACAACAACAGTAACAACCGAGACAACAACAACAGTAACAACGAGACAACAACAACAGTAACAACCCAGACAACAACAACAACAGTAACAACCAGGACACAACAACAGTAACAACGAGACAACAACAACAGTAACAACCAGGACAACAACAACAGTAACGAGGACAACAACAACAGTAACAACCAGGACAACAACAGCACAACCAGGACCCAACAACAACAGTAACAACCAGGACAACAAACAGCAACAACCAGGACAACAACACGCCAGATCATTACGGATCACAATGCCACTATTAGTTGTAGGATGAGGAAGGGGAGAAGGTAAGGGAGAAGTAGAGATGGCAGCAACAGGCAAAGCAGGAACCCCGACAAAGAAGACAAGATATAGAAACTTAGAAAAAAAAGTATCGTCAGCAGCAACACCACAGAAAACAAAGAGCAGCAACAACGGGACACAAAGACATAAATACAACGGTGCATGGTCATAGAAACTACCACCCCAAACAGCCCCGTCCACGGACAGAAAGCCGTTCACAACATTGGCCTCCGCATATGCAGGGCCGTTCAAGCGGCGTGTGCCAGTGAAGAGGACCCAG
>CM031626.1:49542445-49549945 GCA_018398815.1 Conus ventricosus
TTTGTGAGCAGATACTGTGTGTTTTGTGGGCAGATTACTGTGTGTTTTGTGGGCTGATTACTGTGTCTTTGTGGGTAGATTATCCTGTGTTTTGTGGGTAGATGACTGTGTTGTTTGTGGGTAGATGACTGTGTGTTTTGTGGACAGATGACTGTGTGTTTTGTGGGCAGATGACTGTGTGTTTTGTGGGTAGATGACTGTGTTTTGTGGTAGATGACTGTGTGTTTTGTGGGCAGATGACTGTGTGTTTTTGTGGGTAGATGACTGTGTGTTTTGTCGGCAGATGAGAGTGTGTTTTGTGGGCAGATGACGGTGTTTGTTGGGCAGATCACTGTGTGTTTTGTGGGCAGATGACTGTGTGTTTATTGTGTTGGGGTAGATGACTGTGTGTTTTGTGGGCAGATGACTGTGTGTTTTGTTGGCAGATGACTGTGTGTTGTGTGGGCAGATCACTGTGTGTTTTGTGGGCAGATCACTGTGTGTTTTGGTGGCTGATGACTGCGGTTTTTGTGGGCTGATTACTGTGTCTTTGGTGGGTAGATTATCCTGTTTTTGTGGGTAGATTACTGTGTGTTTTGTGGGCAGATTACTGTGTGTTTTGTGGGCAGATTACTGTGTGTTTTGTGGGCAGATTACTGTGTGTTTTGTGGCAGATTACTGTGTGTTTTGTGGGCAGATTACTGTGTGTTTTGTGGCTGATTACTGTGTCTTTGTGGGTAGATTATCCTGTGTTTTGTGGGTAGATGACCGTGTTTTTGGTGGTAGATGACTGTGTGTTTTGTGGGCAGATGACTGTGTGTTTGTGGGCAGATGACTGTGTGTTTTGTGGGTAGATGACTGTGTGTTTTGTGGGCAGATGACTGTGTGTTTTGGGGGCAGATGACGTGTGTTGTGTGGGCAGATCACTGTGTGTTTTGTGGGCAGATGACTGTGTGTTTTGTGGGTAGATGACTGTGTGTTTTGTGGGCAATGATGGTGTGTTTTGTGGGCAGATGACTGTGTGTTGTGGGCAGATCACTGTGTGTTTTGGGGGCAGATGACTGTGTGTTTTGTGGGCAGATGACTGTGTGTTTTGTGAGCAGATTACTGTGTGTTTTGTGGGCAGATTACTGTGTGTTTTGTGGGCAGATTACTGTGTCTTTGGTGGGTAGATATCCTGTGTTTTGTGGGTAGATGACTGTGTTGTTGTGGGTAGATGACTGTGTGTTTTGTGGACAGATGACTGTGTGTTTTGTGGGCAGATGACTGTGTGTTTTGTGGGTAGATGACTGTGTTTTGTGGGTAGATGACTGTGTGTTTTGTGGGCAGATGACTGTGTGTTTTGGTGGGTAGATGACTGTGTGTTTTGTCGCAGATGAGATGTGTTTTGTGGGCAGATGACGGTGTGTTGTGTGGGCAGATCACTGTGTGTTTTGTGGGCAGATGACTGTGTGTTTTGTGGGTAGATGACTGTGTGTTTTGTGGGCAGATGACTGTGTGTTTTGTTGGCAGATGACTGTGTGTTGTGTGGGCAGATCGACTGTGTGTTTTGTGGGCAGATCACTGTGTGTTTTGTGGGCAGATGACTGTGTGTTTTGTGAGCAGATGACTGTGTGTTTTTTTAAATGGCTGTGTGTTTTGTGGGCAGATGACTGTGTGTTTTATGAGGCAGATGACTGTGTGTTTTTTAGGCAGATGACTGTGTGTTTTGTGGCAGATGACTGTGTGTTTTGTGGGCAGATGACTGTGTGTTTTGTGGGAGATCACTGTGTGTTTTGTGGGTAGATGACTGTGTGTTTTGTGGGAGATGACTGTGTGTTGTGGTGGATAGATGACTGTGTGTTTAATGGCAGATGACTGTGTGTTTTATGGGCAGATGACTGTGTGTTTTGTGGGCAGATCACTGTGTGTTTTGTGGGAAGATGACTGTGTGTTTTGTGGGTAGATGACTCTGTGATTGGTGGATAGATGACTGTGTGTTTAATGGGAAGATGACTGTGTGTTTTGTGGGCAGATGACTGTGTTTTGTGGGCAGATGACTGTGTTTTGTGGGCAAATCACTGTGTGTTTCGTGGGCTGATGACTGTGTTGTGTATGGCAGATTACTGTGTGTGTTGTGGGCAGATGACTGTGTTTTGTGGGCAGATGACTTGTGTGTTTTTATGGGCAGATGACTGTGTGTTTTGTGGGTAGATGACTGTATGTTTGTGGGCAGATGACTGTGTGTTTTGTGGGCAGATGCTGTGTGTTTTGTGGGCAGATGACTGTGTGTTTTGTGGGCAGATGACTGTGTGTTTTGTGGGCAGATTACTGTGTGTTTTGTGGGCAGATGACTGTGTGTTTTGTG
Source organism: Conus ventricosus (assembly GCA_018398815.1). NCBI lineage: Eukaryota > Metazoa > Mollusca > Gastropoda > Neogastropoda > Conidae > Conus > Conus ventricosus. The sequence goes on from CM031626.1 coordinate 49,544,772, forward strand.
GGCAGATGACTATGTGTTTTGTGGGTAGATCGCTGTGTGTTTTGTGGACAGATGACTGTGCGTTTTGTGGGCAGATGACTATGTGTTTTGTGGTAGATCACTGTGTGTTTTTGTGGACAGATGACTGTGTGTTTTTGTGGACAAATGACTGTGTGTTTTGTGGGCTGATTACTGTGTCTTTGGTGGGTAGATTATTCTGTGTTTTGTGGGTAGATTACTGTGTGTTTTGTGGGTAGAGTAATGTGTGTTTTGTGAGTAGATCAGTATTACTGTGTATTTTGTGGGCAGATCACTGTGTGTTGTGTGGGCAGATCACTGTGTGTTGTGTGGGCAGATCACTGTGTGTTGTGTGGGCAGATCACTGTGTGTTGTGTGTGGGCAGATCACTGTGTGTTGTGTGGGCAGATCACTGCGTGTTGTGTGGGCAGATCACTGTGTGTTGTGTGAGCAGATCACTGGTGTTGTGTGGGCAGATCACTGCGTGTTGTGTGGGCAGATCACTGCGTGTTGTGTGGGCAGATCACTGTGTGTTGTGTGGGCAGATCACTGCGTGTTGTGTGGGCAGATCACTGTGTGTTTTGTGGGCAGATCACTGCGTGTTGTGTGGGCAGATCACTGTGTGTTTTGTGGGCAGATCACTGAGTGTTGTGTGGGCAGATCACTGTGTGTTGTGTGGGCAGATCACTGTGTGTTTTGTGGGCAGATCACTGTGTGTTTTGTGGGCAGATCACTGTGTGTTTTGTGGGCAGATCACTGTGTGTTGTGTGGGCAGATCACTGTGTGTTTGTGTGGGCAGATCACTGTGTGTTGTGTGGGCAGATCACTGTGTGTTTTGTGGGCAGATCACTGTGTGTTTTGTGGGCAGATCACTGTGTTTTTGTGGGCAGATCACTGTGTGTTTGTGGGCAGATCACTGTGTGTTTTGTGGGCAGATCACTGTGTGTTTGTGGGCAGATGACTATGTGTTGTGTGGGCATATCACTGTGTGTTTTGTGGGCAGATCACTGTGTGTTTTGTGGGCAGATCACTGTGTGTTTTGTGGGCTGATTACTGTATGGATTGTTGGCAGATCAATGTGTGGTGTGTGGGCAGATGACTGTATATTTTAGGCAGATTACTGTGTGTTTTGTGGGCAGCTGACTCTTTGTTTTGTGGGCAGATCACTGTGTTTTGTGGGCTGATGACTGTATGTTTGTGAGAGATCAATGCGTGTTTATGGGCAGCTGACTCTTTGTTTTGTGGGCAGATCACTGTGTTTTGTGGGCTGATGACTGTATGTTTTGTTGGCAGATGACTGTGTGTTTTGTGGGTAGGTTACTGTGTTTTGTGGGCAGATGACTGTGTGTTTTGTGAGCAGATGACTGTATGTTTTGTGGGCAGATGACTGTGTGTTTTGTGAGCAGATGACTGTGTTTTTGTGGGCAGATGACTGTGTGTTTTGTGGACAGATGACTGTTGTATTGTGAGCAGATGACTGTGTGTTTTGTGGGCAGATGACCGTGTGTTTTGTGGGCAGATGACTGTGTGTTTTGTGGGCAGATGACTGTGTGTTTTGTGGGCAGATGACGGCAGTAATGATTATGACAGTAATGAATGACGATAAAGATTTGGACGGCAGTGATGATGACGTTGAGGAAGTGGAGGAAGAGGAGGAGGAAGAGGAGGAAGAAGAAGAAGAAGAAGAAGAAGAAGAAGAAGAAGAAGAAGAAGAAGAAGAAGGAAGAAGAAGACGAGGGGGGAGGAAGAAGAAGAAGAAGGAGGAGGAGGAGGAGGAGGAGGAGGAGGAGGAGGAGGGAGGAAGGTGATTATAGGGACAACAATGACAACAGCGATAATCATAATGACAATGATGTGGTGACAATAAATTTGACGACACTGACGATGATGACGACGAAGCCGACTACGATGGTAACCAAGTGACCCCCGCTGCTGGCAGAGCCCTCCCGAGCCCAGCCCGAGCCCAACTGCCCCATCTACGTGGAGGAGGGCCGTGACCTCAACTGCAACTGCATCCTCAAGACGCCACCCCAGGGTCCGGTGGAGTACTCCTGGCCGGGACACTCCAACAACTCTGACCTGGACAAGCAGGACGTGTCTCGCCAGGACAACGGCACCATCTTCACCTGTGCCGTGCGGATGCAGGGCCAGACCTACTACGTCAACTACACCCTGCAAGTCGTCTGTCAGTACTCTGGCCCACCTTCTTATGTCATTTTTTTTTTTGGAGAACGGGAGTTGGGGGGAGGGGTGGGCGGAGGGTGGGAAGGGTGTGGTGTGGTTGTGGTGTGGTGTGGTGTTGTGTTGTTGTGTGTGTGTGTGTGTGTGTGTGTGTGTGTGTGTGTGTTGCTGATGGGGTGTGTGTTGTGGTGTGTGTGGTGTGTGAGTGTTGTGTGTGTGTGGTGTGTGTGTGGTTGTGTGCTGGTGTGTTGGGATGGTGTGAGTTTGGTAGGGTTGATGGAGTGTTGGTAAATTAGTAATAGCTGAGCATTTATCAGGTTGAGTAGGATGGTGAGGAGGTTGGTTAGGCTGTTGATGAGGTGCTTTGGTTAGGGCATGGTTGTCTAAATGTTGCTAGGGGGGTAGTAGGTGGTGTTAGGAGGTTGGTTAGGAGGTTAGGTTGGGGGTGGCTGGTTAGGAGGTTGGAGAGGTGGCTGGTTAGGAGGTTTGGGGGAGGTGGGGGTTTGGAGGTTTGGGAGGTTGGTTAGGAGGTTGGTAGGGGTGGTTAGTAGCTTGGTGAGGTGGCTGGTTAGGAGGTTGGAGAGGTTGGCTGGTTAGGAGTTGGTGAGGAGGTTGGAGGAGGTGGTTGGGAGGTTGGGTTGGTGAGGTGGCTGGTTAGGAGGTTGGTAGGGGTTGGTTAGGAGGTTGGTGAGGTGGCTGGTTAGGAGGTTGGTGAGGTGGTTGGTTAGGAGGTTGGTTAGGTGGTTGGTTGAGGTGGTTGGTTAGGAGGTTGGTGAGGAGGGGGGTTGGTTAGGAGGTTGGTGAGGTGGCTGGTTAGGAGGTTGGAGAGGTGGCTGGTTAGGAGGTTGGTGGAGGTGGTTGGTTAGGGAGGTTGGTGAGGTGGCTGGTTAGGAGGTTGGTAGAGGTTGGTTAGGGAGGTTGGTTAGGTGGTTGGTTAGGTGGTTGTTAGGGAGTTGGAGAGGTGGTGGTTAGTGGAGGTGGTTAGGGGTTGGTTAGGAGGTTGGTTGAGGGTGGTGGTTAGGAGGTTGGGAGAGGTTGGTTAGGAGGATTGTAAGGTGGCTGGTTGGTTAGGGTGGCTGGTTAGGAGGTTGGTTAGGAGGTTGGTTAGGGGGGTGTGAGGGTTGTGGGGCTGGTTAGGTGGTGGTGGGTGGTTAGGAGGGGTTGGCTAGGAGGTGGCTGGTTAGGACGGTTGGTGAGGTGGCTGGTTAGGAGGTTGGTTTTAGTGGCGTTGGGTTAGGAGGTGGTTAGGAGGTTGGTTAGGAGGTTGGAGAGTTGTGGCTGGTTAGGAGGTTGGAAAGGTGGCTGGTTAGGAGGTTGGTGAGGTGGCTGGTTAGAGGTTGGTTAGGAGGTTGGTTAGGAGGTTGGTGTTGGTGGTCTGGTGAGGTGGCTGGTTAGGAAGGTTGGTGAGGTGGTGGTTAGGAGGTTGGTTAGTAGCTTGGAGAGGTGGCTGGTTAGGACGTTGGTGAGGTGGCTGGTTAGGAGGTTGGAGAGGTGGCTGGTTAGGTTGGCTGTGTTAGGAGGTTGGAGAGGTGGCTGGTTAGGTGGTTGGAGGTGGTGGTTAGGAGGTTGGTTAGGAGTTGGAGGTTGGAGAGGTGGCTGGTTAGGAGGTTGGAGAGGTGGCTGGTTAGGAGGTTGGTTAGGAGGTTGGTTAGGAGGTTGGTTAGGAGGTTGGTTAGGAGGTTGGTTAGGATTGGGGGGTTGGAGATGTGGCTGGTTAGGAGGTTGGAAAGGTGGCTGGTTAGGAGGTTGGAGAGGTGGCTGGTTAGAAGGTTGGTTAGGAGGTTGGTTAGGAGGTTGGTGAGGTGGTGGTGAGGTGGCTGATTAGAAGGTTGGTGAGGTGGCTGGTTAGGAGGTTGGTTAGTAGCTTGGAGAGTGGCTGGTTAGGACGGGTTTGGGGAGGTGGCTGGTTAGGAGGTTGGAGAGGTGGCTGGTTAGGTGGTGGTTAGGGAGGTTGGTGAGGTGGCTGGTTAGGGGTTGGAGAGGTGGCTGTTAGGAGGTTGGTGAGGAGGTTGGAGAGGTGGCTGGTTAGGAGGTTGGAGAGGTGGCTGGTTTAGGAGGTTGGTGAGGAGGTTAGGAGGTTGGTTAGGAGGTTGGTAGGTGGTTGGTTAGGGGTGGTTAGGAGGTTGGTGAGGAGGTTGGTAGGTGTGGTTGGGAGGTTGGTTATGGAGGTTGGTTGGGGGTGGCTGGTTAGGAGGTTGGTGGAGGTGTGGTTAGGAGGTTGGTAAGGTGGTGGTTGGAGGTTGGTGAGGTGGCTGGTTAGGAGGTTGGTGAAGTGGCTGGTTAGGAGGTTGGTTGAGGGTGGGTTGGTTTTGGAGGTGGGGAAGTGGCTGGTTAGGAGGTTGGTGAGGTGTTTGGGTTTGGAGGTTGGTAGGTTGGGAGTGGCTGTTAGGGGTTGGGAGGTGGCTGGTTAGGAGGTTGGTGAGGTGGTTTGGGGGGTTGTGAGGTTGGAGAGGTGGCTGGTTAGGAGGTTGGAGATGTGGCTGGTTAGGAGGCTGGTTAGGAGGTTGGAAAGGTGGCTGGTTAGGAGGTTGGTTAGGTGGTGGTTAGGAGGTTGGAGATGTGGCTGGTTAGGAGGTTCATGAGGTGGTTGGTTAGGAGGTTGGTGAGGTGGTTGGTTAGGAGGTTGGTGAGGTGGCTGGTTAGGAGGTTGGTGAGGTGTCTGGTTAGGAGGTGGTTAGGAGGTGGAGAGGTTCCTGGTTAGGAGGTTGGTTAGGAGGTTGGTGAGGTGGCTGGTTAGGAGGTTGGTGAGGTGGCTGGTTAGGAGGTTGGTGAGGAGGTTGGTTAGGAGGTTGGTTAGGAGGTTGGTGAGGTGGCTTGTTAGGAGGTTGGTGAGGAGGTTGGTTAGGAGGTTGGTTAGGAGGTTGGTGAGGTGGCTGGTTAGGAGGTTGGTGAGGTGGCTGGTTTGGAGGTTGGTGAGGTGGCTGGTTAGGAGGTTGGTGAGGAGGTTGGTTAGGAGGTTGGTGAGGTGGCTTGTTAGGAGGTTGGTTAGGAGGTTG
>CM031626.1:49552445-49555120 GCA_018398815.1 Conus ventricosus
CCCACCACTCTGTGCGTGAGTCAAGCCCGTATCCAGGTGCCATCCACGTAGTGTGTGTAATCAGATCCTCCCCCAGCTCCTCCCCAAATCACAGGTCCTGCCGCCGGAAGACCACTCATCGACGGAGGCCTTTGGACCTGCACCGTGCATGGAGGCCGTCCTCTAGCGGCCATCCCCTCTTTTACTGCCTCCAGCCTCACCTGCCTGACCAGCCGGATGTCGTCAATGCCACTTCCGTCTCTAGCGCCCTGACCGTCAACACCAGCGTGGTGACTTCCGGTGTCATGGCGTGTGTATGTGTGGGGCACTGGAACCCAGAGCCCGGGCTGTATAGGCGGAATGTGGTGGTGCAGAATATCACTGTGCACTGTGAGTATGGAGGCGGGGGGACTGGGGAGGGACTGGGTGGAGGTGAGGGTGGGGTAGGGAAGGAAGGTGAAGAGGGTTGTGTGATGGTGTGGGCGATAGTTCAAGAATGTCACAAGCTTAGTTTTCATCTTTGTCTCCCTTCGTGATGTTTGGTGTTCGGGGTGCAGTGTCTTCATCGTGATGTTTGGTGTTCGGGGTGCAGTGTCTTCATCGTGATGTTTGGTGTTCGGGGTGCAGTGTCTTCATCGTGATGTTTGGTGTTCGGGGTGCAGTGTCTTCATCGTGATGTTGGTGTTCGGGGTGCAGTGTCTTCATCGTGATGTTTGGTGTTCGGGGTGCAGTGTCTTCATCCGTGATGTTTGGTGTTTGGGGTACAACGTATGAGAATACCCTGAAGGGTGACGTGGGTGTGGTGGTGATAAGCTTAAGAACATCCTCAATAGTGAAGGTAATGGCAATGTGCTTGAAAATGTCCCTAACAGTGATGTTAAAGGTCTGGAACTGTCAGCAACAGTGATGGTAATGGTCCTGATAATGGGTCTGTGAATCTCCTCAGCAGTAGTGGGTTCTGGGAATGCCATCAGCAGCGATAGCATTACTGTTGGATCTAGGAATATCCTGTGCAGCGAAAGTAGTGCTGTTTGGTTTGAGAAAGTCTAAAGTACATGTAAGATGTTATGGTACTGGGTCTTGCAATGTACTCTACAGGGCTGTCAATGGTAATAGGTCCGAGACAGACAGTAATGTGTCTGGCAACGTACTGTATTGGGATGGAAATAGTATAGACAATGAAGAGTCTGGCGATGTCCTTAATATTGATGGTGATGAGTCTGGCTGAGTCGTCAACAGTGATGATGATGGGTCTGTTGTATAGTAATGAGGGATACCCGTCACACTCATAGTGCTGTGTGTGGGAATGCCCTGAACAGTCACACTCATAGTACTGTGTGTGGGAATGCCCTGAACAGTCACACTCATAGTACTGTGTGTGGGAAATGCCCTGAACAGGCACACTCATAGTACTGTGTGTGGGAATGCCCTGAACAGTCACACTCATAGTACTGTGTGGGGGAAATGCCCTGAACAGTCACACTCATAGTACTGTGTGTGGGAATGCCCTGAACAGTCACACTCATAGTACTGTGTGTGGGAATGCCCTGAACAGTCACACTCATAGTACTGTGTGTGGGAATGCCCTGAACAGTCACACTCATAGTTCTGTGTGTGGGAATGCCCTGAACAGTCACACTCATAGTACTGTGTGTGGGAATGCCCTGAACAGTCACACTCATAGTACTGTGTGTGGGAATGCCCTGAACAGTCACACTCATAGTACTGTGTGTGGGAATGCCCTGAACAGTAACAATGATATGTCTAGAAATGCCCTGAACAGTAACAATGATATGTCTAGAAATGCCCTGAACAGTAACAATGATATGTCTAGAAATGCCCTGAACAGTAACAATGATATGTCTAGAAATGCCCTGAACAGTAACAATGATATGTCTAGAAATGCCCTGAACAGTAACAATGATATGTCTAGAAATGCCCTGAACAGTAACAATGATATGTCTAGAAATGCCCTGAACAGTAACAATGATATGTCTAGAAATGCCCTGAACAGTAACAATGATATGTCTAGAAATGCCCTGAACAGTAACAATGATATGTCTAGAAATGCCCTGAACAGTAACAATGATATGTCTAGAAATGCCCTGAACAGTAACAATGATATGTCTAGAAATGCCCTGAACAGTAACAATGATATGTCTAGAAATGCCCTGAACAGTAACAATGATATGTCTAGAAATGCCCTGAACAGTAACAATGATATGTCTAGAAATGCCCTGAACAGTAACAATGATATGTCTAGAAATGCCCTGAACAGTAACAATGATATGTCTAGAAATGCCCTGAACAGTAACAATGATATGTCTAGAAATGCCCTGAACAGTAACAATGATATGTCTAGAAATGCCCTCATTTATGACGGTAATGATAATGAGTATGAACATTCCTTCAACAATGACAGTATTTTCACATAGCTTAGTATCTAAAAATGTTAGATGCTATTGATGGTGTTGTTGTCTTTGTTGTTGCTGCTGTTGTTGATGCTGCTGTTGTTGTTGTTTTTTACACGTATGATGCTTTTTCCTTTCCCTTCTTCCTGTCCGTCCTCAATCTCTTTTTTAGGGGGTCTCCCTCGCCACTCCTGTTTGTTTCTGTCATCACTCCTGTCTCCCTCGCCACTCCTGTTTGTTTCTGTCATCACTCCTGTCTCCCTCGCCACTCCTGTTTGTTTCTGT
>CM031626.1:49560220-49566499 GCA_018398815.1 Conus ventricosus
CGGTACAAAGCGCCACACTAACAGACCACGGGTGCAAAGCGCCACACTAACAGACCACGCTGCAAAGCGTCACACTAACAGACCAACGGCTGCAAAGCGTCACACTAACAGAACCACGGCTGCAAAGCGTCACACTAAACAGACCACGGCTGCAAAGCGCCACACTAACAGACCACGGGTGCAAAGCGCCACACTAACAGACCACGGGTGCAAAACGCCACACTAAGAGACCACGGGTACAAAGCGCCACACTAACAGACCACGGCTGCAAAGCACCACACTAACAGACCACGGGTACAAAGCGCCACACTAACAGACCACGGGTACAAAGCACCACACTAACAGACCACGGGTGCAAAGCGCCACACTAACAGACCACGGGTGCAAAGCGCCACACTAACAGACCACGGGTGCAAAGCGCCACACTAAGAGACCACGGGTGCAAAGTGCCACACTAAGAGACCACGGGTGCAAAGCGCCACACCAACAGACCACGGGTACAAAGCGCCACACTAACAGACCACAGGTGCAAAGCGGCACACTAACAGACCACGGGTACAAAGCGCCACACTAACAGACCACGGTACAAAGCGCCACACTAACAGACCACGGGTGCAAAGCACCACACTAACAGACCACAGGTGCAAAGTGCCACACCAACAGACCACGGTGCAAAGCACACATCTTAAAAAGGTCAACCCACACTAACAGACCACGGTACAAAGCGACACAAACCACGGTAAAAGCACACTAACAGACCACAGGTGAAATCGAAACAGACCACTAAAGGCCATACAGGTATAACAGTCAACTAACGCCACAATAACAGCACCAACAAGGACCACAGACCACTGCAAACACAACTAACAGACCACAGGTGCCCACATAACAGAAGTAAAAGCACAACTAAGACCACATGTAAAAGCAACGCGTGAACAACACAGATACAGTCAAACCCACACTACAGACCACGGTCAAAGCGCCACACTAACAGACCACAGTACAAGCAGCACACTAAAGACCACTGGTCAAAGCCAACAGTAACAGACCCGGCTAATGTAACACACCAGCCAAGGCACACTAACAGACCACTGTCAAAGCCGACACTCAACAGACACAGCCGCATAACGCCACATTAACAGACCACGGCAACCACTAACAGACCACTGTACACAGCCAGACACTAACAGACCACATGGTACAAGCCCGACACTAACAGACCACGTGTCAAAGCCCAGCACTAACAGACCACAGTACAAGCGCAGACACTAACAGACACAGGTACACAACCACACACTAACAGACCACAGGTACAACACCAGCACTAACAGACCACGGTACACAGCAGACACTAACAGACTCCCCAAGGAAAAAACACGGACAGGCGCACACTAACAGACCAGGTAAAAGCCAGACACTAACAGACCACGGTTGAGACCCCCAAAAGACCACGGCTGCAAAGCGCCACACCAACAGACCCGCAGTTACAAAGCGCCACACTAACAGACCACGGTGCAAAGCGCCACACTAACAGACCACGGGTGCAAAGCGCCACACTAACAGACCACGGGTACAAAGCGCCACACTAACAGACCACGGGTGCAAAGCGCCACACTAACAGACCACGGGTACAAAGCGCCACACTAAGAGACCACGGGTACAAAGCGTCCACACTAAGAGACCACGGGTGCAAAGCGCCACACCAACAGACCACAGGTACAAAGCGCCACACTAACAGACCACGGGTGCAAAGCGCCACACTAAGAGACCACGGGTACAAAGCGCCACACTAAGAGACCAGGGTGCAAAGCGCCACACTAACAGACCACGGCTGCAAAGCGTCACACTAACAGACCACGGCTGCAAAGCGTCACACTCCAACCAACTAAGACCACGGCTGCAAAGCGTCACACTAACAGACCACGGCTGCAAAGCGCCACACTAACAGACCACGGGTGCAAAGCGCCACACTAACAGACCACGGGTGCAAAACGCCACACTAAGAGACCACGGGTACAAAGCGCCACACTAACAGACCACGGCTGCAAAGCACCACACTAACAGACCACGGGTACAAAGCGCCACACTAACAGACCACGGGTACAAAGCACCACACTAACAGACCACGGGTGCAAAGCGCCACACTAACAGACCACGGGTGCAAAGCGCCACACTAACAGACCACGGGTGCAAAGCGCCACACTAAGAGACCACGGGTGCAAAGCGCCACACTAAGAGACCACGGGTGCAAAGCGCCACACCAACAGACCACGGTACAAAGGCCACACTAACAGACCACAGGTGCAAAGCGCCACACTAACAGACCACGGGTACAAAGCGCCACACTAACAGACCACGGGTACAAAGCGCCACACTAACAGACCACGGGTGCAAAGCGCCACACTAACAGACCACAGGTGCAAAGTCGCCACACCAACTAGACCACGGGTGCAAAGCGCCACACTAACAGACCACGGGTGCAAAGCGCCACACTAACAGACCACGGGTACAAAGCGCCACACTAACAGACCAAGGGTACAAAGCGCCACACTAACAGACCACGAGTGCAAATCGCCACACTAACAGACCACGGGTGCAAAGCGCCACACTAAGAGACCACGCTGCAAAGCGCCACACTAACAGACCACGGCTGCAAAGCGCCACACTAACAGACCACGGCTGCAAAGCGCCACACTAACAGACCAGGGTGCAAAGCGCCACACTAACAGACCACGGGTACAAAGCGCCACACTAAGAGACCACGGGTACAAAGCGCCACACTAAGAGACCACGGGTGCAAAGCGCCACACCAACAGACCACAGTACAAAGCGCCACACTAACAGACCACGGGTGCAAAGCGCCACACTAAGAGACCACGGGTACAAAGCGCCACACTAAGAGACCACGGATGCAAAGGCCCACACTAACAGACCACGGCTGCAAACGGTCACACTAACAGACCACGGCTGCAAAGCGTCACACTAACAGACCACGCTGCAAAGCGTCACACTAACAGACCACGGCTGCAAAGCGCCACACTAACAGACCACGGGTGCAAAGCGCCACACTAACAGACCACGGGTGCAAAACGCCACACTAAGAGACCACGGGTACAAAGCGCCACACTAACAGACCACGGCTGCAAAGCACCACACTAACAGGACGACCAACGAGGTACAAAGCCCACACTAACAGACCACGGGTACAAAGCACCACACTAACAGACCACGGGTGCAAAGCGCCACACTAACAGACCACGGGTGCAAAGCGCCACACTAACAGACCACGGGTGCAAAGCGCCACACTAAGAGGTAACCACACGGCGTGCAAAGCGCCACACTAAGAGACCACGGGTGCAAAGCGCCACACCAACAGACCACGGGTACAAAGCACCACACTAACAGACCACAGGTGCAAAGCGCAACATAACAGACCATGGGTACAAAGCGCCACACTAACAGACCACGGGTACAAAGCGCCACACTAAAGACCACGGGTGCAAAGCGCCACACTAACAGACCACAGGTGCAAAGCGCCACACCAACAGACCACGGGTGCAAAGCACCACACTAACAGACCACGGGTGCAAAGCGCCACACTAACAGACCACGGGTACAAAGCCACACACTAACAGACCACGGGTGCAAATCGCCACACTAAAGACCACGGGTGCAAAGCGCCACACTAAGAGACCACGGCTGCAAAGCGCCACACTAAGAGACCACGGCTGCAAAGCGCCACACTAACAGACCACGGCTGCAAAGCGCCACGCTAACAGACCACGGCTGCAAAGCGCCACACTAACAGACCACGGGTACAAAGCGCCACACTAAGAGACCACAGGTGCAAAGCGCCACACTAAGAGACCACGGGTGCAAAGCCCACACTAAGAGACCACAGGTGCAAAGCGCCACACTAACAGACCACGGGTGCAAAGCGCCACACTAACAGACCACAGGTGCAAAGCGCCACACTAAGAGACCACGGTGTGCAAAGCGCCAACTAAGACCGAACCCACGCCAGGTGCAAAGCGTCACACTAAGAGACCACGAGTATAAAGCGCCACACTAAGAGACCACGGGTGCAAAGCGTCACACTAAGAGACCAGAGTATAAAGCGTCACACGAAGAGACCACGAGTATAAAGCTCACACTAAGAGACCAACGGGTGCAAAGCGCCACACCAACAGACCACGGGTACAAAGCGCCACACCAACAGACCACGGGTACAAAGCGCCACACCAACAGACCACGGGTGCAAAGCGCCACACCAACAGACCACGGGTACAAAGCGCCACACCAACAGACCACGGGTACAAAGCGCCACACCAACAGACCACGGGACAAAGCGCCACACCAACAGACCACGGGTACAAAGCGCCACACTAACAGACCACGGGTGCAAAGCGCCACACTGACAGACCACGGGTGCAAAGCGCCACACCAACAGACCACGGGTACATAGCGCCACACTAACAGACCACGGGTACAAAGCGCCACACCAACAGACCACGGGTACAAAGCGCCACACCAACAGACCACGGTTACTTTCAGATAACTTCATGGGCTGTTTCCACGGGCTGAAGTCCTAGCATGCCATTTCTTGACATTGTGGCGGCGTCTACTGAGGCGGCAGGTGTGAGATAAACGCGAGACAGGGGTTTAACTTGAACCTATCAATCGATGCAAACAGGACAGAGTTGCATGACAGAGCTATTCCAAAGGGGACTGTGGCATGCAGTATGATCAACACAAGCTGTATCAGCCCATTATATAGGCCGAGAGGACGTCGTCAGGTTTGTCAGACTTTCTCTGTAAGTGAATTCCACAGTGCCCTGCACTTGCAGTTTCCTTGAACAATAGAGCTCGCACAGTGCAACTTGGGCTGTGTGACATGTAAAGGGAAGCAACTTTCCAAAGACTCCCATCAACATGCCTTTCTATGCTTGCGATCACAGCGTGAGTGTTTTCATGCCAGAAAATCACGGACCACCAGAAAATCATATCAGTTGATCATTTTTCTTTAGGTGCTTTCCCTACACACACATCTTCCTCCTCCACCCCTCCAGTCACTGATGACGTCAGCACCACCGATGACGACAGACCGGTCGCTGACGAGGACCGCTTCCCGATGGCGTGGTTTCTGGGAGGACTGGGAGGGGCCTTTCTGTTGATCCTGATCGTCATCATCGTGGTGGTCGTTTGCCGACGACAGAAAGGTGGGTGCAGCATAGATCACGTGGGGGTGGTAATCTGGGTGATGACCTGTTAGTGGACCAAGGACCATACTTCACGAATGGTCAAGTTCTGGCTCATTTTTTGTTTTTTCTTGTCAGTCTCTGTTTACAAGTTTCACTCTGTTTGTCAGAGCGTCTCCGTCGTTCTCGCGCTTTTGTTTACTACTTATGTATGATGTATGTATGTATGTATGTATGTATGTATGTATGTATTTGTATGTATGTATGTATGTTTGTGGTGTGTTTGTTTATGTTAGTATGTTGTATGTATGTTGTATGTTGTAGTGTATGTATGTATGTATGTTTGTGGTATGGTTATGTATGTATGTATGTATGTATTGTATGATATATGTATGTGTATGTATATGTATATGTGTATGATGAATGTATGTATGTATGATTATATGTATGTATGTATGTGTATGTATGTAGTGTATGTGTGTGTATGTATGTATGTATATCCATGTACCTGTCTGTCTGTCTATACCTATCTAATTATCTATCTATCCATCTATCATTTATCTATCTATCTAAATATTTCTATCTATCTACCGATTTCGTCTGTCTTTCTATCTATCCATCTATCTGTCTGTCTATCGGTATCAATATCTATCAACCTACGTACCTGGCTGCCTACCTACCTATGTACCTACATTCTACTACCTACCTATCCATCCACCCATCCATCCATCCTATCTATCTATCTATCATTCTGTCTATCTGTCTATCTCTCTGTTTGTCTGGTAAGCTAAGGTAATGTTGCTTATAGCCCAGCCGACCGCAAAGGGCCATATCGGGGCTGTCACCACGTTGAAGTCAACTCACAAGTACCCCCCCCCCCCAAACATAAAAAAAAAAAAAGCACCATTCACACATCGCTTTAAAATACACTTTCTAAAAAGGCACCAGAAACTTTGTTAAAAATCTTTCCTTCGCAAAATCTCAGATCAGATGAAAAATGTTAATCTTTCCGAAATTCAAAGACCAGGTCAGTCTATCTACATATATCTTATTCTATAAATCGATATTTAGATACTGACAC
>CM031626.1:49566599-49576599 GCA_018398815.1 Conus ventricosus
ACACAAAATTCATTTGTCAGTTTATCAATGTTTACACCACATTGTTTTCTGTACGTCAGTGAGGGCCTATCTTTCTTTAAATTAACTGTTTTATCTTCTTTTTCTCTTTTAATAGACACTGTCGTCCAGCTTAAAAATAGATACCGTCGTCAGCTTAAAAATAGGTACTGTCGTCGGCTTGGCTAGAGACAAGCTGAACTGAAACATGGTTTGAAATGTTCTTTTCCAAGGAATGAGCATTTCTGTAATGATCACTTTCCATCCGAACATTTGGGGAGGCGGGGAGGGGAGGGGGGGGGGGGGGGATTATTCCGTAAGGGGATGAATGAAATGGTCAGGACTGCCAAATTTTACATGAGAACAAGATCTATGCATTGAACGACATTAGCAGCTGTTGGATCTCCTCTCTCTCTCTCTCTCTCTCTCTCTCTCTCTCTCTTCTCCTCTCTCTCTCTCTCTCTCTCTCTCACACACACACACACACACACACACACAACACACACACACACACACACGCACGCACGCAACGCACGCACGCACGCACACACACGCACACACACACGCATACACACACTTTTATATATCTCTGTGTGTGTGTGTGTGTGTGTGTGTGTGTGTGTGTGTGTGTAGAAATACGTTAGGCGGAAAAGAATTTATTCCATCACAGAAAGGTGAAGAACGGATCGTGTTAACCAGAAAAAAAAGTGGAACGCTATGAGGAAGACCTTAAAGTGACAACTTTAAACAATGTATTCAAAACACCTTTGGTATGTTAACAATTGATATTAAGGCCTGTGTCGATTCATTTTCACGTGTATTGTGTGGATCTGCTGCCTGCATGGTTCGGTCGGCTGGAAATACAAGGAAAGAACGCAATGAATGGTTTGATGACGATTGTGAAAAGAAGAAAGGAGTGGTGAGGGCCCTACTTAAGAGTTTCCAAAGGTGTAAAAGCGAGGATAATCAAAAGTATTACAAGGAAAGTCATGTGCAGGAAAGAAAGAATATGGGCGGCTAAAGAGAAAAAACAAGTTGTGAATTTGAAGAATCAAATGTGCAAAAACTGAAAAAATCAGTTGGAGATTCAAGCCTATTTGGACAACAATTATATCATTCAATAAAATATCATTTGTAAGAACATCCGCTCACAACAATGGTTTCGATACTTTCAGCAGTTTTAAGGGCTACAGATGACGTTAACTATGAGAACATTATGGTGGTTGAAGGTGCTGGAGACTTCGAGGAACATTTACTTAACGATCCGATTCGCAGTAGTGAAGTGATTGATTGCAGACGACATGGAAAATCAAGAAAAGATGCAGGCCCAGATAGAATTTTGAGTGAAATGTTGAAACATGCACACTCGGTCGTCATCGATTTCCTTCTTCTATCATTTAGCAGACAATTAACGATGGAAGTTCACAACTTGAGCCGAATCTATTACTGTTATTATTATTATTATAATAATTATTATTATTGTTATTATCATTATCAGTAGTAGTAGTGGTAGTTAGTAGTAGTAGTAGTTGTAGCATTATCATCATCATCATCATCATTATTGTTATTATTATTATTATCATTATTATTATTGTCATCATTAGTAGTAGTAGTAGTAGGAGGAGGAGGAGGAGGAGGAGTATTGTTGTTGTTGTTGTTGTTATCATTCATAAAATAGGATGTTCCAGCAACCCAGATGATATCGTGGCGTGGCACTGACAAGTGTTGTTAGTAGAATTCAAACTCCTATTCTGAACAAAAGACTTACAGGATGGGCAGAACGAGAGGAGAAAATAGCTGAAGACCAAGCTGAGTTCCGATCAGGATACAGCACCATAGACCATAATGTTCACTCCTTTTGCATCAACTTAATTGCATTTATTGAAAAAACATGAAATTGTGCGTTACCTTTGTGGACTTCAGAAAGGTCTTTGACTCAGTGAATCGAAACATTGTGGAGTACTTTACGTAAAGATGGAGCAGATGGTAAGTTATAAAAGGAGTAATCATAGTGTTCATGATGCTGTGCCAGCATGTGTGTGTGACAGATGTGTTTACTCAGATGTTTTTGACAGTCCACAGGGAGTATAGCAGGGATATTTATTAAGCCCTTTGAAGTTTTCGATTTTTTTTTCGTTACTGACTTGGCGGTGGACATAACAGAAGAAGGAAAACATGGTATTCAGTTGACCCCAGGAGCAGCTGAATTTTTTTTTTCTCGTGTTATTCGCAGATGATGTGATACTGTCTAGCACTGCTGTAGGTCTCCAAAATCAATCACGTAGATTGAAACCAGGTGCAGGTCGTCTATTTCTACGTGTGAACCTTGAGGAAACTGATAATAATGGTACTTAGAAAGAGTGGTCACCTCTCCCGACATGGAAAATGGTTTTACGGTATTACACAAGTAACAGTAACTAATTCTTACAAACACTAAGAATTGCTGTTCGCAACAAAGAGACATGTAGAAAAGGAACAGAAAAAAAAGGGGGGGGGGGTGTTAAAGAGAAATTTGAAGAGCTTTAAGTGAACTCTACTGCATTCATTCTAGTATATGCTGGAAACTTTTGATGCCAAAGTCGACCCAGTTACTACATATGGTGCTGAAATGTGGGGACCACTGTATAACAAAGATTTAGAAAAAGTACATACATCTGCAATCAAACGCTTTTTAAACGTTCCCCAGCATACTTCAAATACAGTAATATACGGTGAAATAGGCAGATATCTGTGGAAGTTCAGGTGTATACTCTCAAGTGTAAGTTACCTGTCTAAAGACTGTAAACAGGCGTGTGAAATGTCACTGAACGAATATAAATGGGGGCAAGGCAAATTGGGTATATAACATAAAAAAATAACTATACATGGATTTGGAATTGTGTGCATCTGCCAGGGAGTTGGATGTGAAGACATATTTATTCTTGAATCTAAAGACAAGAGAGAGAGAAAGGGGGGGGGGGGGAGGCAGGCAGACAGACAACAGACAGAGACAGAGAGAGAGAGAGAGAGAGAGAGAGAGAGAGAGAGAGAGAGAGAGAGAGAGAGAGAGAGAGAGAGAGAGAGAGAGAGAGAGAAGAGGGCAGGGATTGTTGTAAAGAGTGAAGATCACAGACGTTACGAGAATGACCCTTAATTGCTTGGCAATTTCCTCATCAAAGTCGTGTGTGTGTGTGTGTGTGTGTGTGTGTGTGTGTGTGTGTGTGTGTGTGTGTGTGTGTGTGTGTGTGTGTGTGTGTGTGCGTGCGTGCGTGCGTGCGTGCGTGCGTGCGTGCGTGCGTGCGTGCGTGCGTGCGTGCGTGCGTGCGTGCGTGCGTGCGTGTGTGTGTATTTAGCAGAGCGTGACGTCACTTTAATGAGGTCGGCAGATTTTCACGATGGATCCTACAAGAACTCCCAAAACAAAGGTGAGCCGTTGTGCGTGGCCTGGACGTTCTGCATTGACTGAAATGACCGTCTGACCATTGTGCATTTATAGCCAGCACCTGCAGCATATTGTGCTGCGCTGCATTGACTGAAATGACCGTCTGACCATTGTGCATTTATAGCCAGCACCTGCAGCATATTGTGCTGCGCTGCATTGACTGAAATGACCGTATGACCATTGTGCATTTATAGCCAGCACCTGCAGCATATTGTGCTGCGCTGCATTGACTGAAATGACCGTCTGACCATTGTGCATTTATAGCCAGCACCTGCAGCATAATATTGTGCTGCGCTGCATTGACTGAAATGACCGTCTGACCATTGTGCATTTATAGCCAGCACCTGCAGCATAATATTGTGCTGCGCTGCATTGACTGAAATGACCGTCTGACCATTGTGCATTTATAGCCAGCACCTGCAGCATATTGTGCTGCGCTGCATTGACTGAAATGACCGTCTGACCATTGTGCATTTATAGCCAGCACCTGCAGCATAATATTGTGCTGCGCTGCATTGACTGAAATG
This sequence comes from Conus ventricosus, assembly GCA_018398815.1. Classification (NCBI taxonomy): domain Eukaryota; kingdom Metazoa; phylum Mollusca; class Gastropoda; order Neogastropoda; family Conidae; genus Conus; species Conus ventricosus. The sequence continues at coordinate 49,570,545 of CM031626.1, forward strand.
ACCGTCTGACCATTGTGCATTGATAGCCAGCACCTGCAGCATATTGTGCTGCGCTGCATTGACTGAAATGATCATCTGACCATTGTGCATTTATAGCTGGCACCTGCAGTATATATGTGCTGTGTTGAACCATGTTCTCTTTTAATTGCACTCTACTTATAACTCCGGATGTTTACTGTCTTGTGTGTTGTGCTGTTTTATATTTTTTGTTGAATTGTGTTGTCTCGGATTTACGTTGCACTATATTATGATTCATAGTACTGTGTTTGTCTTATGGTGTATTGTCTGCTTTAATTTGCATAGTGCAATATCATATTGTATTATGGTATCTTGTGTCATTGTATCCTCTCACCCACCGATACATTTCTCTGGAATTCACCTGCTCTTCCCTTTCAGAATACCTCTCTGTAAAGTGGTGCTAGACATTTTCTGAATGTTAGTGCCGTTCATCTCTCTTATAAGGACATCTCAGTTTACTCGTTAAAAGATGTTTCTCTGTTTAAATATCGAAATCTAAGGTACTTTTCTGTTAATCTATCAACATGTCTTTCTTTTTTAAGTATTAATATGCACAGATTTGTTTACTTATCAAGGTGGAGGCTGCATAGCATTATGCATATTTCTGTTTACCAATGAAAAGCTACATTTTCGTTTACCTTTAGAAAAGACTGTACCATGTCTCTATCAAATGGACTTTCTTGTTTACCTCTCACACCTTACAAGTTATATTCAAACCCAACCTCTTGTTTACCTATCATACTGTACCATTTACCTATCAAATCAACGTTGTTGTTTATCTCTTAAACTGTACCAATCACCTGTTAAATGAACGTAAGTATTTATCTTTCTAATTGTACCGTTTACCTATCTGAACATTTTATTAAATCTGTCTCATTAGCCAAAACTATAAACAGGATCGGAAATGAAATGAGGTAGGGAACAGTAAACGATAAACAGTAAACAAGTGGGGTATGTTTCGCTCCCATAAGGAAACCTAACACAGAGTAACTTTTATTCAAGACTGGCACAGCCTTTTAAACTTGAATAAAGTCAGACAAATACATAGACGAACAATCTAATAGTGGGGGAAAAACAAGCGCAGGCCAACAACTGAACTGTCTGGCAAAGATTTGGACTGGAGGGGAGGGGAGGGGAGAGGGGAGTTTGAAGATGGAGAAACTGGAAAATGAAATTAAAAAAAAAATGTTACAGATATGAAAACCCTTCTCTAGCTGCATAAGGGAACCATCGCAATCTCTTTTGAAGGCAGATATATTTGTATTGCCTGCTCCGAGGCCTTTCGCCCGCTGGATCGGGACTGATCGGACTGACCGAGTCCCGATCCAGCGGGCGAAAGGCCTCGGAGCAGGCAATACAAATATATCTGCCTTCAAAAGGGATTGCGATGGTTCCCTTATGCAGCTAGAGAAGGGTTTTCATATCTGTAACTTTTTTATTATTTTTTTTTTAATTTCATTTTCCCAGTTTCTCCATCTTCAAACTCCCCTCTCCCCTCCCCTCCCCTCAAGTCCAAATCTTTGCCAGACAGTTCAGTTGTTGGCCTGCGCTTGTTTTTCCCCCACTATTAGATTCTTTCTTTCTTTCTGCGTACGCAGGCTGATACTCCTGCGGACACTCCCTGTATAGCAAGGCAGTGGAGTTCTGTGTGTATGACCCTTTTTTATCCCGCCATTAAGACAGCCATACTCCATCTTCGGGGAAGGTGCATGCTATGTGTCACGTGTCATCCATACCAACGGCCAAACTGGCCTTCTCTTCCGAAAGTTGGTGATGGGATTTTACGTGTGTGCAAGATGTTATGCGTGCGTTCACACACGGAACCTCGGTTTATTGTCTCATTCGAAGGACTGTATGGGGAATGGAGTCAGAACCAATGTTAACTCCGAGGGAAAAATCCCCCTATACCGAAATTCGAACCCGCAACCCCAGGATCACGAGTCCGGAGCTCTACCAACTGAGCTATCCGGCCCCCACTATTAGATTGTTCGTCTATGTATTTGTCTGACTTTATTCAAGTTTAAAAGGCTGTGCCAGTCTTGAATAAAAGTTACTCTGTGTTAGGTTTCCTTATGGGAGCAAAACATACCCCACTTGTTTACTGTTTATAAACAGGATGTTTTTATCTTTTGAATTGTACCATTTACATATCAAACGAACTTTGTTCTTATTAACCTCTCAATTTGCACGGTTCACCAATTAAATGAACGCGTTTCTCCACCTCTCAAACTGCACCATTTATCTATCAAACGAACATCGTCGTCTGCGTGCGCTTTGTGTCTCTGCCTCCTATTTGTCTATGCCACTCGCTGTCCGCCTTTCTGTCTCTGTCTCTAACTGCGCATGCATCTCTGTTTTCTATGTCTGTCTACCTGTCTGTCTGTTTGGTGTTTGTATGAATCTGTGCGGGAAGAAAACAACACCAGAATACGTATTCTGTCAATGGTTTACTTATATCAGTGGTAATACAATGATTAGACTAAGTACCCGAAAGTAGATGCAAGTATGTCTCTGTGCATGCATATGTCATTGTGCGTGCACACATACTTGAGGGTATGGACGCGTGCAAGAGCGCATGTGCGTGTGCGTGTGTGTGTGTGTGTGTGTGTGTGTGTGTGTGTGCGTGTGTGTGTGTGTGTGTGTGTGTGTGTGTGTGTGTGTGTGTGTGTTGTGTGCGTGTGCGTGCGTGTGTGCGTGCGTGCCTCTGTGTGTGTGTGTGTGTGTGTGTGTGTGTGTGTGTGTGTGTGTGTGTGTGTGTGTGGTGTTTGTTCGTGTGATCTCCCACTCCCTCCCAACCCACCCTCCCTTCTTCCCGTAAACTCTAATCCACCAGCAGCATTGTCAACTTTGCAGATTTCTACACGTTCGACAACCAGGGCTACGAACAGGACGGCATGACAGAGACCTCTGACAGTGCCCACAAAAACACCCAGCACCACCGAAACTCCTCTTCCTCCTCCCTGTCCAAATCTTCCCCCCGCCACCTGGACATAGAGCGAGCCCTGGGCTTCTACCAGTCTGTCCCCACCGCCACCGCCACCGCCACCGTCGACAGCCAGCGCCGGGAGAGCGGCGAAGAGGAAAGACGGGATGGTGACGCCGTGATGGAAGAGAGTTCCCCAATGCCGAGAGAAGGCCACAGAGCGTTGGAGGTGGTGAGCTTCGAAAACCCTTCGTACTCGCCCTTGCCTCTGCATGCTGTGGAGGAAACTCAGCATGAGACAGGGACACAGCCTGACACGGGGACACAGCCTGACACGGGGACACAGCCTGACACGGGGACACAGCCTGACACGGGTAACCCACTGGATTTGGGGACATACCCAGGTGCAGGGACATACCTAGAAGTGGGGACACAGCCAGACGTTGGCACACAGTCAATGACAGGGACAGAGACAGACACGTCCACATACCCAGTCTCGGGGACAGACCCTGACATGGGGACTCAACCAGACACAGAGGCAGAATGGAACACAGCGGCCCCGCTGGACTGGGGAGCGCCGCCAGACCAAACCACTCAGCTACAGCTGGACTCACGCCTCGACAACGACCAGCCAGAAGCAGAGTGGAGAACCCCTGTAGATTGGAACCTCCAACTCGACACGGAGCTCCCTTCCGACAGTGACCACATCGCCAGCGACGTCAACGCTGTGGCCCACGACATCCAGCCACCTCCCGACGACACTGATGACCACAGCCACCCAGATTCGAACCACGCTGTCGGTCCGCTGGGCGACATCTACGCACAGCCACTCCGCTCCAACGGCCACCCCCAGCAGGTGGAGGTCAACTCAGACCGCTGCAGCACCGTCATCACCATCACCAACAACCACAGCGACCATAACGACGAGGTGGAGGATTAGCACTGTTCCGAAGCGGAATGGGATTTCCGAGGGTCGTCTTCGTTATCAGCGTTTGATGAACAAACCCGCGAAACCCGCGGCAACACAGTGTGTTTGCCACAGTATCCTGGAGGAGTTATAGCGACGTGTGTACTACTTCAAGTGTATAATGCTATTATTTCTACTACCACTACTGCTGTCACTACTGCTACTACTACTATGGTTGTTTTCTAGTGGTAAGCACCACCATGTAAGCCTATCAGCCCGCGTGTCTGTGCTCCTAGACCTTTGCTGTCCATTCTGTACCACACAACATAGCTGGCTTCTTTCCACCTGCCAGTCTCCCTTCAGACCAGCAGTGTTTTGTCTACAGTGTATACACTCAGCAAAAGCGCGAAGCTTTTTCCAACAATAAGATAGCTGGGGGGGGGGGGGGGGGGGGGGGGGATTAAGACGTACGAACGGAGCACGGGGATTACGCAGGCTATGCAAGGTTCACGTGTGTTGAAAATGGTTTGGAAATGGTGTGGAAGGGTAGGGAGCGACTGGAATGGGAGCCAATGGCATCAAATGACAGGGAGTGTGTTGAATAACAAGAGATAGTTGGAATGAAAGGAGTGGTGTTGAATAGTATAAGGATTGTTTAGAACGAAAGACAGAGTGGTGTTGAATAACAAGAGATAGTTTGGAATGAGAGGGGCTGTGATGAATAGTAAGAGATAGTTTGGAATGAGAGGGGCTGTGATGAATAGTACATAGATAGTTTGGAATGAAGGGGGTTGTGATGAATAGTAGAGATAGTTTGGAATGGAGGGGGCTGTGATGAATAGTAAGAGATAGTTGGAATGGAGGGGCTGTGATGAATAGTAAGGAATAGGCTGGAATGAGAAAGGGGTGGGTTTGACAGTAAAAGATAGCTTGGAACGGCAGGAGGCAAGTATGAAGAGTAAGGATGATTTGCTCAACGATGGATCGATTGGAATGACAGACGATTGGTTCAATGGTAGGAGATAGTGAGGAATGACAAGAACAGATATGGCAGATCGAGTGTGGAACAGAAACAGGTGACATAGGATAGGGTGTGGGAGGGAAACAGGTGACATAGGATAGAGTGTGGAATAGAAACAGGTGACATAGGATAGAGTGTGGAATAGAAACAGGTGACATAGGATAGAGTGTGGAATAGAAACAGGTGACATAGGATAGAGTGTGGAATAGAAACAGGTGACATAGGATAGGGTGTGGGAGGGAACAGGTGACATAGGATAGGGTATGGGTGGAAACAGGTGACATAGGATAGAGTGTGGAACAGAAACAGGTGACATAGGATAGGGTGTGGAACAGAAACAGGTGACATAGGATAGGGTGTGGAACAGAAACAGGTGACATAGGATAGGGTGTGGAACAGAAACAGGTGACACAGGATAGGGTGTGGGAGGGAAACAGGTGACATAGGATAGGGTGTGGGAGGGAAACAGGTGACATAGGATAGGGTGTGGGAGGGAAACAGGTGACATAGGATAGGGTGTGGGGTGGAAACAGGTGACAAGCATAGGGTGTGGGTGGAAACAGGTGACATAGGATAGGGTGTGAAACAGAAACAGGTGACATGGATAGGGTGTGGAATAGAAACAGGTGACATAGGATAGGGTGTGGAATGAAACAGGTGACACAGGATAGGGTGTGGAATAGAAACAGGTGACATAGGATAGGGTGTGGGAGGGAAACAGGTGACACAGGATAGAGTGTGGGAGGAAACAGGTGACATAGGAAGAGTGTGGGAGGGAAACAGGTGACATAGGATAGGGTGTGGGGTGGAAACGGTGACATAGGATAGGGTGTGGAATAGAAACAGGTGACATAGGATAGGGTGTGGAATAGAAACAGGTGACACAGGATAGGGTGTGGGAGGGAAACAGGTGACATAGGATAGGGTGTGGAATAGAAACAGGTGACATAGGATAGGGTGTGGAATAGAAACAGGTGACAAGGATAGGGTGTGGAATAGAAACAGGTGACATAGGATAGGGTGTGGAACAGAAACAGGTGACATAGGATAGGGTGTGGGATGGAAACAGGTGACACAGCATAGGGTGTGGGTGGAAACAGGTGACATAGGATAGGGTGTGGGAGGGAAACAGGTGACATAGGATATGGTGTGGAACAGAAACAGGTGACATAGGATAGGGTGTGGA
>CM031626.1:49581599-49603616 GCA_018398815.1 Conus ventricosus
GCTTGAAAAGCAAGGTTAATGGGGGGTTTTTGTGAATTTCTGACGATTGGAATGACGGGATTTTTTAAAACCAGAAACAGTTTAATATAACCCCCCTGTTGCCCAAATTTTTCTGAACTCCCTGTGCCGGGCTTCTAAATTTTAGTAAGGGTTTTACGCGAAAACCCCCCTGGTTTACAGGGGAAAGGCCCTAGGCTTTTGAGGCCACAGGGAGGCCGCTATTTTTGACCCACTTTCCTACGTTTTTGGCTTTTCACCAAAGGCCCATTTTAAAGGTGTTGCTCCCCGGAATTAACCTTTTCATATTCCCCATCCCCTCTTTTTAACGCGTGCGGGGCCTGCTTTGGTGGGGTTTGGCTACTGCGATAGTATGAGGGGCTTCAAAAAAATAGTAACGGTTACGCGTAACCGCTTTGGCAAAAAATTTCCCCCTTTTTGGGGTGGTGGGCCATAGAACTGAAAAGACCCCTTTTGTTTAATTGATTCAGGCCTGTGATAAGTGTTTTCGGGGGCCCTTTTCTGTCTTGTTTTTACGGCGTTAAGTGTGAACCCCCAAAAACCCCCTTTTCATTTTCCCCAAAAGAAACTGTCCTTTTAATTGTGTGTTTTTTTGTTTTGTTTGGGGTTTTGGGTTTGTTTTTTTGTTTGTTTGGTGTGTGTGTGTGTTTTTTTCCACCCCAGCACGCACGCCCCCCCACCCCCCCCCCCACCAGGGCCGCCCCCCCACCCCCCCCCCCAAACTCCCCCCCACCCACCCCCCCCCCAGCATGCACCCCCTTAAAGTCATTTTTTAAGTTCTTAATTAAAAGTCTTTCCCCAAGCCCCACCCCACAAGTTTTTACTAAAGGTTATTGAAAAGTTTTCCCAATTCTTTCAAAAAGTTCTTCCCCAAGTTACCCCTTAAAGTTATTCTCAAGTTACTTCAAAATTTTTTTATTAAAGTTGTCCTAAAGGGCCTAAAGTTTTCCCAAAATTTAAACCCTAAGTTTTTTCATAAACTAAGTCATTCTTAAGTAAAACCCCAAAAGTTCTTTTTAAAGGGTTATCTTAAAAAATTATAAAAAAAAAATCAAGCTATTTTTTTATCTTAAAAGTAAAGGCCTAATATAGTCACACCCCCTAAAAAAAACGCTTTCCATTGTGGGGGTTGTCTTGCTCAGGGTTTCTGCTAGATTTTAAGGAAGTTCTTACACCCCTAACAACCGCTTGATTCCAATTCTGGTCTATGGAAATGTCTTTTATAGACTCCATGTCTTTATTTATTGATTTTTATATTTTTTTTAATTTCATGTTCTTTTTTAAAAAAAAAAAAATTAAAAATATTTTTGCATTAAAAATGGATCAAAATGATCTTTTGGGGTTGAGGTTCTGGCTTGCTGTTGTCTTCGGTATTTAGGGGGTTCAGATTTTTTTGTTTGCTTTTGGGTTTCTGTTGCCATTGTGAATTTATTTTTTGGGCCGAAATAAACTCCCCCAAAACCCCAGCAATGGCCCCAAAAAGGGGAAAATTTTTAAAGGTTCAATATTCCTTTAAAGGGTTTTGGGGGCCCCCTTGGGATCCAGGGGAGTTTTTATAGCGGGTTTAAATTAAATTTTTTCTGGCGTTGGGGGTGTTTTTTTTCATGTTGAGGTTATATTCTGTAACAAAATTTTTTTTGGGGTTTTTTTCCAAACTTTTTTTGCAAATTTTTTTTCCTGCTTTAACACCCCCAGGATGAGGTTTGTTTTTTAAATGGCCCCCCCCTGATTCAGGGGGTTTTCTGCTGATTTTTGGTTGGGGTTACTTTCTCCACCTGTTTCCCATTTTTCCTGTTCTGGTTTGATGTTTTTCCCCGCCCCGTTCATTTTAAAGGGGAAAAAAAAAATCAAATATGTTTAAAGTTTTTAACCCCCCTGATTAATGGCGAAAACCTTTGTTCCAAATTGTAGTAAGTTTCCACCCCCTTGAGACTCAAATTGACTTTTTTTAAAAACTGGATTTTGCGTTAAATCATACTTTAAGATTTGTTCAGTTTAATGGGGGGAAAATTTTTGCTTTTTAGTTTTAAAAAATTAAAAAACCGGGTTTGCCCCACACTTTTCACTTTCTAGACCCAGCTGCGCTTCATCCCTGTTTTTTTTCCTTTAAAATTTTTCTTGTGGGGGACATCTTTTAAAAATTGTTAAAATGCTGTTTTTCTTTTCCCCCGAGGAACTGTTTTTTTTTTTCCACACGCTCCCAAAAGAATAAAACCCTTTTCCCTTTTGGGGCAAAAACCAGCTTGGCCTTTAAACCCTTGGTCATTCTTAAGTTGGGGAAAGGGTTTTTTGACCGCCTTGTAGCTGTAGTGGGATCACCCACTGTTCATGTTTTTTTTAAATTAAAAATTTTTTTATTTTATAAAAATGAGCCCGGGAAAAAAACTTTTACCAACCTTGTATACCATTTGCGGTTATTGGGGTCAAATTTTTTTTTTTTTTTTTAATTTCCAAATGTTGGAAAAAGGGTTTTTTAAGGAAAAAACCCAGCAGATCTTGGCAAACTGATTTTTGGAGGATTCAGCAAAAGCTGATTCCCTTCATTGCGTTTGGTTTGGCCACGAAAGTTTTTCTAGTCAAGAAGGGAAAAATTCCCAGGACGTTTTTAAATTTGTAAATAAAAAAAAAATTTTAAAAAAAAATGGCTTCGTCGAAATTGATGATAGGCGGCGCTGGGGTTAATCCGCTCGTTTTTTATTTGGAAATAATTACGTTTTTGTAAATGGCCGAGATGAAGGCGAGAAAAAAAAGGGACAAAACCCAAACCTGTGGAGCAACACCCGGGCCAGCACAAGACCCGCTTGCAAAGAGGAATTGGCAGTTGGGTTTTTTTTAAATGATACTTTTAAAAAAAAACGGGGCCCATGCAGCTTACACTTTTAAAGATGTTGTTTAAAGCAATAAAACAATATTTTCTAGAAAACAGGAAAACCCCAATCGAGGACATTGCCCCCCCCAAAAATTTAGCGACTTTTTTAAATCCCATCAAAAAAAACAAAAGATGCAAAAAAAAATTTGCGTTTTTTGCCTTTGGGTTTTGGGCCGTTGGGGTTTTTGTTGGGGCATAATATTGGTTGAAAAAAAAAATGCCCCAAAATTTCTATTATTCCCCCCCAAAGGGAAATTTTGGGAAAAAGGGTCCCCAGAAAATTTAAAAAGCTAAGCCAAGCAGCTGGGTTAGTGAACAAAACAGAAAAAAATTGGTTATCTAAAAAAAGCGGTTTGGAATTTTTAAATTTACCTGCCCCCCAAACAAATTTCAGGGGCCCCCACACTTTGGGAACGAAATTTCCCGAAGACACCCACCAAATGGATCTTTTTTTTTTCCCTCCGATAGGGATTAGACGAAAAAGTTTTAAATTTCCCCGCGCCCATCTTTGGGAAAATAGCTTCAAGATAAAAAGGGATGGGGAAACCATTACACAAAAGAGTGCTTCTGCGTTGCTGTTGCTATAAAAAATAAGTTTTTCCAAAGGAGGCCCCCAAACCCTTATCCTCGCTTTGTTCCCAAGTCGGGTGGAAAAGGAATTTTTAAAAGGGCCCAAAGGGAAATCAATTATTTGAAAAAATAGAGTTCCCCCATTAAAAGAGGTTTCCGGGAGTTCACAGATCACAGGCTTTAGTCGAAAAACTTTAACAAACATTTTTCTGAAAGACTTTTTTCCAAAAGTATCCAAAAAAGCGTTTTGGGCCCAATTTTCCCCGAAACACAGAATGGGTTGAGCCCGCCCCCCAGTTTTGCCCCGCAATGAAAAATGAAAAATTTAAAGGGTTAAAACCCGTACAAGCAATCAAAAAAAAAACCCAATAAATGTTGCGGATAATTCCGAAAACCGCAAAAAATTCCCTTTTGGTTTAAAAGAAAGGGTTTCCTTTATTTGGGGGAAAAAAGCAGAAGGGGAAAATCGCTTAGGGCAACCGATCCAGTTTGGAGTGTGACCCGTATGAAAAAAAAAGAATTTAAAGAGGGAATCCGCCTTTGTATTTTTTCCCGAAAAAACTGACAAAACAAAACAAAGCTCCTAAAAGGGTTTTTGTGAAGGAAAAAATTGCAGAAAATCCCCCCGGGGACACGTTCCAGTTGTTAAATTAATTTACGTAAATTTTTTGGTTAAATGGAAGCTCGGGAAGGGAAAGTGCAGAAGAAAAAGAATGGAAAGGGAAAGGCCTTTAAAAATGATACGGGAATCATTTCTTGGGGTAATGCTTTTAAAGGAAACATTTTTGGGGATTAATCAATGCTTTGTAAATCTTAGACCCTAAACCCAAAACCCCCAAATTTGGGGGAAAAAAGAATATCTTGAAATTTTTAAAAAAAATTCGAACGAAATCAAGCAAACATGGGGAAAAAGATTTAAAATTGAATTGGATAAAGCTATGTTTGGTCTTTTTCCCCAAAAAGTTGAAAAATTTTTAAAACCCCCCCTGTTTATGCGGTCCTCCAGGGGCCCGATTCCCATATGAAAACTCTGGTTTAAACAAAACGCGTTTTGGTTTGTTTTTTAAAACGACTTTTTTTTTTTCCCAAGGTTGTGTTGATTTTATGTAGATTAAAATCGCATTTTTACGTTGTCATGATGAAATTTTCCTTAAAGGGCCCAAAACAAGGCTTTTTGTAGTTGTCTGTGATTTTTTTGGGATCCCACAACGTTTGCGGGGAATATTCCCTTTGTTTTTAATGATTTTCTCTGGCTAAAAATTATTTGAAACCATTTTTGCCCAAAAAACCAACAAATCCTTGTTCCCCTTTCCAGAAAATTCATCCCCCCTTTTTCTTTCCTAAAACCTTCTTGTTAGTGTTGAAGAAAAGGGCGGTCTTTGGGGAAATTGGGGATTTGTATACCACCCTGATGCCCCCTTTAAAGCCACTTGGGGTTTCCTTGTCTTTTTAGATGTCTTAGTGGGGATATCTATAACAAACTATCTGTATCTGGGAAAAGGGACTTTTGGACTCAGGATCGGGGGCCCCTTAAAGTATTTCAAAAAGAAATTCAAAAAATAAAAAAGTTTTGGGAAAATTTTAAAAAACATTTAAACCCAAATTAAAAAAAAGGGTTTTTTCCCCCAAATTTGGGAATTTTTTTTTTTCTTTCATTATCCCAAAAAAGGGGGATCGGGAAAATCTTCAAAAGTCCTGAAATTTTGGGTTTTTTGAATCGTTTAAATTTGTTCGTTCTCTTTGGTGACCTTTTCGGGAATCTTTGGCTTGTGGGGAAATTTCCATAGTCTTTCCAAAACAGTTTGTTTTTCATCAACTTAAAAAAGTCTTTTTCTGAAGAAATCTGGGGTTTAGTTTGGGTCAGGGTTCTTCAGGGGGAAGTAGGGTTTTTCAGGAATTGTTTTTGACCCAAAAGCAATTTTTATACGATGAACAGTGTAAACCCTTTAAAACCCATGTCTTAAATAAAAAAAGTAGAATTTCTGTAAGCCAGACTTTAATTTTTTTTGCCCGAAGTTTTAGGACAAGTTTTAGGCGGGTTCTTTTTTTCCCCCATTTTTTAAAATTTCTGCTCCCAAAGGATATTTTTATGCAGGTCTTGGAGTTCATGAGGATATTCAAAGTAAAACTTCTAAAATTAAAAACCCGTGTTGACCCGGGGCTTTAAAAACTGTTTAAAACCATTTTAAATCCCTTTTAAATTTTAATTTCGGATCACCGCCTGTGAAACCTTTTTAAAGTTACGTAAGGGAAGGGGTTTCCCGCCCATTGCCATTTTTTCAGATTTTTTTTTGGGGTCAAATACATAAGTAGTTAGACCTTTTCCTGGGGTCAAGTGCCCAAAGGATTGTTTTTTGTTTTTTCAGTAATGGTTCAAACCCCCATACTAATTCCCCACGCAATCCGTTTTTAAACCCTTCCCCGAATCATTGGTAAATCTGAAAAATTAAATCAATTGTTTTCCCTGTAAATTTTAAAGAAAGGTCCCAGTCATCCGGGGCAAATTGTAATGCGCGGGACTAAGCTATAATGTTTCTTGCAGGTCTTTCTAAATTTTTTTTTCCCAAAATTTCCCCCAAACAAACATCCTTTTCCCCCCCAAGGGGAATCTTGTTTGGTCTCCCATCGTTTTAAAAATCAAATTTCTGCCCACGCATCTTGGTGCTGGTAATCAAAAATCACTGACGCCCTTTTTTTTACGACCTAAAAAAGAACGCCCCTTTTTAGGAGGAAGTGTGTCTTCATAAAACCCCCCCCTTTCCCCAAGGGTTATTTACTCAAAAAGGGTTTAAACCCCCTTTTTCTACGGAGGGGGAAGTCAAAAAATTCTTCCGTTATTGGGCAGGATTTTAAAAGGGCCCAAAAGCCCCAGGATTTCAAAATAAACCCCATTTTTTGATAGAGTCATAAAAAAGGAACATGTTTAAGTTTTAAAAGAAAATGTACTTTTCTGATGAGGTCCCAATCCCAATGAACCCTGAAGGCATCGTCCCGGTTTTCTTTATAAGATGGGTCTTTAACCTCGCGTTATAAAAGGGAAACAGGCAGCTTCCATGTTTTTGGGGTTAAAAATTTTGTTGAAAGTTTGCTTTTTCTGGGGCGCAGCTCCTTTTAATTTTTTCCATTTAATGTGATCATGGTCTCTTACTTTTTGGTTTTGTTGTTTCTTCATGAGTTTAAACCACAAATCCAAAAAATTGTGTGGTGAGTCTTTAAGGTTTTTGGTCTTCGGGTTTGGCTTTATGATTTCGGGTTTAATTTTAAAGTTATTGGGAACAGTCTTTTGCGCCCCGGGTGCATGCTTTTAAAAGAATTTATTTTGCAGCATTACCCCCTTTCTATAAAATTTCGGCTGGTATGAACGCCACCCGCCCTAAAAATCGATGAAAGAAAATAAACCCAAATTTTGTTGATTACTCTTTTAAGTTTTTTTTTCAAAGTTTTTTGGTGGGGGGGGGCCCCTTAAAAGGGGAACAATGAGTGATTCAAAGTCTGGTAAAAAAACCCTATGGAGAATGTTGCAGCCTTTTCAGTTTTTAAAAAACAAACTTTGGGGGATCGGGGGGGGGGAACCGTAATTAGTTCGGGATTACGGGCTACAAAAACTTTACAATGTTTCTTATTTTCGCTCGCGGCTTGAACAGATGGCATTTTTTTAAAAATTTTTTTTACAGAATTTTTGTTTGCCTTTGATTTTTTTAAAGTTTGCTGCTTTGGGTTAAACCCCAATTTTGTTCGTATCAATGTTTTAATGGGTTTCCCCCGTGGTGAATGAAATCAGTAGAAAGGGTTAAACATGATTTTTTTTCTGGCTCCCCCCCAATCGTTGGGCTTTTTTCTTGGGCCACTTTAATTGGCACCAATTTTTTTTTCCCCCCCCATGTTTTAATCTTTAAAAGTTTTGGTTTTTTGTTTTTTTCCCCTTCCCAAACCGATCAATTTGGTCTAACTAACGGGAAAAGGGGCCCCTTCCACTAAAGTTAAGATAAATTTTTTAAAAGGGTGTTGGTTTGACACTCCCTCTGCTTTTTTTTGGCGGTTTTTAATGCAGCCTTGGAGAACCCCCAAAAAAACATTTTTTGGGTTAAATTCTTTATTTTTTAAAACCCTGCTTTTTTTGCAACTAATGCTGGGGGTAGTGGAATGAAAGCCTTAAAAACAATCGGCGCATCCCTTGGAGGTTTTTAAATCGATCTCTGGGGATTGCCCTCTGACCAACCAGACCCTCTCATTTTAGCTTCTTCGCCCCGGGTTTCAAACTTTTCCCAAGGGCGTTGGGCTCCCCAAAACCCGGGGGGTTTAAGTCGTTATGGGGAAAGAATAGTCTGTTTTTTTGTCGAGCCCCGGGTTTTTAGTTTTCTTCATTTATTGTTACTTTGCCCAAATTTTTAAAAAAACGGGCTAACATTATTTTTAAGGGCGGGTCTATTGTTAGTTTGCCGGGAAAATTTGAAAAATTGCATGAAAAAACACTTGCCTTTTACGTTTGTTGGGTCAATGACTTTTTAAATAAATTATCTTCGGTGCTTTTGAAAACGCTCTTTAACCCCTTTCCCTTTAAAAAATTCGTCCGGGTCCTTAATTTTTTTTTTTTGCCAGGGTTGGTTTCTTTTCTAACTCAAAATTTTTTAAATTAAAAAAAATACTTAATCGTTTTTAATTTCAAGGGGTTTTTTTGTGTTGGACTCAAAAAACAAATTAGTATAAAAAACCCTTGGTTTTGGTTACTGTGAGTTGTTTAGAAAAGAGTTTAATGTCTCGTTTACTTTTTTTTAAAAGCTTTCCCTTTTTTTTATCTGCTCGGCGTCGGGTGTGAAAAAAAGTTGCCCCCCGCCTTTTTTTGAGATCAACTTTTGTTTTTTTTGTTCAAAAAATTCGGCGGGAAACGAAAAAAATTCTTTCCGTGATGTTTGAGTAAACCCGCGCTTTATTTTTGTCATTTTTAAACGAACTAAGTTTAGCCGTTTTGGGAAAAACCATGGTGTGTGTTTTTTGGGAGTTTAGTTTTTAATTTTTTCCCCACCCGATTTACAGCTAATGAACACGGGCCGGGAGAGCAAAAGAAAAAACCCTAGGGGTTTAAAAAGCGGGGCCCCCCCCCAAGGGCCTTTTGCAAAAAGACCAACACCGTTCTGCTGAAAAGAGCGCTTATAGCCCAAATTTTTCCATTTTTAAAAACCAATGAAACAGCTTTAAAAGGCCCGCAGAATACCTTCGTTTGGTTTTGCTGTATTTTGAAAGGTTTGCTCTAGTTTTTGTTGCTTTGGGCGTTAATGTTGGTTTTAATCTAAAGGTTTTTGGATGTTAGGGGTTTTATATTTTCTTTTGGCGGCCGTGTAGGCTTTTTTGGGAAAAACCCTAAACCCGGGCCCTGCTTTTTTTAAAAAAAAATTATTTAGTATATTTCACTTTTATCTGCTCTTTTTTAATTTTTTCACCCTGCGATTTTTTAATTAAAAAAAAATGTTTTTAAAGCGGTTTTCGGTTTTCCTTTTCTTTACAATTTGAATGTTTTTTAGTTTTCAAACGTTCTCCCGTTTCCCAAGGCCCTGATTACCCCTTTTGTTGCCTTAGGTCAACCCAAAAAAAACCCGTATTTCGTTGTTAAAAAATTTTTTCCAGCCTAACTTTGGGTGAATTGAAAAAACTTTAGAAACAAGGTAAAATTTTGGACTTCTCACCAACCCCCCCAAACAGTTTTTTATTTCACCCCCCTTTTTGCTGTTTGGGTTTTAAAGCCCGCTAGCGTAGGGGGGTTTTGGAATACCCCCCCAATCAAAATTGTACTTTCGTTTTTTTTTTTGGTTTAAAAAAATTTTTTTCCTTCCTCTTTTGAAGGGTTCTTCATTTCGCCCCCAGAAATTTAAAATTTGTTTTTAAAGTGAATTCCCTGCAACACAAAAACCCCAAAAAATTCCCCCTTTTAGGGGCTCCCCTTTGCTTTTGGGTTATTTTGAATGATGACGCACTTTTTTCGTAATTTATTATTTAATGTACTCATATTGGGGGCCCCAATCGTTTTGCTAATTCAAGGGTTTTGCTAACAACGTTAAATCTCTAACGAGATGCAAAAAATGCTGTATTTTTGCTTGGGTTGTCGTATTTGCAAACCCTTTTTGTTTTCATTAAAATTTAAATTTCTTTTATGAAATCTGTTTTTAATGCCCCCTTTAAAAGGTATTGGGGGAAATGCCCCTTTTAAAAAATCAAAACCCAAAGGGTAGGGAAAAAAAGCGATTTCCCTACCCCAAAATTTAAAGCTGCATCTTTTTTACCGTCTTTGTTTTGCGGGGCATTTTCTATGTTTTAGTGCTTCTTCTTTTTTCGATTCCTTAAACCAAGATAAGCCCTTTCTTCCCCGGTTACCTTTTTTTCAGAATTTTTTTAAAAATATGTTCCCCTTTTTTTAAAAAAAAATATTTTTTTGCCCCCAATTTTTTATAAAAAATTTTCTTAACGATTGCCCCCCCCCATTTCTGTTACAATGCCCTTTTTTGGGGTTTTTTTGAAGCGAGTTTATTTTGAAAGTTAAGACGCGAGACCCTGGCACAATAAATTTCATCTGCCCCCTTTGGTTTGGGAAAATTTGAAAGTAAGTTTTGCGGCATCAATAGTAGATGGTTTTTTTTGGAAAAATTAATTTTCCCGGGTTTTTTTTCCCCTTCACCCCATGGGGCCTTTTCTGTTTTTTTATGCGGGTAAAAGTTTGAGCCATATGATTGTGGTTTTTTTTTTAAAAAAAAAATAAAAATTAATTAAAAAAAAATTTGGCAGGATTGAGGATTAAGTTTTTGATGTTTTAGTTTTGGGAGAGGGACATGAGTGAAAGGTCCCCTTTGGTACAACATCGTTTCGGGGCTCTCTTTGCGGCGTGAATTAACCCGAAAGTTTAAAGGGCAGATCATTATAACCCCAAAATTTAGGCCAAAAACCTCCCGAAATTTTTTTTGCCCTAATTTATTTTGAAGTAAAGTGCCCCCCTTTGTTTGTGGGAGCGACCAAGGACAATTGTTCGCTTAAAAATTTAAAAAAAACCCATCAAAGTTTTTACCGTGGGTTCAAATTTTGAAATAGACTCCCTGCGGGTACAAAAAACGCCTTGGGCCTTTTTAGGCCCAAAAATTTAAAGGGGGGAGGCAAATTTTCTAAAATTCAAAACCCATGCAAGAAACTCCCGAAAGATAAACCCCAAAGGGAAAAAAATGGAAATTAAAGGAAAATTAAAACAATCAGGGAGGTGAAATTAAAAAAATGTTAATAGAAGAAGGGAAACCAGTTTTTTAAAAAAAAACCCCCGGTTTTTAAAAATATACCGACTCCCGCTAAACCCCCCGCGAACTAAAAGGGCCCCCGATCATGCTTTAAGAACCATTTAGGGCCCCAAATTTTTAAAACCAAATTTTTGCAAAATAGGTTGAACTAGAGGGGGATATAAAAAAAAAAAAAAGAAAAACTCGTTTAGGGGTGATGACGCCCAAATTAGGGCCTGATTTTTTAAAAAAAGAATAAAACCCAAAAACTAAAAGATTTGAAACAAGAGAGATCAGCAAACTAGAAGTGCGACTAATAACCGAGACCCATTACGAACTCAAGTGAAAGAAAAAGGAAACATCCCCCCCCAAAAATTTTTTTATGGGAAAACGAAAAGCTAGCAGGAAAGAAAAAAGAAAATTTTTTTAAAAAGGCAGGGAAATCAAATTGGCAAGCGGTATAAAAAGCCCTTAAAGGGTTTGCAAAAGTAAAACCCGGTGAAGGTTTTTAAAGGCGGGGGTGGTCAAAATTCTTTTCCTCCGCCGCCTCGCCCCCTCTCCGCCTGGGTAAAAAGGGGGAAAAAAACCCGCTTGATCATCTTGCAGTTATTAAAAAAAATTAGCGGGGAAGCCGTTTGGGCGCTTTCCGGAAAATTGGGGGGTATTGTCAGCTGGCTTTTTTTTCTGCAAAAAAAAGTAGTTGGGTTTATGGCCCCGGGCCCTTTTGGGCAAGTTTTGTAATGTTGGGTTACTATTTTTTTAAGGGTAAAGCCCCAAATTCCTATTTTTAGTTTAATTTCCCAAAAACAAGCGCTGTCTTTTTTTATTTTTCAGGTTTATCGGAACCGAGTCCCCGAAACTTTGCTGAGTCCTTTAAAGGGCCCTTTGGGGGTTTGGCTTCGGGAATTAGATGATTATTCTTGGGGGGTATTTGTTTTTTTTTTTGCTTGCAATTTTATGGTCAGGAAATTTTTTTGGGTTTTTTCCGACCCTTTGGGTTTATTTCCCGCAACGAGAAATTTTATTGTTGGTTTTTTTTTTAAATTTTTCCTACCCGGGGTCTGAGGGAGAAGGTGCATGTATAAACCGTGCCAACGCAAAAAACTACTTTTTATTCCCGGGGTATTGTAAAAAATTTTGGGGACCTTTTAAAAACTTGAAAAGGGAAAAAAAACCCCGTAGATTTTAAAAGGGTCCTCTAAATTTGTAAGTATTGTTTTTGTGCATCAAAACCGAGTTTGAAGGATCAGTTAGCTCCCATTTGCCTGGGCTTGTGAACCTAGCAAACACCCCCCCCGTAAACAAATAAGAGGGTTTATTTGGGTTTTATTCCCGCCTTTGTTGGCCTTAGAAGTGGGCTAAGTAAAAAGTTGTCCCTGCTTTTTTTATGGGTCTTGCTCTATGGCCCCAGGTGAACAGCTGTGCCCGAAAAGAAAGATTTCGTAAGGAGGGGTTCCAATCATACCCTTTTACTTTTTTGTGCACGCCCCCAAAAATAAGGGGGTCTCCTAAGCCATGATTAAGATCAGCTTTTGTTTTAAAGTTGTCCTTTAGGGTTTAAAATTTTAAATTTGTTAAAATTCTTTCAAAAGGTTCATGGGTTTTTCGGTTGCTAATTTTTTAAATTTAAAAGGTTTTTATTTGGTTAAAAGGTTTCTTGCGTTCCGGGCAAAATAGTTTAAGGGGTTTTAGGGAAAAGAAAACGGTTCACTGACCTAACCAAAGGTTTTTTGGGTGTTTTTAAATTGGGGTCAGCATAGCCTCCAACCCAGTTGGGCCCCAAAACACCCGCAAAGTTTAAAGGGGCTGAAAAAACTGATGGATTTTATTAAACCAAATTTTGGGGTTTCGGTCGGGTTTTTTAAAAGGGGGTTAAGTATTGCTTAATGGAAATAATTCCTTTTTATGAAAGGGGTCGTCTGGGTCACCAAAAAATGGCGAGGGGTGTAGTTGTTATATTTTAAAAATTTTTAGTGCGGGGGCCCCCCCAAAATTTTTTTCAACAGTATATTTGGAAATTTCACTCCCTTTTTTTTTTGTTTTTTAAAAATTGGGTTTGTAACTAAAAACAATCAAAACCGGGCCCCTTTGGTTTTTTTTAAAATGTATTTAAAACGAATTTCGGGGAAATAGAAAGGTTGGTCATGAAAATTTTTCTACCAAAGGGCGTAGGGGGTTTTAAAATGTAAATCCAGGAAGAATTAAAAATGATTCCAAAAAATTTATAAGGGAGGAACCCTTAGTTAGCGTTAAAAATAGGATGGTTTTTTTACGGGTTTTGCTCACTAAAAAAAAGCAATGAGTAAATTTGACTTATCCCCAAAAAATTTAAAATGGGAATCTAAAAACAAAGTTAAATTCAAGCCTGAAGAAGAAGTTGGTTATTTTTGATAAAAGAACTAGCTAAAATGGGTTGGCTTTACAAGCAATCGACCCCTCATTTTTTTAGGTTACGTTTAAAAAAAAACTTTATGGGGGGAAGGGGGGGAAAAAACCCGGCGATCTTGCATTACATTCATTCTCTTTGTTCATTTGGATTTAGGGAGCCCCTGATGAAAACTTAATTTATGGAAAGGGCCCCCCCAAATGGTTTTTTAAAAGTCTTCCGTTGGGAAAGCTTGGGAAAATTTTCGGGTTATTTAAATTTTAAAAAATTCCCCAATTTTTTTGTTTTAAAAGATTTGGGTTTTTGGGAGGGTGGATCATTTTAATTAAAAAAAAAAGAAAAGGGGGGGGGAAAGTTGGAATGTGATAAAAAACACATTGTTTTGGAAATTTTATTTTTACGTTCCCCAAAAAATTATGTGCGGGGCCAGAAGAATCGGGTTACATTTGCGCCTGGAGGTGTTTAACTTTAGAATTTTAAAAAACCTTTCCCGACGTTAGGGAAATTTGAAAAAAAACGGGGAGATAGGGGGTTTGTTGGTTTTGGGGTAAAACTAAAGATGGTGTTTTTAAAAAAAAAGGAGGTTTGGCGACAGCCAAAAAGTTTCCTAAAACTAGAAAAAATGCCCCCCTTAAAAGGAAAAAAATGTTGGCCCCGGATGAATATAAAATGTTCGGGAAAAACCCGGAAAATCAAATTTGGCACTTAGAACCATATTTTGAATTGGGGAAAAACAATTTGAATTCATAAAACCCCTTTACCTTTTTAGGGCCCTCAAAAAAGTTTCCGAAAAACCTTTCCCCTTTTCCCGGCCCTTTTTAAAGTAAGTCTTTGCCCGGCCCCAATAGTCGGAAAAAAAATTGAAATAAAGCGTAGGGAAAAAACAGTACCCTCCTCCACAGAAAAAAAACGTTTTTTAAAAAAAGCTTCCCACAAAAAATTTAAATTTTTCCAAGAGAAAATTAGGAGGACCGTTTCCCCAATGATATTTGAAAAAATTTTGTCTTTAAAGAAATGGAGAGGGTGGGGTTGGGGGCCCCTTTTGTTTAGGGCCTTTTTAAAAGGAATTTAAAATTTGTGGGGAAAAATTAGCCCTTTTAAAAGCCTTAAGGGTTTCCCTCGGTTCTTCCAATGGCGGGGGGATATTAAAAATCATTTCAAAAAGCAACAAATTTAATGTAGACTTAAATAGAAACAATTTACAGAAAACTTGATTGGATTAATCTTTCCAATTTTGGGGCCCGTAGGGTTTTATTATAAAGGGAAAAAGTTTTGACGGAGGTTTGATAAAAAAAATAACTGGATTAGATTAAAAATTTTTTTATAAAACTATGGAGCAGTTTTAAATTTTTTGATAAAATCCCTCTTTTCTCATTGTTTTTTGGGGCCCCGACTGGTTTTTGGAAAAAAAAAAAAATTTTTTCCTGACCTGGTTTCAAAAAAAATTTATCGTTTTAATTTTAATCATATTGTGGTTTTTGCCAAAATTTTAAAAGGAACCAAAAAATATCCTTTAAGAAGGTTTATTGGGACAGATGAAGGGCATATTTTAGTTTAAACCTTTGCCCAATTTAAAATAGTGAGTGTTTTTGAAAAAGTTTTAATTTGACTGTTTGAAAGGGGGGCAGGGCAAATATTTAAATTTTAGATGGGCTGTTCGGAGAAAGAGAATAGTTAAAAAAAAGGGGAAAACCCCCCCCCCCTTTTTTTTTCGAAACTGTTTCAGCGGAAGCCCTTTGGAAAAAGTGTGTGGTTTTTTTGCCAGAATATAACTCGGTTTTTAAAAGAAATTTAGAGAACGGGAAAAAGGGAGTTTTATTTTTAATGAAAGACAGAGAATTTATTTGAAAAAATGTTTGCGCCCCAAAATGAAGTTATTGAAAAAGACCCGGAAAAACCCCAGAATTAAGCAAAAATTAAAAAACTGGGAAAGTTTAGTAAATTAGTATTGAAAAAGGATAACCCCCCACACCGTTTTGTTTTTTTTGTGGGGGCGTTTTTTTTTGGTTATTGAAGTCTTACTTGTCAGAGAAAGGGGGAAACCCCTTTTTTCTGGCCTTTTTGCCCGAAAATGGTTGAGGGGGAAAAATTTAGCCAGAAAGAAGGTTTTTTTGTTTCTGCTGGGGGTTTTGGACGTTTTGGAGGATGCATTTTTTGGGTGATTGTTCTCCCCTGTTATTAAAGGGGTGGCGTTGTGGACGTGTGAGGATGCACGTTGGGTGATTTTTCTTGTTATAAAGGTGGGGTGGGGGACGTGTGAGGATTTACGGTTTGGGGGGATTTTTCTTGTTTTAAAAGGGTGGGCGTGGGACGTGTGGGATGCACGATTTTGGGGATTTATCTTGGTTTTTAAAGGCTGGGTGTGGAGGGGGAGGTTTCCCGATTGGGTGATTTATCTCTGTTATAAAGGGTGGGTGGGAGTGTGGGGAAGGGACGATTTGGGGGTTTATTAAAGGCGGGGTGGGGGACGTGTGGGATGCCGATTGGGTGATTTATCTCTGTTATAAAAACTGGCGGTGGACGTGTGGGATGCACGATTGGGGGGGGATTTATTTTTCTTTTGTTTTTAAAGGCTTGGTTGTGGAGGGGGGGGGGAAGGGACGACTGGTCTGTGCTTTCTGAGAAAATTTAAAGCGTGGAAGGGATTGGGGAAGAGTGAGGGGGAAAGGGGGGGAAAAATGGTTGGGTTGGGGTTTTTGTGGGGGGTGGGGGTGGGGGTGGGGGGGGGGTGGGGGGGGGGGGGGGTTTTTTGTTCCCGACTAACTGGCCGTCACGACTAGGAACGTATGTGGGGTGTAAAACTATTGCCCGGACCGGGGCCCTTTTCCCCCTGACCCCTCCCCTGCTTGCTTTCGCACGTTGCCCCCTCTAAATGGGGGTTTTTAAAAAGGTGGTTTTGGGGGGGAAAAAAAAAGGAATTTTATTTTTTTCACAAGCATAAACAACCCCATCTGGCAAACATGGTTCCCCTTTCAATTTCCCTTTTAAGATTTTGTTTATCCTCTTCCACCCCCCCCCCCCCCCCCCCCCCCAAAATTTTTAAAAAAAAAAAAAAAAACCAAAAAAACCCAAAAAGGCGAACAACGAAAAACTTTCTGTAAGAATGTTACGCAGACAGATTTTGGACTGAATGGGCCCCCTTTCAAACAATTTTTGTCAAAAAAGGAAAAAAAAACCTCCCCGGAGGAAAAGGGAAAGTCCTAGATTCCCACGGGCTGTGTTTGAAAGAATGTTCACAAGGAAAATATTGGGGAAAACAAAAAGGGATTCTTTTTTTTCCAAAGGGGGGGATTACTCCCCCAAAAAAATCATTTTCCGGATTTACATGGCCCCTTTTCATATGAAAAAAAAAATCGTCATGCAAAAGCTTTGGTTCAAAACCCCAAAAAAACGTGAATTACCCCCCGATTTCCCTTTGGGGGTTTATCCCCATACCCCGGCCCTTTCATCATTAGGGAAGAACAGCAGCCCCGTGGTCAGTGCCCCGGGCTGCGTCCCGTCTTTAGGGGGCTCAAGCGTCTCTTGGTTTACGGGGCCTCCGACCCAACAGCCCCATCAAAGGGAGGGGGGAACTATCCAAAGGATTGGCAGCCCCGAGCTCAAACCTCCCGGGGGTTTGTCCCTCCCCGGGTGGAAAACCCCGTAACCAAAAAAATGTACATCTAGCTGCTCTTGGCATGTACAAAATACTAAATGACAGCCCCCCATTTTTTAAAAAATTTAACAAAAAAAACCAAAAAAACAACAAAAAAACCCCTTTCTCCCAAGTGGAAATTACAAAACAAAACATATGACGTTTTCCCCTGAACAAAAAAACCGGCAACAAAATGTAAAATTCCCTTTTTGAAAATTTTCGGGTTTAAAAATCCTTCCATATCATTTAAAGGGTTTTTTTGTTTTTCGTGCAAGCAAGGGATCTTAAATTTTATTAAAAATACATCAAAAATTTTGTAATATATTAAATACCCTCATTTTTCCATTTTCCTCAAGAGGAAAGGGGGAAAGGTTTTGAGTCAATTTCTAAAAAGGTTTCGAGTTTTTTTAATTTTTAAAAGGTTTCGAGTCCCCCAAATTTTTTAAATGGTTTTGGGTCATTAATTTTTTAAAACAGTGTGTTTAACAAATTTTTAAGAAAGAAAATTAAAATTTTGTTGTTTCCCCCTCGATGTACCTTTTTAAAAAGTTGAAAAAAAGGGAAAGAAAAAAGACGCGGGACTTACTGGGAGTTGCCACACCCAACTAAAAATTTTAAAAAAAAGTTTGCAGAAATTCCCTTTCGTGGTTTAGGTGAAAATAAATTTCTTTTAAGGGTTTCTTTTAAAATTTCATTTTTTTGGGAAAAGGGAAATTTTCTTTTTAATTTCTTCCGAAAGTACTTGGTATGTCCCGGAAAAAGAGGTTTGGAGATTTTGTTTTTCCTTAGCTTGGGAAAAAAAAATCCCATCCCCCCCATGGGCGATCAGGAAAAATTTTAAAGGGAAATTTTCTGTAGAAAAAAGAAAACGTAATACATTTTAAAGCATGCATATAAAAAATATTTAAAAAAGACTACATTAAAACATGAAAACATACAAAACATTCATACATTCATAATTTCATACATAAAAATAGCCCCATTTAAATTTCGTCAATGAACAAAATTTACAAATAGGTTAATAAGTTCCCTTGGTGGGTGTTGATTTTATTCAATAAGGTTTAAAAACATCAAATTATGAAAAAGAAGAAATTTTAAAACTGGGGTTTAAAGTTTTCTGTCGTTTTTCCCGTGTAAAACCAGATTTTCTCGGGGGGAACTTTTTCAGTGCCTGGGTGTCCCTTTGAGCGAACACCTCCCCTGTGGGGGGTCCCCCCCTGAAGGGCCCCCGTTGGGCCGCGGGGATAGTATTTCGAACTTTGTCTCCTCTTTAGAAAACTTGGGGAAAGGGGGGAAAAAAATCAAGATCCCAAAAAATTGATACCAAAGTCAAAAAGATTGGGGGGCCCAGTTTTTTCCTCTTTAGCCGGGCTTGGAAATGGCGAAATAACCCAAAATCCCCCAAAAATTGATACCATGTCAATGATGATCCCATTGGGCTCCCCTTTTAGCCCGGGCTTGGGAAAAGGGGCAGAAAAAACAAGGGTTCCCAAAAAAAAATTGATTCCCCTGTTTAAATGTGTTCCCAGTTATTTTCCCCTTTGCAAAATTGGCCCAAAAGGCAGAAAAATTTTTAAAATCCCCAAAAAAATTTTTATACCCTGTCAAAAAATTTATCCCAGTTGTTTTCCTCTTCAAAAGACTTGGCCCAAAAGGCAAAATTCAAGATCCCCCAAAAAAATTGAACCATGTCCAAAAAAAAGAAACCCCAGTTATTCCCCTTCCGCAGGGGCTTGGCAAAAGGCGAAAAACAAGATCCCCCCAAAATTTTTATTAAACCCTGTCAAATTTATGATCCTTGTTTCTGAAGGGGAAAGTTTTGGCTAATTTTTCGTTAAAGAATAAACAGTTTTTTTGAGGGCATGGGGTTTTTAAGGGCTTTTCAGAAAATCCGTGAGGAGGTTTGATTTTAGCCCCCGGAAAAGAAAACAGGGGGGTGAAGGATTTCTCTTGAGTTTAAAAAGAAAGCGGAAATAGAAGACACGAAAATGATGTTGCTCCGTCGCTCCGTTTAACGCTCCCTTTGTGAAAAGTACGACACCCGTTTGGGGCTCTTGGCAATTTTCGTCGAAATTTTTTTTCGGGGAAATTTTGTTTTGAAAAAGGCCCCTTTTTTAATGAAAAAAAACCCCGCTCCAATTGTTCTTGAAGTTTATTTCATCTCTCCTGAAATAAATTTAAAACAATGCACTTGCAGAACCCCAATAGGGGTTCCCGGGTTTTTGATTTGTAAAAAAAAACCTTTTAAAAAACAGATATTGAGGCTTTAAAACCTAAAGCACGGGTATTGAGGGGTAAAACCTTTAAGCAAGTATTGAGGCTAAAGCCTTTAAAGGGACAGATAGGGGGGCTAAAGCCTAAAAAACAAGGGTAAATTTAGGCCCAAAGGTAAAAACAAAAGGTTTTTGGGGGCTAAAGCCTTTTAAAACAAGGTATTTAGGCTAAAGCCCCAAAGCACAGGTATTGAGGGGGTAAGCCTAAAACCAGGTTTTTGAGGGTTAAAAAACCTTAAAACACAGATTGGAGGCTAAAAACCTAAAACAAGTTTGAGGCAAAAAACCTAAAGCACAGGGGTATTGAGGCTAAAGCCTAAAGCACAGGTTTTGGGGGTGTTCTGTTTAGCCTTGGGTTTAACTGAACCAGTTTTTGAGGGGGTTCTGTAGCCCCTTTTTGAACTGAAAATACAGGGGTTTTGGAGGCTGTTCTGTTTAGCCCTTTTTGAATGGGAAAACAGGTATGGGGCTGGGTTTTTCAGCCTTGTTTAAATGGGAAAACAGTATTTAGGCTTTTTCTGTCAGCCCTTTTTGAACTGAAAAACAGGTTTTGGGGCTGTTCCTTTTCGCCTTGTTGAACTTTAACACAGTATTTGAGGCTGGGGTTTTGAGCCTGTTGAAAATGAACACAGGTATGGGGTGTTCTGTCAGCCTTGTTGAAAAGAACACAGGTAAGGAGGCTGTTTGTCAGCCTTGTTGAACGGGGAAAACCGGTATGGAGGTGTTCTTTCGGGCCTTTTTTGTGAAAAACAGATATTTTAGGCTGTTCTGCAGCCTTGGGTTTAACTGAACCCCAGGGATGGAGGCTGTTCTGTCAGTTGTTGGAATGAACAAGGTTGGAGGCGGGTTTTGTCGCCTTTTTTGAATGAACACAGATATTGGGCTGTTCTGTCCCCCTTGTTGAATGAACAAAGGTTTTGGGGGTGTTTGGGCGCCTTTTTGAATGAAAAACAGGTATGGGGCTGTTCGTCGCCTTGGTTTAACTGAACCAAAGGTTTTTGGAGGCGTTCTGTCAGCCTTTTTTGAACTGAAAACAGGGGATGGAGGCGTTCGTCAGCCCTTTTTTAAGGGAAAAAGGTTTGGAGGCCGTTCTGTCAGCCTTGTTTTTAAATGAACACAGGTTTTGGAGGCGGGTTTTGTAAACCCTTTTTTGAACTGGAAAAACAGATTTTTGAGGCTTTCTGTCGCCTTGTTGAAAATGAAAAAAAGGTTTTGGGGCTGTTCTGCAGCCCTTTTTTGAAATGAACCCCCGGGGTTTTGGGGGGGTGGGTTTTGTCGCCTTGTTGAACTGGCCAGATTTTGAGGCCCGTTCTGTCAAACCTTGTTGAACTGAAACACCCGGTTGGGGCTGTTCTGTCAGCCTTGGTTTAACTGGGGGAGAGGTATGGGGCTGTTTGTCAGGTTTTTGAACCCGAAAAAGGTTTTTGGAGGGGGGTTTTTGTCGCCTTGTTGAAATGAACACAGGGTTTGGGGGCTGTTTGTCAGCCCTTTTTGACTGAACCAGGTTTTTGGGGGGCTGTTCCGTCGCCCCTTTTTGAAGAAACACAGGTATGGAGGCGGGTTTTGTCAGCCCTTTTTGGGAAATGAACACAGGTTTTTAGGCTGTTCTGTTTTGCCCTTTTTGAACTGAAAAACCCGGTTTTTGGGGGGGTTCCCGTAGCTTGTTGAACTGAAAAAAGGTTTTGGGGTGTTCTGTCAGCCTTTTTGTGAATGAACACAGGTTGGAGGCTGTTCTGTCGCCTTGTTGAATGAACACAGGTATGGGGGCTGTTCTGTCAGCCCCTTTTTGAATTTAAAAAGATTTTGAGGTGTTTCTGTCAGGGCCCTTTTTGAACTGAAAAACAGGGATGGGGCTGTTCTGTCAGCCTTGTTGAAAAGAACAAGGTATGGAGGGGTGTTTTTGTCGGGCCCGGGTTTAACCCGAAAAACCGGGTTTTGGGGGTGTTCTGTCAGCCCTTTTTGAAAATGAACTCAGGTATGGAGGCTGTTCGTCAGCCTTTTTTGAAATGAAAAACAGGTAGGAGGGGTGTTCTGGCCGCCTTGTTGAACCTTTTTAAAAACGGTATGGGGCTGTTTCTGTCAGCCCTGTTTAAAGGGCACCCGGTATGGGGCTGTTCTGTAAACCTTGTTTTAATGAAAAAGGTTTTTGGAGGCTGTTCTGTCGCCTTGTTGAACTGAAAACAGGTATATGGAGGGTGTTTTGGGCAGCCTTGTTAATGAAACCGTTCTGTAACGAAACGAAAAAACCCCCTGTAATTCAAAAATTTTAAATTTTTTTTAAAAAGGGGGTTTTTTAACAAGAGAAAACGATTGGGTTTTAAATAGTCATCAAAACAAAATGTTGTTTTTTTGAAGCTTCCCTTTACCTTTTTCGTTGCTTTCTGCTGTGACTGTGGGAAAATAAAAGGATGTTGCTGCGTGATTGGCCGGGGCCCTTCTGAGGTTTTCCCCCCTCAAGCAAACCCGCCAAAACAGCGAAAAACATTTCAAGGAAAGGGGAAACGCCCGGCCAAAACCCGTATGGGGGGGACGAAGGGCGTTTCCACACCACACGAAGGATGTGAGACAGAAAATAATGCACAACAAACTTCCCCAACCCCCTTTACCCTTTGGACAGGCCGACCAAGACTGTTTTTGAGAAAAAGCTTCATTCCTTGCCAGCGCCCCTGACCAAAAATAGAAGGGGCCCCTTTGGGGGAGCGGGAAAATTGTGTGATCGAACGGATCCGGATCCCTCTTTGATCCGGGAAATTTCACCGAAATTTGTTTTGTTCCCCCTTGAAAACCCCCCCCCCCCCCCCCTGGGCGAGTGTGTGCGTGTGTTTTGTGGGCGGGCGTGCGAATTTTTGGGGAGTTTTTTGTATGTGTGTGTTCCCCGCGGCGCGCGCGCCCCGCCAGGGGGGTGGTTTTGTGTGGGGTGTGGGGGTGGGGGTTTGTGTGGTGTGTGTGAGGGGGGTGTTGTGTGTGTGTTTTTTGGTGTGTGTGTGTGGTGTGTTTGGGGTGTGTGTGTGTGTGTG
>CM031626.1:49603716-49624883 GCA_018398815.1 Conus ventricosus
TTTTGTTTGGGGCAACCCAAAATTTAGCAGGCTGTTTGAGCAACAATATCAGCCAAAATTAGCAATATTTTCAAAAAGAGTGTTCATATACAACACCCCCCAAACAGGGAACACTTAGGGAATTTTTAGTTTATGCGCGAAAGATCGCTTAAAGTTTTATGCTGTGTGAAGATGAAGAACCGTTCGAAAGAGGAAGTGAAAAGTTTATTAACCTAAAATAACGAAAGTACAATGTTCGATTGGGGGTAGTCCAAACCCAAAATCTACGCTAGCGGGCTTAAACCTTATCAGCATTTTGATGAAATAAAAAAAACTGTTTGGAGGCGGGAGGTGTGAAATCCAAACAGTTGACCTTGTGTCTAAAGATTTACATCTTCAAAATGTAGGCTATGAAATTATTTAAAAACGGAATACGGTTTATGGATTGACCTAAGGCAACAGGGGATAATAAGTTGCATGGAAGCGGGAGAACTGTGAGAGACGTAATAAACATTCAAATTGATAAAGAAGAAAAAGCCGAAAAAACCGCTTAATGTACATTTGTTTTTAATATATGATGCGCAGCTGAATATTGAAAAATAACAATTAAAAGATTAACAATACTAAATTATTTTTATTTTATAAAAAGCATGTCTTTCAAGTTTATCCAAATGTGCCTACAGCGCCCGCCAAGAGAAGAGATAGTAGAAAACCCTAGCATAAAAACCTTTCAGATTAACCAATTTACACAAATGCAACAAAACTAGAGCAGGACCTTTCAAAATACGCAAAACCAACGAAGGTATTCTCTGCCGTAATGCTGTTACATATGTTAATACTGGAGCATCAACTATAAAGTGCTGCATCGGCAGGAACAAGTGTAGGCCTCTTAAAAAACGGCAAGGCGCCCCCGCAGCTTACCTCTAGGAGTTTGTCTTTAGCTCTCGGTCTGTGTTCATTAAGCTGTAAGTGCGGCTGGAAAAAAAATAAAAACAAAAACTCCAAAAGCACACAGCTATGGTTCAACTAATAACAGCTAAACTTAGCTCGTTCAAACTGACAATAAAATAAAGCACTTGTTGACTCAAACATCACGGAAGAAGAATTTAATCGTTTACAGGCCGATTTTGATGACTACAAAAACAAAAGTTTGATCTTCAAAGAAAGGCGAGGACAACTTTTTCCCCAAAAGCCAGACGCCGAGCAGATAAAAAAGGAAAAGCTTAAAAAAAGTAAACGAGACATTAAACTCGTTCTAAACAGTTTCACAGTAACAACATCGAAGGATGTTTTAACTTTAGTTTATAGTTCCAAGCACAAAAAGACCGTTGATATTGATTCTGATTAATTTTTTTTTTTAATTTAAATAAATATTTTGAGTTAGAAAAGAAACTCAGCATGGCTAAGATATATGAAGGACCAGACGAATTGTTTGAAGGGAAAGCTTGAAAAGAGAGCGTTTATCAAGAGCACTGAATGATATTGATCTAGAAGTCATTGATCCAACAAACGTACAGGCAAGCGTTGTACATGCTATTTCTCAAGTTCCAAGTAAACTAACAATAGACCCGCAAGTTAATAATGTTAGCTGTTTTAATCGACTATGTAACAATAAATGAAGAAAATCAAAAAGTCTGGGTCTCGACTAAACAACAGACTATTCTTTCTCGTAATGACTTAACACCTGGTTGGGCAGACAACTGCTTGCACAGTTTGACCCCTGCCGCTGAAGAAGCCAAAATGAGGGGCTCTGGTTGGTCAGAGGGCGAAGTCTTAGAGATCAATTAAAACAGCTAAGTATGCGCCGATTGTTGGAAAGGCTTACATTCCACTACCTCCAGCATTAGTTGAAAAAAGAGCATTCTAAACATAAAGAATACAGACAACAAATGTTTTATTTGGTGTGTTCTTGCAAGGCTGCATTATATCCGCAAAAACGCAGAGAGAGTATCTAACTATCAGCCTTACATCATGATCTTAATTTTAGTGGGGTGTCCTTTCCTGTTAGTGTAAACCAAATTGATCGGTTTGAAGAACAAAACAAACCAATAACTGTTAATGTATACACATGGATGAGGAAACAAATCTACTGCCGATTAAAGTGTCTAAGAACAGCCCAACAATTGGCGAACCAGACAAAAATCATGTTGACTTTACTACTGATTTTTCACCACAGGGCTACCACATTACACATTGATACGAACAATGAGTAAACTAATGCAGCATACTCAAAAGATGGGCACAAACAAGAATTCTGCAGAAAATGTTTAACAAGAATGCCATCTGTTCAAGCCGCAAGCGAACATAAGAAACATTGTAAAAGTTCTGTAAGACTGTAATACAGAACTAATTACGCCCCCACCCGGATCTAAAGTTAGTTTTAAAAAATGGAAACGGATGCAAAATTCTCCATATTTTTTTACGGGAGACTTTGAATCACTCATTGTTCCCAATGAAGGGCCCAGCGCCACAAAAACTTCGAAAAACAGTCTTAATGAGTAATCATCAGATTTGTTCATTTGCCTTCATTATTGTCAGGTCGGATGGCGTTCATTTAGAGCCAGAATTATATAGAGGGCCCTAATGCTGCAAAATACTTCTTAGAACGCATGCAGAAAGTGCGTAATGACTTTTCTAATAATCTGAATTTATCTAAATCATGATGACGCCTGAAAAACCAAGAACAGTATGACGCAGCCACTCACTGTTGGATTTGTGGTTTAGGTCCTCATCAGACGCAGAGATCCAACAGTAAGAGACCATGATCACATTAGCGGAAAGTTCAGAGGAGCAGCGAAACAGTAAATGCAATCTCAACTAAAGTTTGATCCTAAGACATGGAAGCTGCCATCTCTTTCATAACTTGCGAGGTTACGACTCTCATCTTATAATGAAAGCAGTGGACGATGCCTTCAGGGTGCATGCATGCACAGTCATCAGAAAAGTACATGTGCTTTAATCTAAATAACATGTCTTTTTATGACTCTAAAGCAACACATGATGGGTTCATTAGAGTCACTGGGTATGTCCTTAAAGTCCTGCCCAATAAAGAAGAATATTTTGACTCAACTCTTGTTAGAAAGGGCGTTTACCCTTATGAGTACATGAACAGTTTGGGAAAGGTTTGATGAAGATACACTCCCCCCTAAAGGCGCGTTCTTTCTAGTCTAGAGGAAAGGACATCAGTGATTCTGATTACCAGCATGCTCAAGATGCGTGGCAAAAAGCTAGAGTGTAAAACAATGGGAGACTAAACATGACTCTTACTTGAGGGCTGATACATGTTTTTTTGGCGGATATTTTGAAAAATTTCAGAAAGACCGCATGAAACATTATAGCCTGGATCCCGCGCATTAAAATTTCTGCGCCCGGGATGAGCTGGGATGCTTTCTTAAAGTTTACTGGAGTACAGATTGATTATTGTCAGATTTACCAATGATTCAGATGATTGAAAACGGATTGCGTGGAGGAATTAGTATGGCGTCGCATCATTACTGTAAAAACAAACAAAAATACTTAGACGATTATGATCCAAGTAAAAGGTCTAACTAAACTTATGTATTTTTGATGCAAACAATCTGTATGGATGGGCAATGGCGCAATCACTTCCATTACGTACTTTAAAATGTACACAGGCGGCGATCCGAATAATATTCAAAAGGCATTAAAGTGGTTGGGCAGTTTTAACGCCTATCACAGCGTGGTTTTCCCATTCTAGAAGTTATTTAGAATATCCTCATGAACTCCATGACCAGCATAATGACTATCCTTAGCAGCAGAAAGTCTAAAGATGGATCCAAGAGAGCCGCCAAAACTTGTGCCTAATCTTCGAGGCAAAAAAAATTATGTCTGCCCATTACAGACTTCTACAATTTTATTTAAGACATGGTTTAAAAGTTGACAGCTGTTCATCGTATAATCGCTTTTGATCAAGAACAGTTCATGAAACCATACATCATGAAGAACACTGATCTTAGAACTAAATCCACAAAAGCTTCAGAAAAAGACTTTTTCAAGCTGATGAACAACACTGTTTCGGAAAGACTATGGAGAATCCGCACAAGCGCAAAGATGTTAGATTGGTCACCAAAAAGAACGAAGCAAATTAAGCTGACTTCAAAACCTAATTATCAGGACTTCAGAAGATTTCATGATCACCTTTTTGGCATAATGATGAAAAAAAAGAAAGTCAAAATTTGAACAAACCTGTATTTATTGGGGGTTTCTGTTTTTAGAATTATCAAAGCTTTTGATGTTAGAGTTTTCTTTATGACTACTTTAAGCCCTCGTATCCTGAGTCCAGAGTACTTTACACAGAAAACAGACAGTTTTGTTATAGATATCCCTACTGAAGACATCTATAAAGACATGGAAATCGAAGTGGCTAAAGGGCATGCGGGATGGTAAAGATACATCTGATTACCCTAAAGATTCGCCTTTACATTCAATTACTAATAAGAAGGTTTTAGGAAAGATGAAGGATGAATATCTGGAAAGGTGATCAAGGAGTTTGTTGGTTTAAGGTCAAAAATGTACAGTATTTCGAGCCAGGAGAAAATCATTAAGAAAGCAAAGGGAATATCTCGCAGGGGTTGTGCAGTCAAACATATCACATGAAAAACTACAAAGAAGCATTGTTTGGCAATAAAAACTTTTCATCATGACAACGTAAAACTGCGATCTAATCTACATGAGATCAACACAACAGTTGTAACAAAGAAGTCGTTAGATAGAACAAAACACAAAACGAGTATTTGTTAATCCAAAAGTTTTCATATGCAATCGGCACTGGAGGACCCATAAAAAAGGGGGGGTTATATTTTCATCAACTTTTTTTATAAGATCAATCATAGCTTCATCCAATTCATTTAAATCTTTTCTATGTTTGCTTGACGCGTTCGAATTTTTTTATTATTTCAAGATATTCTTTTTCCCAATTTGGGGTTTGAGTTGTAGGTGTTTCTGGATGATTTAGCATGCATTGTTTAATCCCCGAAAATGTTTCCTTAATAGCATTACACGCATGAAATGATTCCCGTATCATTTCAAGGTCCTTCCTTTACCATTCTTTTTTCGTTCTGCGCTTCCTTCTTGCCTTCCATTTTAACCAAAATATGTTTACGTAAATTAATTAAAGCGGAACTGTGTCTGGCGGGAATTATCTGCAGTTCTTCCTTCACAAAAGATCTTTGAGGAGCTGGGTTTTTTTGTTGTGTTTAGTTTCTCGTAAATAATACACGGGCGGATTCATCTTTACAATTCTTTTTATTTCATACGGGTCAACACTCCAAAAATGGATCGGTTCCCTGATGCGAGTGTCCCCTTCTGCTTTTCCCGGTAAATAAAAGGTACCTTACTTTTAAACCAAACGGTAATAGTTTGCTGGTGTACTGGAGTCTTCAGCAACATCTATTGTTTGTTTTTTGATTGCTTGTATTGGTTTTAACCCCTTTTAAAATTCTTCATTTTTCATTTTCGCGCAAAACTGAGGGCAGTCTTTTAACCCATTCTGTGTTGCGAGAATTGTCAATCAGCTCTCTGTGATACTGGTAGGAAAAAAGTCTTTCAGCTAACTGTTTGTTAAAGTTTTTCAACTAAAGCCTGTGATCTGTGAACTCCTGGAATGCCTCTTTTAAAGGTAACTCTATGTTTTAACAATAATTGATTCACTTGGCCTTTAAATTCTTTTCCATCATCAACTTGAATCATGCGAGGTAAGTTAGCGGGCCTCGTTGGTATATCAGGTTGTATAGCGACAGCAACAGCAGAAGCACTCTTTTGTGTTAATGGTTCCGCATCTTTGTATCTTGAAGCTACGTCAATGACTGTGAGTGCGTACTTAAATCTTTTTCGTCTAATCGTATCAGAGGGTAAATATAGAAGATCCATTTGATGGTGTCGTTTGGAGTTGTATTGACAAAGTGTGGTCTCTGTATTCGTCTAGGCCCCGGTAAATAAATTTGCCAAATCGCTTGTTTAGATAACCATTCTTTTGCTGTTTGTTCACTGACCTCCAGCTGCTTGGCTTAGCTTTTTAATTGCTGTTATTCCCTTCCAATATCCTTTTGGCGAATAATAGATTTTGTTCATTTTTTACTCAGCCAATATTATGTGCAACAAAATACACAACGGTCATACCAAAGACAATAAACCCGATTTCTTGCATCTTTGTTTTTCTGAGGTTGATAAAGTCACTGAATTTTGGTGGGAGCAATGTCTCGATTGGTTTGCCTGTTACAAGATAATATTGTTTTATTGCTTGATCAACATCTTTTAAATGTGTAAGCTGCATGCCCCTGTTTTTTTCAGTGTGTTATTAATAAAAATCTAACTGCTCAATTCCTGCTTTTCATACGATCTTGTGCTGCAGCTAGTTGCTCCACAGCTTTGTTATGTCTTTTTCTCTCGCCTTCATCTCGCAGTTTACTAAATGCGTAATTACTTCCACTAAAAGCGAGCGCATTAACCACAGCGCCGCCTATCATCATTACGAGTGAAGCCATTTTTTATAAATGTATTTTTTATTTACATATTTATACTGTCTGGAATTATATCCTTGCTTGACTAGAAAATCTTTCGTGCAAACGAAGCTGCAATAATAGCAATACAACTTTGCTGAATCCTCAAAGTCTAGTTTGCCAAGATCTGCCGGTTTAATTCTTAACAAGCTTTTTACCAAGCATTGAGTATCCTACACTTAGACCTCCAATAACAGCAGAATGGTATACAAGGTTAGCAACAGTTTTTTCGGTGCTCATTTTTAGAAAATAAAATAATTATAATTAATAAAAAACATGAACAGTGATGATCTCCTACAGCTACAAGGCAGCCTAAACCTTCCTGAACTTATGAATACCAAGTGATGACCAAGCTATTAAGCCCAAAAAGGAGGTTGTATTCTTTGGCAGCATGTGAAAAACAAAACAGTTCCTCGGAACATGAATTCAGCATAGAACAGATTCAACAGATGTCTCCACAAGACATTATAAAGTATCATAACAGGTATGAAGCGCAGCTGGGGTCTAGAATGGTGAAAAGTGTGGGGCAACGGTTCTTAGTTTGTACACTAAACTAGTCAGTAGATTGCTCCCATTGATTCTGAACAAGATCTTACGTATGATTTAACGCAAGATCCGTTTTTAACAAAGTCATTAGAGTCTCTAGGATGTGAATCTATACTACAGATTGGAACATTGTTATCGCCATTAATCATGGGATTAATAACTTTTAATCATATAGATTTTGTTTCCCTTCAAAATGACGAGCTGGAAAATCATCAGAACCAGAATCAGGAAAACATTGAATCAGGTGGAGAAAGTAACCAAGCCAGAAAAATCAGCAGAATCAGAAAACACTGAACCAGGTGGGGGCCAGTGAAAAAGCATCCTGGGCGCGTTAAAGCAGGAAAAAATTAGCAGAGTGGAACCGTACAAAAAAAATTAATGTTACAGAATATAACTCATAATAAAAACATAACACCGCCAACGCCAGAACAAGTTGATTCAATGCCACTATAAAAACTCCATGTGATTCAAGACCTACAGCACCAAAGTCTTCATGGTATATTGAACTTAAAACTGTTGCCTTTTTTTGGCGCCCTTGCTCCCTGCTGGGGGGGGTTTAAATTACTGTTATAAAATATATAAACAATGGCAGCCAAACAAAGCAATCAAAAAAATCTGAACCGCTAAATACAAAAAACAACAGCACGCCAGCACCGCCAATAACAAAAGATCATTTTGATCCATTTCAGATGGAATAATATTTTAAGAACTTAAATTTAAATTTTTTTAATAAAAATAGAACATGGCGTATTATAAAAGATGGTGTCAATAAATAAAGATATGGAGTCTATAAAAGACATTTCCATTTGACCAGAATTGTAATCAATGCGGTTGCTTTGGATGAAAAAACTTCATTAAGATCTATGCTGACCGATCTTGCGCAGAGAACGCTGAGCAAGATTATTCTCAGCGATGACGCGTTTTTTTAGGCGTGTGTGTACTATATTAGACATCTACTATTTAAAACAAAAACATAGAATATTGTTTTTTGACAAGATAACTTGAATAAGAACTTGGTTGTACTTAGAGGATGACTTAGTTATGATCTTGAGGTGACTTAATCCCGAACTTTGAAGTTTACTTAATCAAGAACTTATTAAAACTTGAAAATAAAATTAATTAAAAACTAATTAAGAACTTGGGGTGACTTAATTAAAAAAATTTAAATTAAGAACTTGGGGACTTGGGGGTAGGAGTGTGTGGTGTACACAGGGGACGTGCGTCGTGGGTGGGGGTGGGGGGACGTGCGTGCGTGGGGTAGGACAAAACACACACACACACAAACAAACAACAAACACAAACAAAAAAACAAACAAACCACAATAGACAGTTGAAGCAAGTTTTCAGGAAAAAAGTTTGCCGGGCGGTTACAGCGTAACCGTTACTATTTTTAGAACCATGTCATACTATCGTCAGTATTCCCCAAACCCCATATGATCACTTTGGGCCCAGTTTGGGTGTGCTCCTCTTTTCTCAACCCGGCTTGCAACTGGCTTTTGGGAAAGTTACAGCATAATTGCTGTAGCCAAGCTTTTATGGCGGCCTAATCGCCCGTAGTAGTACATCCGTCATTGTAAATTGGAGCATTTATATGAAGATAGTGCTGGCCACACCTACTCCTCCCATACTGGGGAGATGTACTAAAAGGGCCCGCCTAACCCTAACTAGTTTGTTTCCAAACATTTCAAAAACGTTTCCATTGCATAAGGGGACACTGCGTTTTTTAAACAATCAAACAGCCGAAGCGGGGCAGCGAAAATGCATATGGCACAAACCGAACATGCAAAACTTTTACTAATTAGACCAGTCTTTACTTTTTTTTTTGAAACCTACATGCATACGTTACAAAATTTAACCCACGTCTTTTACTATTTTAAAACCGACAGCAATCGTTACTATTTTTAGAGCCCGTCATTTAAATTTTTGAAACCGTACATGCATGATCGTTACATTTTAACCCCCTCATTTCAAATTTTGAAACCGCCTGCATGATCTTTATAAATTAAACATTTACTAACCACGTGTGATACTTCTTGTTACGCGCAAACAAGCACTGTATGTCAAGACTGGACTTTTGGGGCGCTCTGATGTGAGAGGAATATGGGGCCTTCTGACCAAATTTTTTACTCTTCAAACTGAAGCATCTCTTCATTTGCTTCATTTGCTCATGATAAAACTGATTGGCAAACCAACAGGTTAAATCGGGGAAATGCAAAAGCAATTTAGCAACAACGTATTTTACCGCCAAAATTTTTATTATCTCTTCGCACATGTTTTCTTCTTCTTCCATAACGAGAGCTTGCTCTTTTGAACATACCTTCAGGGAATTAAAGGAGTTTTTTGTTGAAAAAAATCAACAGTTTTTGATTACTGCGCGCTTCAAAAATTTCCTAATTTTAATTTTTGGAAGGACTACCAAATAATTCTGCTTCTCACAAAAAAAACACATCCCCAACATAAAATCTTTTTAAAACCACCTTTTTTCACTAAAAACACCGCGTCTTTCCACCCCAGCCCCGTTCGCGTGATGAATTGTTTTTGCTTCGGCCAACTTTCAACAATGCGCGCCATTTTTTTAGATAAGGAACCACTCTCGTAGCCAAACACGTATTAAAAACGGCTGTATTTTTGTCAACAATTTGCCTTAACGTTTCATTTCCTTGAACCAAAAAAAACCTTTTAAGATACACAATTCTGTTTTTCGGTAAACCGTTTTTTAAAAACCACCCACAGCACATAAAACACTCGTGCTTTGTCCAGCAGTCATGGAAGAAGGTGGGTTAACCAAGTCAGTAGCGCCCGCTTTTGGGGGGGGCTGTAACGCGCCTCGCGGGGGGCAGGTTGGGCTGATGTAAAATTTGAACGAGCGGGGCGGGGGAAAGGATGGGGGTAGGGGGGAGGTGCGGCAGTATTGTTTTTTTGGCCCCCCGTTTTTTTGGGGGGCGCAAAGGGCCTGCTGATTTGGAACGCAGACATTTTTTTATTATGATAACTGTACAGCAGAAAAAAAAATTTTGTCAAAACGCTTTCAGTGGAAACTGCAGAAACTAATAATAGTTTTTTGGGGTGCGTGTGTGTGGTGTGTGTGGGTGTGGGGGTTTTGGGGTGTGTCGTCGCCCCCTCTCTGTCTGCCCCTTCTTCTCTCTCTCCGGGTCTTCTCTTTCTTCTCTGTTGCCGCGCTTTCCGCCCCCCTTTTGGGGGGGTGTGTGGGGGTTTTTTTGTGGTGTGTGTGTACCACTAGTCAGGGCTCCAAGCTGCTTTTTTCCCTCCGGTCTAAATAGAAAAATTATTAAAAACCCACAAGCAACCCTTCACCGCACTTTTCTAGGCAACTTGACCTTAACGGCTTTAGCGCGCCCTCTCTGCCCCCCCACGCTGAATTAAACCCCCAAAAATCGGTAATAATCGATAGCCAGTGCACCACCCTTTGTACTGGGGGCTTCACCCGGGCGTTTTTTCCCCTACTTACTCTATGGGGGGGTTTTTAGCCAGGGCTTTTTTCCCCCCACTTTTACTCCATAAAAAATTTTGAAAATTTAGTATTAAAACGGAAAACCCACCAGTATGTCTGTTTTTAGAAAAACGTTATTTTTTGGTTATTGGAAGTCTTACTTGTCAGAGAACAGGAAAAGGCGGTTTTTTAGGCCACTTTCCCCCAAAAATTTGGGGAGGACAAGGAGTTAGAATTGGTAAAATGCTGTTCCTTATAACTTCCCTACTCCCCCTTTCTCCCCCAAACCCCCACCCTCACCCCCAACCACAACCCCCACACTCCCCCCTCCCCCAACCCCCCCCCACCCACACACAAAACACACAAAAAACATCCCCCCCCCCCTCCACACAACACAAGCCCCCGGGGGCCGGCCTTCTCTGGGGGGATTTTTCTTAACCAACCTTCGCCCCCCCTTTCCTTGTTTTTCCTAATGTTCTCCCCTACCTGCTTTGCTATCTTTTTTCACCCAAAAGTCCCCCACACCCAGCCCTATGTCGTCTTTTTTTTT
This sequence comes from Conus ventricosus, assembly GCA_018398815.1. NCBI lineage: Eukaryota > Metazoa > Mollusca > Gastropoda > Neogastropoda > Conidae > Conus > Conus ventricosus. The sequence goes on from CM031626.1 coordinate 49,614,761, forward strand.
CCTTCCCCCGTTCTTCATCTGTTCTTTCATCTATTTTCCAGTCCCCTTTTTAAATGCTTTTTTTTTCGAGACCTATCGGAGGGGTGGCCCTAATCACTCGCAACTAATGCGACACTGGCCGGGAGAGATTAGGCTCTGCTTAGTGAGTCGCTACAGCATCCTGCGGGTTTTTGTGGGAGGGACACAGAGGACGCCCTGATTCACCCTCAATGTCCCTCGTAGGGCCCCTCCATTGTCCCTTCCCTAGAACGGCAGCTCCCCTAGGGACTGTCAAATAACGCCTCTTTGACCCACGCCCAAAGGGGTTTATAAAAGTATCATTCAAAAGACAAGTGAAAGTAAGATTCAACTCAGATGAAAGAAAAGAGAGGTGGCAAAGAGAAAGGGTATCCAAAACACAGGGCCAACTCCTTTTGGGGAACCCAAAAGACCAAAAAAAACCCATAGCTCGGATTTCTCCCTTTGCCATTTGTAAGGGTTTGGGGGAGTTTCTTCCACAGGTTTAAAAAAGATCAAAAGACTTAGCAGGTATTTTATTTTGTAAATTGTGCACAGAACGGCGTCTCGTTTGTTTTTTGAAAAAAGGGTTCTCGCTTAAAGCAGATCACTTTTTAAGGTTCTATTCATCCCTTTCAACTATTCAAAAGGGGGATTGGAAGTGCTGATCTAGCGGGACTTGCTGACTCAAAATTGGGGAGAAAAGGAAAGCGGGTTTTTTACGGGGCCCATAAGTCAAAATCTCTAAAAAGGATGTAATTGAAACAACCGCTATTCTTGACTTTTGCTATCCCCCCCCGGAGTTTGTCAAAGTGGTTATGTTCGTGTGAAAGTTTCACCTTTTGTACCTTCCCTTTGCGATTTTTTCAATGTCAACGTTTTGGGCATTCCATCGAGCCTTGGGGGCGGGAATCTCCCGTGACTGGGCAAAGAAGCATGATGGTCTTGTAAAAAATGCTGTATTCTGCGTAAATTTTAAAGGTACATTCAGAAAATTTCAAAATTCCATGGGGAAAAAGGAATGCAGATCCAAAAAAGAAAATTGAGAGGAATGTTCCTTCCGGGGCTAAAGGTTAGGGGAGGTCAGGACCCTCGGCTGCTACTTTTCGCAAAGGTTAACGATTCTTGCAACCCGGGTCACGGTGTAATCAAGGAGCACTCCAAATCAAACTCTAGGAAGAAATTGACAGAAAGTGTCATGGGTTTTGGATCGTCTTACCGTGCTGAACGGTCGTGGGGGTTTTTTTCAGAAATGTAATGGATTTTAAAACCAGCAGCGTACAACGGGCTTCGGTCCCTCTGGTGGGGGAGGGGGTTTTCGGTTGTGCAGGGGCTGGGGATCAAGGTGGGGGTGGGGACCGGAGAAGGGAATGTCCCCTCCTCGCAGCCAAATGGCAGCATGCGGGAGGGGCACGCGTGGGGATCCCCCTTTTTGGGGCCCCAAACCCCTCCTAAGGAAAATCTCGAATCAGGTATTTGGGGACGGGTTTTTCAGCCCGGGAAGAGCAATTTCCCAAGCTGGAAACAAACAACTTAAAAATTTTAACGGGACATGGGCTTCTGACTTTCCGAAAAACCTTTTTAGTTTTTTGGCAGTGAAGTTTCTGGGAAGAGGGATAAGATATTTTTTTAACAACCAACAGGACATATCCCATGGAAAAAAAGGGGTTAAAGAAAATTGCGAGACCTTGACTATTTTTGACAAGTGTAGATCTTCGGTAATTTGCTCTTCGGGAAAACCCTTTTAACTGCAAGTAAGAACAAGATTTCCGGGTTTCTCTTCTTACTCAAGCCAGTTTCTGCAGACTTTTTCAGGGAGAGCGTTTCTTTTTAAATTTTCAAAATTGGGGACACTACAAAAATTTTCCACTTCGAGGGAATGGAGCAGTGCAGCTCTACCGTAAACAAGGGTTGACGATATGTTTGTTTGTATTTATCCCATTTTCTTGTTTTCAAAGAGTCAGTTATGATTTAATTTCTCAGCCCCCTAGCCCATTTTTTTTATTGGGTGACTTTAATGGCACTCCACAGGGGGAAAGTAACCGCCAAATTCCCAAGGAAAGTCTTGAAGTTTTTTAAAAGGGACATGATCCGTTTTTTAAATTTCAGGCCACCGCCCTTTTTGTTCTCCTCGGTTCTATACCACTTTTTTGTCCATTTGTGACCCTTCCTTATTTTGGACTTAAAGGGGAGGTTCATAGGGACCAAGGGGGAGGATCACTTTCCGGTTTTTATTTTTTTACGAAGCAAAATGCGGGACCCCCCCGGGAAACATGGAATTTTCGCCTGCAGTTTAGTCTTTATCAGCAACAGATTTTAAGTAACGCCTATAAATCTGTTGCGGAGTTATAGATCCTGTTTACTTTCACAAAAAGTGAAGAAGAGTGCAAAAACTATTCCCAAGCCCGTGAAAAACCCAAATGATTTTTAAGACCAGGGATGATAAAATGCAAAATTCTAAAGGGAAAGGAAAAGGTGCCAAAGTTTTTTTACAGTTTCCTATGGGGGGGAACAAAGTAAACATCAGCGTGAGGGCTAAGTTCGAAAAATTTTAAAAAAACTAAAAAAAAGAATCTTGGGAAAAAATTTCTGTTCAAACACCTTAAGGGTAAATTTCAAGGAAAATCGGAACAATCCGTAAGATTAAGGAAAGTCGGTCACAGTTAAAAAAAATTTTGCAAGAAAGGGGCGTATTACTAAAAAAAAGGAGGTTGCTAATTTTGTTAGCGCTACTTCCAAAAAAATTCGTCAGCTAAACATTATTGCAAGAACCAGCGTACAAAAGATCAGCGATCAAAATCTGTTCCTTCGACCAGAAAATTCAGGAAACACTCGTTTTCAGCAGGATGATTTAAAAGGGCGCCATTTGAAAGCCAAAAACCACCCGGACCAATGACATTCATTATAAATTTTTTAAACATTTGCCACTAGGTTTAAATGTGTTGTTGTCTCTGTTTAATCATTTTTGGTGTTCGGGGTATTTCCCCCCGGGAAAGGGGCCCTTTTGTTACCCTTTTCCTAAACAGGCAGAATCATTCGGATCCAACAACTATCGCCCTATAGCTCCACAGTTGCTTAGAAAAAACATGAGAGAATGGAATTTCTCGATTGATGGCAGTTAGAACGTCGGGGGGCCTAGATTTTTCCCATGTGGATTTGGGAACCCCCCAGTACTACTGATCATTTGGGTTCATATAGTCTTTTTCAGGAAAGCTTTGTTTAAATGGAAACATGATTTCTATTCTTTTTTGATTTAAAAAGCTTATGACACAACATGGAGGCACGGAAAATTTTTCAGGACTTGAAGGCACTTTATTTAAAAGGGAATTTTTCCCAAAGTTGTTGCTAATTTTTTGTCTAAAAAAACATTTCATGTTAACTTCATTTGACCTTTTTGATCCTTTTTTAGCAGGGGAAAGGGTTCCCTCAAGGGAGCATCCTTTCTCCACTTTTGTTTAACGAAGATTTAAAAAAATCGTCCCGCAGGAAGTCTGGAATTGATAATCTTTTTTGTTTTATGACTTCTCCATTCTCCAAGGGGAAAACTTTGGCTGCAGCGAACGCAAATTTATTGTGTGTTAATCGTGTTCACAGTGGGTTTTCTGAAATGGAATTTTTAAATTTAGCTACAAGACAGATGTTTCATTTTCCTAAAAAGACCAGGTCTTAGAACCGGTCTCCCAAAGGTCAGGGAATTAAAGTTTTCCCAAAAAAGTGAAATTTTTGGGGGGGCATTTTTTATAAAAAGCTTTCTTTTTTGCCTCACATTTAAGTACATTAAACAAACTTTCCAGTCAGGTTTTAAAAGTTTTTAAGGAATTAGCACACAAAAGGGGTGCAGACAAGCGAACTTTGTTGCGAATGTATCGGCTTTGGTGGAAACCAAAGCTAATTTGGGTGTGTGGTATGTTCTGCACAAAGCTTACCTCAAAGCTCTTGATCCAATTCATAATCAAGGGCGCGATTGCCGGGACAATCGCACATCTCCAAAAGAGATTTGATTTAAACTGGGGAACCCCCTCTGGGGCAAGGAGGTTGCGTCTTTCCAAAAATTACTACTAAACGAGGGGTAACCCGAAAACCCCGCCCATGATATTTTTATGAACCCGCCTTTTAGAGCCCAAAAATGACTTAAAGCCAAAAAATTCCCCACAGGGGATTCGTATTTTTCCCCCCCTTTGGGGCAGCGAATTGATCTTGAGCTGTTTAGACGGTCCCTTACAGACTGATTTTCCCCCCTTGGAAAGCCCAATCCCGAGTTAATTTAATTTAACTCATTTCGAAAGGAGGTCACCTCGAGTGCGCATATAAACAACTTTAAAATTGGGGAATTGAACTGTAAAAGATTTTATCAAGATTTTTACTGAGGGTTTTAAAAAAGGGGAAGGACTGCAGCTGCCAGTGTGTGTAAAACAATTTTCAGGGGCCTACTTGTTTAAAATTGCAGGGTTGGCCTTGATTAACTCTGAACTAAGGCTTTACATCTGGGCCCCCAAGGGGGTGTCCAGGTCAGATCAAATGATTTCCTTTTTTTATCGATTTATTTTCCCGGGATTGTCACTTTTTCGACAAGAGAAATTCACACCCCGTTTTTTCTGATATTCGATCTTCATACTCAGCTTGTCTCTTTGGGAAAGCAAAATTTTCTTTTGGGTCCCCACCAAAAGGGAAACTAGGAACTCAGTGGGGGACAAAGCACCAAACAAAACTCCGGGCAAGTCTTTTTAGAGGCATAGCATTTGTTCCTTACTCTGATCACGTCATAAATCTAGTTTTATTGTCGGAACTTGGCAGAAGAAAGGTAATCAAATCAAATAAATTGTTTAAAATTTGCCCAAAAAACCAATTTTCCCATCGGGGGTATGTAACCGAAAGAGGGAATCGTTTTTTTCACGGTTTCAATTTGGGCCCAGCAAAAAAACGCACAGTTGGATATTCAGAAGGGGAAAACCCCCCCTGGTGTGTTTTCGTTGACACTTGTTCAGTGTTAATCATTTTTTGACAGAATGTCGATTTGAGTTATTTGAGAGAAGTTCTTTTTTACCAGTGATTTATCGTTCTTTTTCGTGAATCTCATAACTTATTTTTCTTTTTTGAAAAGGTTTAAAAAAATTTTATAAAAATATTTTTAATAAGTATACAGGTGTCCCGGGGTTGAACAACAATTTGTTTTTGCCCTCATAAAATTTTAAACGATGGTTAATACAATGGGGAAATTTTTATTTAGAACTTAGAAATTTAAGCTAGGGCCTGATTGGGTCCTAATCCGCTGGACCCATAAACACTAACAACTAACTAACTAACACACCCAAATCACCCCCCCCCCCCCACACACACCACACACGTCAAGAGGGGGATATGATTATTGTAAGAGGGGGGGGGGGGGGGGGGTCTGTTGTGACATATTTGTTTTTATGTCATTTGTTCTTTTATTTTTTTTTTTTTGTGTTTAGGTTTCCTGACAAGTGCAAAAAAAAGGGCCCAAAAATTTCAGTTTTTTTTAAAGACTTCAAAGTAATCATTTTTCATATTGTGTTTTTTTGAAATCCCGCATCGTTTCATACATCTGATTTACTTTTTTTGATTTCCCACCTGATTTTCTTACACAGGCCTTATTCTTTTTGCCTGAAACACTGTTTGGCAATTTTCTTTAGCTAATTCTGAGGATTTCACAAACAAATGTTTGTCTCAATTGACATAGTTTCTTTCCACACACCCAGCTTCATATGAAAAGCATCTATAGAATATTGTTTAAAGCAAGAAGTGATTTTTAAAAGATTTTTTTTGCCAATTTAATACAAAAAGCTTCAACTTAGGGGGCCCGCCCCCGACCCCCGCTGGGCTGTTGCCCAGTACCCCCACTGGGGGCCCCTGGGAACCCCCCCAAACCCCCCCAATCTCCTCTTTTTTTTGAAAACTGTTTCACCCGGGGTTGTGTGTGTGTGTTGGGTTTTGGGGTGTGTGTGGTGTGTGTGTGTGTGGTTGTGTGTGTGTGTGGGTGTGTGGCTACACAAACTTAGAAAAAAATCATTATGGCATTTACTGACCCAGGGGATAAATAAAACATACCCCGACCCTCGAATATAACGAAGTTTTTCAACAATATATAAACCCCCACAAAGAAGGGGGAAGGTATACAGTCAAACTTTTTTACCATCTCAGTTTTGGGATTTCGCACTTTGAAATCAGTGTACCTTTGACTGCTTTTTTCATTACCGGTTCAAATGGACGGAGGGGAAATGGGCTTCCCGATTCAGAAACATCGAAAATAAAAGCAGAGATCTCTTCAGAGCTTCCCGGCTGTGATTTGCTGTGAGAATCCTCCTGCGTGCAATACTTGAGAATCCTGCCTGCGTGCACATACGTTAGAATCCTGCCTGCGGCATATAGCTGTGAGAAACCTGCCCGCCACCCACGCAAATCCCCTCGGCATAACTGTGGAATCCCGCCTGCGGCACCTAGCTGTGAAATCCTGCCTGCGTGCCCCCTAGCTGTGAGAACCTGCCGCGTGCACCTAGCTGTGAGAATCCTGCCTGCGTGCACCAGCGCAGAACCGCTGCCTGCGTGCACAACTGTTAAATCCCGCCCCCTGCGTGCACTACTGGAGAATCCTCCGCGTGCACCTCTGTGAGAATCCTGCCCCGCTGCACCTAGCTTTAAATCCTGCCCTGCGTGCACTAGCTGTGAGAATCCGCCTGCGGCACCTAGCTTGAGAATCCTGCCTCGTGCCCCATACTGTCAGAATCTGCCTGCGGCACCTAGCTGTCAGAATCCTCCCGCGTGCACCTAGCTGTGAGAATCCTGCCGCGTGCACCTAGCTTTTAGAATCCTGCCCGCGGCACCAGCTTGAGAAACCGCCTGCATGCCCTACTGTGAAATCCTGCCTGCGTGCCCCAGCTGTCAAATCCGCCTGCTGCACAAGCTTTCAGAATCCTGCCTGCCTGCGTCACATAGCTGTTTGAATCCTGCCGCCTGCGGCACATACTGTGAGAATCCTGCCGCTGAACCCAGCTGTGAGAACCTGCCCGCGTGCACAAGCTGTGAGAAACCTCCCGCGTGCACATAGCGTAGAACCAGCCTGCGGCACATAGCTGTGAGAAACCTTCCGGGCACATCTGGAAATCTTGCCTGCGTGCACAAGCTGTGAGAACCGCCCGCGGCACATAGCGCAGAATCCGCCGCGCACATAGCTGTGAGAACCTGCCCCGCGTGCATATAGGGGCAGAATCCTGCCTCGTGCACAAGCTGTGAGAACCTGCCTGCGTGCATATTCTGTCAAATCCCGCCCGCCGCACTAGCTGTGAGAATCCTGCCTGCGGCAATGCGTCAGAACCTGCCTGCGTGCAAGCCTCAAGATCCTGAATCCAACGGTTTCCTCTTCCCCGGAAGAAGTTAGGCTTCACCGCTCCTGCGGCTGGGTTTTCTATATTTTTGGGTAAGATTAAGGACAAGGCACCACGCATCGCCAGGAGGGGGCAGTTCCCCCACCCCACCGCCGCCTAACAACGAGTACACACGAAACTGGAAGTTACACTGTCAACTGAGTTTTTTCATGGACCTTGGAACTGGAAAACAATCGCGAGTTGACACACCATATAGATCCCAGCTTTTACAACCCTTTCATAAGAACGTGGGGGCCTGACCAGTCCGTGGGCCCTATGATGCATCATTCAAAGGGCCATCCCACCTGAATACACCACACTGTGTAACAAACATCCACACATGTAACATATCTTTCCCCACGTGTAAATACATCCACACTATGTAACATACATCCCACACATTAACATTCACCACACTGTGTAACATACTCCACCAAAAACATACATCCCCCACTGTGTAACATATCCCCACACTGGTACATATTATCCCCACGTTAGCATATTATCCCACATTGTAACATACTCCCCTAGTAACTATCACCACACTAAACAATTTCCACACTATTAACATTTATCCCACTAAGTAAAATATCATCCACACTGTGAAAAATATTATCCACACAGTAGCATATCATCCACACCGTAATATTCAACACTTTTAACATATTATCCACACTATGTAGCATATCATCCACACTCTTAATAATCATCCCACTTTTAACATATTAACCACCTATGTAGCAAAAAAACCCCCCTCTGAATTTAAAAATCCCCACTGGTAACATATTATCCCACTGTGTAACCTATTATCCACCCTGTAATATATCACCACACATGTAAAATTTTACCCACACTATGTAACAATCCCCACTATGTAACAATATCCACACATTAAAAAACTCCACACATGTACAATCATCCCCCATGTAAAAAATCATCCCACATTAAAAATCTCCACCTATTTAAAATAACATCCACACTAGTAACATATCGATCACAGCACAGCACAGGGCCCCATTTTCACGCTGGACACGGGGACCACCAACAATCGCACAATCACCCCAAGTAACATACGACACGCACTAGCACAGGGACACATTTTCACCTGGACACGTTGGGGACCACCAAACAATCGCACATATCATCCACACTATGTAACATATCGATCACAGCACTAGCACAGGCATCATCATTTTCACGCTGGACACTTGGGGACCACCAAACAATCGCACATTGGGTCTGCAGGAAGATCCTCCGGCCTGTCAGTGTCCTGTCTCGCTGGTCTAGTTGTGTCTTCAGTCCAGAGATCGTATTGGTCAGTTTCTTCAGTCCAGTGATCGTATTGGTCAGTTCTTCAGTCCAGTCACCGTATTGGTCAGTTTCTTCAGTCCAGTCACCGTATTGGTCAGTTTCTTCAGTCCAGTGATCGTATTGGTCAGTTTCTTCAGTCCAGTCACCGTATTGGTCAGTTTCTTCAGTCCAGTCACCGTATTGGTCAGTTTCTTCAGTCCAGTGATCGTATTGGTCAGTTTTCTTCAGTCCAGTCACCGTATGGTCAGTTTCTTCAGTCCAGTCACCGTATTGGTCAGTTTCTTCAGTCCAGTGATCGTATTGGTCAGTTTCTTCAGTCCAGTCACCGTATTGGTCAGTTTCTTCAGTCCAGTGATCGTATTGGTCAGTTTCTTCAGTCCAGTCACCGTATTGGTCAGTTTCTTCAGTCCAGTGATCGTATTGGTCAGTTTCTTCAGTCCAGTCATCGTATTGGTCAGTTTCTTCAGTCCAGTCACCGTATTGGTCAGTTTCTTCAGTCAAGTCATCGTATTGGTCAGTTTCTTCAGTCCAGTCACCGTATTGGTCAGTTTCTTTAGTCAAGTCATCGTATTGGTCAGTTTCTTCAGTCAAGTGATCGTATTGGTCAGTTTGTCTGTATTCTACCCTCTCTCCAGTCAAGTATTAGTTATTCTATGTCTGTCGTCAGGTCTGTCAAAATGTCCGCAAGTGTCCTGTCTTTCTTTTCCCAACGATCACAGCGATGGTTTTTTTTCATTACATGTGTGTTTCACTTGGTCGAGATCATGTTTATTTCTTTAATGTCTGACTGGAGCAGCTGTGTCTGTTCACTCAACTGCTGTGGATTGACAGGGAAAGTCTGGCCACGAGATCGTTCGCAAGCGAGGCTGTGTCCGGTGTGAAGGTGTGGTCACTACTTGGGTTTACCTGTTCGCTTGGGTTCGCCCTGAATTTGTGTCACCGCCCGCCCCACTAAGGAGTAATTGACGCAGGGAAAACATCGTATGGACGACACAGAGCGTCAGAACAAATATAGTACACATGCTGCAGCCTGACCTACTTCACACGGAATGTCGGTGACACATGACACACTTCCTCTTGATGTAGACCTGTGTTGACACCTAAGCGAAGTCAGTTATTGTGACAGCCTCCACAGCATTGGCCAATCAACTACATGCCGAAGTCAACAACGTACAATACGACAGCACAGCCACAATGAGATCCAGAGAGCCTCGTCCCTGAGGTCAACCCTCACCTGTGCTCGTGCAGTGTGTTGACCGCTTTAGATTCCAGTCACGACCCTCACACGGCTAATCCACCATGTGTCGTTTCCTCACAGCCACTACGTTCATATACAACATTTACATATGTGAACACATTCAGTTCTATTGAACAGAAAAATATCTGAGAAAAGAGCAAAAAAAAAGACTGTAACAGACAGTTCAACAACACAC
>CM031626.1:49625883-49648777 GCA_018398815.1 Conus ventricosus
CCCCCCAAACCCCAAAAGGCCCCAAAAAATGGCAACGTTTTAAGTTCAATATTCCTGAAGGTTTTGGGTGCGTGGGGCCTTGAATCAACGGGTTCTTGTCTGGTTTTTTTAAAGGGGCATTGAAACAACTTTTGGCGTTGGCGGCTTTATTTTTTCATATGAGTATATTCTTGATTGAAAAAAAACTTTAATTTTGTTTTTTTTATTCCCCGCAATCTTTTCCTGCCCAACCCCCGGGATTTTACTGAATTTCCCCCACTCGATTCAATGTTTTCTGATTTGTGTTTTTGGTGGGTCATTTTGGGGGAAAAAAATTCATATGTTAAAAGAAATTTAAATCCCTGTTTAGCGGCGATAATATTTTCCCAAATTTAATAAGATCACTCCTAAGCCAATGACTTTTTTAAAAACTGGACCGCGTTTAAATCTACATAAAAATTTGTTCAAATCAATGGAGCAAATCACTGACTAGTTTTGTGTACAAATAGAACCGTTTGCCCGACGTTTTTTTCCATTCTTGACCCATTGCCTTCATACCTGTTTATTATTTTATAATTCTTGTGGCGACATCTTTTTTGAATCTTTCATGCTAAATTCATTGCCGAGAACTGTTTTTTTTTTCTCTGCCGAAAAAGAAACAACTTTCCTTTGGGGCATAACAGCTGGCACAACTTTTTCTTTTGTAAGTCCAAAGGGATTAGGCGCTCTTAGCTGTAGTAGATCGTCGGTTCTTTTTTATTACTAAAAAAATTTTATTTTTTTTTTTAAAATGACCCAAAAAACGTTCCAACTTGATACATTCTGTGTTTTTGGGCCTAAATAGGTACACAATGTTGGAAAACCCTTAAAAATAAAACCAGCAATTTTTGGAAGCTAAACTTTGAAGATTTACAAAGTGTTGCTATCATTGCAGCTTCGTTTGCTACGAAAGATTTCTAGTTAAGCAAGGAAAAATTCCGAAGTACAATATGAAAAAAAAAAAAAAATACAAAAAAAAAGGCTTCTCGAATGATGAAGGGCGGCGCGGGGTTAAGCCTTGCTTTCGGAATTTTTTTCGCATTTAGTAAACGGGGATGACGGCGAGAGAAAAAGACATAAAAAAGTATGGGCAACTAGCCGCTGCACAAGATAACTATGAAAAACAGAGAATTTAGCAGTTAGTTTTTTTTTTAAAACAAAATGAAAAAAACGGGCCATGCGGGGTTCCATTTTTAAAGATTGCCCGGCAAAAATTTTTTGTAACAGGCAAACCCGGACATTCCCCCACCAAAAATCGTGACTTTTTCAGCCATCAAAAAACAAAAATGCAAAAATGGTTTATGTCTTTGGCATGACCCGTCGGTATTTTTTTTGCACATAATATTTTGGGGAATAAAAATGAACAAAACATTATTCGCCAAAAGGTTAATTGGGAAAGGGGAAACAGGCAATAAAAAAGCAAGCCAACAAGTCAGTGAACAAACAGCAAAGGAATGGGTTTTCAAACAAGCATTTTGGGAAATTTTTTTACCTGGCCCCAAAAGAATACAGAGACCACACTTTTGAAACAATACCGAACACAACCCCTCAATGGGTCTTCTATATTTACCCCACGATCGTTAGGCAAAAAAATTTAAGTACGCACTCACATCATTTACATAGCTTTAGATAAAATGCGGAACCTTTAACAAAAAAGTGCTTCTGCTGTTCTGTTGCCTACAACGATATCCAGGAGGCCGCTAACTTTCCTCGCTGATTCAAGTTATGATGGAAAAGAATTTTAAGGGGGCCCAGGAATCATTATTGTTAAAACATCGAGTTACCTTTAAAAGGCATTCCGGGTTCCAGATCAAGGGGTTTAGTTGAAAACTTAACAAACAGTTATTGAAAGACTTTTTTCCTACCTTTTCACAAGAGCTTATTGACAATTTTCCCCCAACACAGAATGGGTTTGAAGACTGCCCCAGTTTTGCGGCAATGAATAATAAGAATTTAAAGGGCTAAAACCAGTACAAGCAATCAAAAAAACAAACAATAAATGTTGCTGAAGACTCCAGTACAACCAGCAAACTATTACCGTTTGGTTTAAAATAAGGTACCTTTATTTACCGGGGGAAGCAGAAGGGGACACTCGCATTAGGGCAACAGATCCCGGTTTGGAGTGTTGATCCATATGAAATAAAAAGAATTGTAAAAATGAATCCGCCTGTGTATTATTTTATGAGAAACTGATGCAACAAAACAACCAGCTCCTCAAAGATCTTTTGTGAAGGAAGAACTGCAAATAATCCCACCAGATTACAGTTCCCCGTTGCTTTTAAATTTAATTTTTTTAAATTTTCATAAAATGGAAGCTCAGAAAAGCGCAGAACGAAACAAAATGATAAAGGAAGAGACCTTGGAATTGATACGAGAATCATATGATACGAATTCTATTTAAGGAAGCATTTGTGAGGGCTCACCAACACATGCTAATGCATCCAGACACCTGCAGCCCAAAATCCCAAATTTTTTATTATCAAATTTGGGATAAAGAATATCTTTAAATAATAAAAAAAATTCGAGCACATCAAGCAAACATGAAAAATAATTTGCTTGATTGGATAATGATATAATTGAGCTTATAATAAAACTTGAGGAAAAATATAAACCCGCGGACGAAGAAAGTATTTTATGCTGTTCTCCAGTGCCCGTTGCATATGAAAACTCCGGATTAACAAATACTCGTTTTTTGTTTTTCTATCTAATGACTTCTTTGTTACAACAGTTGTGTTTTATCTCATGTAATTAGATCGTAGTTTTACGTTGTCATGATGAAAAGTATGTTTATGAACAATGCTTCTTTGTAGTTGCCATGTGATATGTTTGATGCACAACACTGCGAGATATTCCTTTTGCTTTCTTAAAAGGTTTTCTTCTGGCTCGAAATACGTACATTTTCGACTTAAACCAATAAACTCCTTAAATCACCCTCCGGATAATTCATCCTTCATCTTTCCTAAAACCTTCTTGTTAACGGTTGAATGCAAAGGCGAATCTTTAGGGTAATCAGATGTATCATACCATCCCGCATGCCCTTTAGCTACTTCTAATTCCATGTCTTTATAGATGTCTTCATAGGGATATCTATAACAAAACTATCTGTATCCGTGTAAAGTACTCTGGACTCTGGAACGAGGCTTAAAGTAGTCATAAAGAAATTCTTAAAATCAAAAGCTTTGATAATTCAAAACAGTTTAAAACCCCAAAAAAACAGGCTTGTCTAATTTGACTTTTTTTTTTTTCATCATTATGCCAAAAAGCTGATCATGAAATCTTCTAAAAATCCTGATAATTTGGTTTTGAAGTCGCTTAATTGCTTCGTTCTCTCTGTGACCAATCTAACATCTTTACGCTTGTGCGATTTTTCCATAGTCTTTCCGAAACGCTGTTGTTCATCAGCTTGAAAAAGTCTTTTTCTGAAACATCTGTGGATTTAGTTCTGAGACATGTTCTTCATGATGTATGGTTTTATGAACTGTTCTTGATCAAAGCTATATACGATGAACAGCTGTCAACTTCAAACCATGTCTTAAATAAACATTGTAGAAGTCTGTAATGACAGACATAATTTTTTTTGCCGCGAAGATTAGGCACAAGTTTAGGCGGCTCTGTTTTTGACATCTTTAGACTTTCTGCTGCTAATGGATAGTCATTATGCAGGTCATGGATTCCTGAGGATATTCTAAATCAACTTCTAGAATAAAGCCCCGATGGCGATCTGGCGTCAATCTGCTCAACCACTTTAATGCTCTTTGCACATTATATTGTACCCCACCTTTGTACATTTCAAAGTTGCGTAGTGGAAGTGATTGCGCCATAGCCCAACCATACAGATTGTTGCATCTAAATACATGAGATAGTTAGACCTTTTACTTGGATCATAGTCGTCCAAGTATTTGTTGTTTGCTTTACAGTAATGGTGCGACGCCATACTAATTCCTCCCCGCAATCCATTTTCCAATCATCTGAAGCATTGGTAAATCTGACAATAAATCAATCTGTACTCCAGTAAACTTTAAGAAAGCATCCCAGCTCATCCCGGGCGCAGAAATGTAATGCCGGGATCCAGGCTATAATGTTTTTATGCAGGTCTTTCTGTAATTTTCAAAGACGTCCGCCAACAAACATACATCAGCCATCAAGTAAGAATCATGATAGTCTCCCATCGTTTTACAATCTAACTTCTGCCACGCATCTTGAGCATGCTGGTAATCTGAATCACTAATACCCTTTCCTCTAAGACTAGAAAAGAACGCGTCTTTAGGCGGAAGTGAATCTTCGCCAAACCTTTCCCAACTGTTCATGTACTCATAAGGGTAAACGCCCTTTCTAACGAGAGTTGGGTCAAAATATTCTTCCGTTATTGGGCAGGACTTTAAGGACATTAGCCAGCGACTCTAATGAACCCATCATGTGCTGCATAGAGTCATAAAAAGACATGTTATTTAAAGTGAAACACATGTACTTTTCTGATGACTGTGCAATGCATGTTTTTCCTGAAGGCGTCATCTACTGCTTTCATTATAAGATGAGAGTCGTAACCTCGCAAGTTATGAAAGAAGATGGGCAGCTTCCACGTCTTAGGATCAAACTTTAGTTGAAGATTGCATTTACTGTGCGCTGCTCCTCTGAACTTTCCGCTAATGTGATCATGGTCTCTTACAGTCGGGTTGGCTTCCTCGCTGTTAGACATTAGTTCTAAACCACAAATCCAACAATGTGTGGCTGATTTATACTGTTTTTTGGTCTTCAGGAGTCATTATGATTTCAGATAAATTCAGATTATTAGAACAGTTATTACGCAATTGCTGCATGCGTTCTAAGAAGTATTTTGCAGCATCTGGTCCTCTATATAATTCTGGTTCTGAATTGCGCCAACCGCATGACAATAACGAAAGCGAATGAACATATCAGATGAATACACATTAAGACTGTTTCGGAAGTTTCTGTGGATGTGGGGCCCCTTCATAAGGAACAATAAGCGACTCGAAGGTCTGCGTAAACTACGTATGGAGAATTTTTGCAGCCGTTCCAGTTTCTTAAAAACTAACTTTTAGATCCGGGAGGGGCGAATTATCTGTATGACAGTCTACAGAACTTTTACAGTGTTTTATATGTTCAAGCGCGCTTGAGCGGATTGGAATTCTTGTTAAACAATTTTCTACAGAATTTTCTTGTTTGCAATGTTTTTTTGTAGTATATGCTAACAGTCTACTCATTGTTCGTATTTAATGTGTAATGCGCAGCCCCCTGGTGAAAGCATCAGTATAAGTCAACATGATTTTTGCCTGGATCAACCTATTGTTGACTGTTTCATGGACACTTTAAGCGCAGTAGATTTGTTCCTCATCCCATGTTAGACATAACAGTTATTGTTTGTTTTGTACTTCAATACTATCATGTGATCCCGCTAACAGACAGGATATTCCACTAAAAGTTAAGATCAGTGATGTAAGGTTTCATAGTTTAGAATACTTCGCTCCTGCGTTTTTTTCGGACGTATGCAGCCTTGCAAGAACACACCACATAAAACATTTGTTGTCCTGAATTCATTTATGTTTAGAACGCTTTTTTTGCAACTAAATGCTGGAGGTAGCGAATGAAGCCTTGCCAACAGATCGGCCATACTTAGCCTGTTTTAATCTGATCTCTAAGACTTCGCCCCTCTGACCAACGCAGAACCTCTCATTTTGGCATTCTTCACGCCGCATCAAACTGTGTAAGCAGTTGGTCTGCCCAGCCAGGTGTTAAGTAAGGTCAATTATGAGAAAGAATAACCTTTTGTTTAGTTGAGACCCCAGACTTCTAGATTTTCTCATTTATTGTTACATATCGATTAAAACAGCTAACATTACTTAACGGCGTTCTATTGTTAGTTTAACCTGGAACTTGAAGAAATAGCATGACACGCTTGCCTGTATACGCTTGCTGAATCAATGACTTCAAGATCAATATCGTTTAATAGCTTTTGACAAACGCCTCCTTAAGCATTCCTTCAAACAATTCGGTCCGGTCCTTCATATATCTCACCTATGTTGGGGGGGGGGGGGGGGAGTTTTCTTTTCAACTCAAAATATTTAATTAAATTTACAAAAATAATTATCCAGAATCAATATCAACGGCCCTTTTTGTGCGTGACCACATAAACTATAAGTATAAACGCCCTTTGATGTTGTTAATGTGGAGCTGTTTGAGAACAGAGTTTACTGACTCGTTTACTTTTTTTAAAACATCCTTTTTTTTATATCTGCTCGGTGTCATGGCTGTTGAGAACAAACTTGCCCTCCCTTTTTTGAAGATCAAACTTTATTCTTTTATAGTCATCACAATCATCCTGTAAAATACACAAATTCTCATCCGTGATGTTTGAGGTCAACAACGCTTTATTTATTGTCCAGTTTAACGAGCTAAGTTTAGCTGTTATTATTGAAAAACCATAGCTGTGTCTTTTGGATTTAGTATTTTTAATTTTTTGCCAGCCGCATCTTACGGGCTAATGAACACAGCCGAGAGTTAAAGACAAACCACCTAATGTAAAGCTGCGGGTGCACAACACCAGTTGCTAAGAGAACCAACACTTGTCCCCCTGCGATAGAGCACTAGAGTCGAATGCTCCAGTATTAACATAGTAACAGCTTAAAGGCAGCAGAATACCTTCGTTTGGTTTGCTGTATTTGAAAGGTCCTGCTCTAGTTTTTGTTGCATTGTGAAATGTTGTTAATCTAAAGGTTTTTAATTCGGTTTCTACTATCTCTTCTTTAAGTGGCGGCGCTGCCGCTGTAGGTACTTTTTGGATAATGCTTAACAGACATGTTTTTTTTAAAAAATAAAAAAAACAATTTAGCATTGGATACCTGTAAATCTGCTTATCTGTATATTCACTGCGTGCTCATAATATTAAAAACAAATTACAATTAACGGTTTATCGCCCCCCATCTTTTTCTTTGTCAATTTGAATGTTTATTCCTCTAGAACAGTTCTCTCCCCTTCCATGCAAGACTGATTATCCTCTGGGGGCCGTTGCCATAAACCGTATTTTTTTGTTAAATAATCATCAAGTCTAACATTGTGGTGGAAGGTGTAGATCTTTAGACACAAGGTCTACCGTTGATTTCTACCCTCCCGCCCCCAAACAATTTTCTTCTTCGGCAAATGCTGATAAGGTTTAAGCCAGCTAGCGTAGATTTGTTAGACTACCCTCAATTTGTAACATTGTACATTCGTTATTTTTAGATTAGTAAACTTTTCACTTCCTCTTTCGTATGGTTCTTCATCTTCACACGGTCAGTCTGGAGGCAATAAAAATACCTTTAAACGATCTTGCTGGACACAAAACTAAAATTCCATATACGTCGGCCTTGCTTCTTTCTGGATAATGTTGTATGAAGAATCACTCTATCGTAATAATTGCCTTTTTTGCCACATATAGTTGCTTAATCACCCTTGCTAAATCAGCGAGGTTCTAACAGCGGTCCAACTCTAACGAGATGTGCAGAAATGCCTGGTACTTTGCTTCGTTGTCTGTTGATCTGATAACACTTTTTGTCATTCGTTAAAAGTTAGTTCATATACAATCTGTCTTTTAATGCTCCTGAAAGTACGGTGCATGCGCACTTAACAACTCAAAATCCAAGGGGAAGGAAAACGAATTTCCATACGCAAAATTTACAAGCCACAATACTTTTTGGGCCGGGCTGTATTAGCATGGCTCAGCGCGCTATTCTGTGTTTAGTGCTTCTTCGATTAACTATTCCTTGCATACGCAAGATCGGCCCTTTCATTCTCGGTTAGCCATAGATCAAATAGGTTAAAAATAGGTCTGCATTGTGTAAAGAAAATATTCTTGTTGCCCCTCAATTTTTATAGAAATTTTCTTAACGATTGCCCGACCCAATTCTGCACAACTGTCCTGTTTTGGGTCAGTTGCTGATCGAGATCTATTTCAAATAAGTTGCGTAGAGCCTGGCACAATCACTTCATCCCGCGTCCTAGCTTGGAAATTTGACGAGTAAGAATTTGTTCCGCATCATAGTAGAACGGATTAGTTGGAACAATAATATTCCTGCTTTTTTCCTTCACTCCAAAGGGCTCTTTCAGGCTTCTATCTGTCAAGAATAAAAGGCCATATGCTTGTGACCTTTTTTATAAACAAAATAAAAAGTTTTTTTTTAAAAACATGGAAGCATTGAAGATTATATATTTCAGATTCTTGGAGACAACATGAGTGATTCCCTTGGGAGCAGCATCGCACAGCGCCCGTCAGTACATGATAATTAGTAGAAGCGCGGCAACGCGAGAATGTTACAGCAAGTAAGGTCAGATCATTATAACCAAAGTTTAGGACTAGAACCTCCATAACTATATACCCCTGAGATTTTTTGAAACTAAAAGATAACCATTGTATGTGAAAAAAAGACTAAGAAACTTGTTCACTTACCATATACAGACTCCTCAAAGGTTTGAAGGCGCAATACAATTAGACAAAGGCTCAGGCAAGCGAGAGCGAAATCGCCTTACTTTTAACTAAACCAAAAGAGAATCCGAAGGAATTGCTCAACTTCAAAACAACAACAAGAACTCCCAACAGAAACCAAATGCAAAACATGAATTTGAAGTTTTAAATCAAACAACAGTCCAAAATAATAAATGCCAAATAAGAAGCAAAACCCCTGAAGAAGAAGAAACAGCAATTTAAAACTATTCAACCGCCGCTGCCCATGCGAGAATTATTAGCCCTTGATCGTGCTTTAAGAACCTTCCAAGGGAATTAGTAAACAAATTAGCAAAAACTGACTGAACTAAAGGACGTATAGAAAAAGAAAACAGAAAAACTTGCTGATGGCTGACGACCGCCTACTTAGGCCTGAGATTAAAGAAAGAATAAACAAAGACTAAATAACTTAATATAGAAAAATAGCTAGACTAGAAGTGTTTGAATACTAACCGAGAACAATTACAAACTAAAGTGAGCGAAGTAAGAGAAACTATCCAAACAAATTTATATGAAAACACAAGCGCTAGCAGAAAGAATAAAAACACTGTTAGAGAGCAAGGTGTTCACATTAGCAAGCGTTAATAAACACTTTAGGATATGCAATAAGTACACTGGTGATGGCATGACGGCGGTGGTGGTGCTGGGCAAGTGCCTCCACCGCCATCGCCTCCATCACCGCCTGATTACATCATGGTAAAAAAACAACATGATCCTCTTGCAAGTTATTACAAAATTAGCCAGGTAAAGCTTGTGGATTCTTTACCAGGTTATATTAAGGTGTTGTTTAGCTGGCTTTTGTCTACTGCGGCAAAGTAGTGGCTTTATGGCTAGCACTTTGGACTTAGTCTCTTAATATTGTGTGTTAAATTAGTAAAGAATAAAGACCAGAGTAATCCTATGCCCGTTAATACAACAAACAAGTGCTGTCTTCATATTCATGACATCGCGAACAGAGTCCGCGTCTTCACTGCTTTGGGCTCGGACCACAGGATTGGATGACTTAATCTTGGGGGTTCCATATTGTTTTTTTTAATTTTTGTTAATATTACTTACAGGCCTCAGAAATTATTTCGTTTTTCCGACCTTCGTTCATTGCCTGCCACAAGGATTTCATTATTGTAGTTTATTATTGACCCTATCGGGAGCCTGAGGTCAGAAGGCAGCATTCTGTAAACCAGTGCCAACAGCAAAGTCTACTTCGATCTTGCTATTGTAAAACATTTTGGGTACCATTTTAATACTTGAAGGTATCCAACTGTAGAATTAATGGCGTCCTCTAAATTTGCTAAGTGATTGTTTTTGTGCATCAAAACCATAGAAGAAGGATCAGTAATGCCTCGATCTCGTTTGTGCTTGCGAACCTAGCAAACACCAACTTTAGTACGAACAGAGTCGTTTATTCGTTCTATTCCTTCTTGTAGTTAGCCCTTAGAAGTGTCTAAGATAAATGTTTCCGCTGGACTGGTTTTATGCTCTGCTCTATGGACACGAGGTGAATCAGCTGTGCCTGAAGAAAAATGTGTAAGGAGAATTCCCAGTCATAGTTAGTACTTTCTGTGCCCCCCAAAAATAAAGGGGTGCCTAAGCCAAGGATTAAGATTCTGACTTTTGTCTAAAGTCTGTCCTGTAGCTTAATATTTGAATTCGTTACAAATCCTTCAAGAAGCCTTCATGTCTATTCCAGTTGCTAAATGAGAAACGTTTTTCATTTTTGGCATTGGCGCGTGCAGTTCAGTCAAAATACGTCTGAAGGTGTAATAAAAATGAAATCTGTACACTGACCCTCAACAAAGATCGGAATGATTTAAGTGATCAGCATACACCTCCACACCCAGTTGATGCACAGAACAGCAAAGTTATCTGGTTCGGATAAAACGCATCGGATGACTAAAACCACACTTTCGGATGTAGTCTTTTTTAATAGGGGGTATGAAATCTGTTTAATGGAGTTACTAAACCAGTACTATGAAAGGTGTCAGACTGAGTCCACAGAAATGTCAAGATATCAGTTGTTATCTTTTTAATAAATGTATGTGCGCCCAGCAGAATATTTTTGCATCATATATTTAAATCGCTCATTATTATTTCGTTAAAAAAAAATGTTTGTAACAATAACAACTCAAGAACCGCCCTTCGTTTTAGAACTTGCTATTGAAACGAGAGCGGAACCAGAAACGGTCGCATCATCCATGAATATTTTAACAAAGACGTATTGGTTTAAAATAACTGAATCCAAGGAGAATAATAAGATTCTAAAACCTTGACAAAACAGTGCCAAAGGTTACCAAGTTACAATACCTAAGGTTAGTTACGGTTTTGCCTCACTAAAAGAAGCAATGAGTAAATTCAACAGTACTTCTCTAACTTAACAATGCAAATCTAAAAACAATGTAAACTTCAACATTCAAGCCTGAAGAAGAAGGAGGTTACGATTTGATAAAGAGCTATCAAATGTTGGGCTTTGCAGCTGACAATCATAGATTTAGATTTAAACCCCAGACAAAACTATTATGAGGGGAAAAACCCGCTCGATCTTGCGTTCATTCATTACTCTTGTTCATTTGACGAGCTGAGCACTGATAAAAATTTTATGTGGAGGGCCCTCAACTTTTTTAAGGCTTTTCCGTCAGGGAAAGTGCATTTTGCGATTAAAATTATACAATTCCCTAATTTACAGTTTAAAAGATTAGTTTGTGGGAGGGTCGGATCATTTAATTAAAAACCCCAAGACAAACGGGGAAAGTCGTAAAATGTGAAAACCCCTGCAATTTTTTTAGAAAAAAAATAAAAGTTGTACTAAAAAAATGTCGCGTGGGCCAAAAGAATCAGGAGTTACTTGGGCGCCTGTGAGGTGTTAATTTAGAATTAAAAAGACCTTAAAGACGTTGTGGATTTTAAAAAGAATGGTGGATAGGCGCTTTGTAGGTTTTGGTCATAAAAAAGGGGTGATTAAAAAGAAAGGGGTTTGGGACAAAAAAAAGTTTCCAAAAACTAGAGCAACTACGAAAGTAAAAGCAAATAATGCTGGCCAATTTAAATTTAAAAAATAGTTCGAAAACCTGCGCAAATGGCACTTAAAACCATTTTAGAATGGGACAAAAATTTTAAATTCATAAGCCCATTAAAATTTTTTGACCCCCAAAAAAAAGTTTGAAAAGATTAAACTCTGGCCCTTTACAGTAGTCTTATGCCAGAGGACAATAGTCGAAAAGGATTAAAAATAAACCGTTGGGAAAAAAACAGTACTCCCCACAGAAAAAAGAATCTTTTTTGAAAGAGCTTCTAAAAAAATTAAGTTCATTCCGCAAATGAATTGGAGCACGTTCCAATGTTTTTGAAAAATTTTGTCTTTAAAGATGTGGAGAGGGATGGGGTTGTGGGGTTAGTGATCCTTTTTTAAAAGGGAAATTTTAAATTTGTGGCAAAAAATTAGACGTTGAAATCTTAAAGTTACTGTCGTCGTTCTTTCGATGGTGGGGGGATTAAAGGGCGTTACAACCAGGACAAAAAACATATTAGTTAAATAGAAACAATCTTACAGCACTGAATTGGTTTTAAACTTCAAATTTGACCTTATGGATTTTTTTATACTGAACAAGTTTGGACAGAGAGCATGAAAAACAAAACTGGATTAGATTAAAATTTTGTTATAAAACTTGGAGCAGTTAAATTTATGACAAAAACCCTCTTGTTCTTTAAATTTTTGGGCAGACGGTTTTCAAAAAAACAATATTTGTCCTCGACCCATTTCAAACGTTTATCGCTATAATTTTGTCTTTGTATTTTTTGTTCAACACTTAAATGGAACAAGCATATCATGATGAAGGTTTTATGGACGAGATGAAATATATTTAGTTAAACCCGCAATAAATGAGTGGGTTTAGAAAAGTTTTATAAATGTTTGAAGGAACGCAGAACTATTTATTATGATGCTGTTCGGCAAGAAAGAGAATAGTTAAAAAAGGAATCTTTTTCAAAACTGTTTTTGTGGAAAAGGATGCTGGGAATGTGGGTTTTAGCAAAAAAAAAAAATAACTCCCCTTTTAAAAGCTTTAGAGAACAGTTAAAGACTGTAGTGTTTTTCCCAAAGAAAGACAAGATCATTTTAAGAAGTTTGCGCCGAAAAATGAGTTATTGAAAATGATCGGAAAAACACAGGGTTAAGCAAAACTGAAAAACTGAAAAAATTTTGTAAAATTTGTATTGAAAGGTAATCCTAACCCGTATGTTTGTTTGTAG
Source organism: Conus ventricosus (assembly GCA_018398815.1). Taxonomy (NCBI): domain Eukaryota; kingdom Metazoa; phylum Mollusca; class Gastropoda; order Neogastropoda; family Conidae; genus Conus; species Conus ventricosus. Next base: position 49,638,638 of record CM031626.1, read on the forward strand.
GGGCTTTTTTTTTGGTTATTGAAGTCTTACTTTTAGGAAAATAAAGGGGCATTTGGAGTGCCCGGTCGAAATGGTTGAGACCGGGTGACCCGAAGCCCTTTTTTATAGTTCTCTACAGGGAGGAGAGGAACAGGGGGGGAAAGGAACGGGGAGGAGAAGGAACAGGGAGGGAAGGAACGGGGGGAAAGGAACAGGGAAAAAAGGAACAGGGAGGAAAAGGAACAATGAGGAAAGGGAACAGGGGGGGAAAGGAACGGGGAAAGGGAGGAAAGGGGGGAAAGGAAACAGGGGGGGAAAAGGAAAAAGGGAGGGAAAGGAAAGGGGGGGAAAAGGAAAGGGGGGAGAAGGAACGGGGAGGAAAAGGAAACGGGAGGGAACGAACGGGGAAAAGGAAGGAACAGGGAGGGAAAGGAACAGGGGGGAGAAGGAACGGGGAGGAGAAGCAGGGAGGAAAAGGAACAGGGAGGAAAGGGAAGGGGAGGGAAAGGAACAGGGAGAGAAAGGAACAGGGAGGGAAAAGGAACAGGGAGGGAAAGGAACAGGGGGGGGGGGGGGGGAGAAGGAACAGGGAGGAGAAGGAACAGGGAGGAGAAGGAACAGGGGGGGAAAGGGAACTGGGGAAAAGAACAGGGAGAAAAAGGAAAACAGGGAGGGAAAGGAACAGGAGGAGAAGGAACAGGGAGGAAAGGGAACAGAGGGAAAGGAACAGGGAGGAAGAACAGGGAGGGAAGGAACGGGAGGAGAAGGAACAGGGAGGAAAGGAACAGGGAGGGAAAGGAACAGGGAGGGAAGGAACAGGGGGAAAGGAACAGGGAGGAAAGGAACAGGGAGGAGAAGGAACAGGGAGGGAAAAGGGAAAACAGGGAGGGAAAGGGAACAGGGAGGGAAAGGAACAGGGAGGGAAAGGACAGGGAGAGAAACGAATAGGAGGGAAAGGAACAGGGAGAGAAGGAACGGGGAGGGAAAGGAACAGGGAGGGAAAGGAACAGGGAGGAGAAGGAACGGGAGGGAAAGGGAACAGGGGGAAAGAACAGGGAGGAAAGGAACGAGGGAAAGGAACAGGGGGAAAAGGGAAACAGGAGGGAAAGGACAGGGAGGAAAGGAACAGGGAGAAAGGAACAGGCGAAAGGACATGAGGAAAGGAACAGGGAGGAGAACGAACAGGGAGGGAAAGGAACGGAGGAAAGGGAACAGGGAGGAAACGAACAGGGAGGGAAGGTACAGGGGGGGAAAAGGGACGGGGGGGAAGGAACGGGGAGAGAAGAACGGGAGGGAAGGGAAAGGAGGAGAAGGAACAGGAGGGAAAGGAACAGGGGAGGAAAGGAACAGGAGGGAAAGGACGGGGAGTGAAGGTACAGGGAGAGAAAGAACAGGGAGGGAAGGGAACAGGAAGGAAAAAGGAACAGGAGGAAGGAACGGGGGAGGAACGAACAGGGAAGGAAAGAACAGGGAGGTGAGTACGGGAGAGAAAAGACAGGGGGAAAAGGGACAGGAAGGAAAGGAACATGGAGGAAAAGAACAGGGAGAAGGAACGGGAAGGAGAAGACGGGAGGAGAAGGTACAGGGGGGAAAAGGGAACAGGGGGAAAGGAACAGGGAGGGAAAGGAACAGGGAGGGAAAGGAAAGGGAGGAAAGGAACGGGAGGAGAAGGTATGGGGAGGGAAAGGAACAGGGAGGAAAGGAACGGGGTGAAGGTGCGGGGGGAAAAGAACGGGGAGGAAAGGAACAGGAGGGAAGAACAGGGGAGGAGAAGGAACATGGAGGGAAAGGAACAGGGAGGAGAAGGAACAGGGAGGGAAAGGAACAGGGAGGGAAAGGAAAGGGGGGGAAAGGAACGGGGAGGGAAAGGAACAGGGAGGGGAAGGAATAGGAGGGAAGGAACAGGGAGGAAAGGAACAGGGAGGGAAAGGAACAGGGAGGAGAGGAATAGGGAGGAGAAGGAACATGGAGGGAAAGGAACAGGGAGGGAAAGGAACAGGGAGGGGAAAGGAACCCGGGAGGAAGAAAGGAAAGGGGAGGAAAAGGGAACAGGGAGGAAAGAACAGGGAGGGAAAGGAACAGGAGGGAAAAAAACATGGAGGGAAAGGAACAGGGGAAAGGAACAGGAGGGAAGGAACAGGGAGGGAAAAGGGAACAGGGAGGGAAAGGAAAAAGGGAGGGAAAGGAACAGGGAGGGGAAGGAATAGGGAGGAGAAGGAACAGGGAGGAAAGGAACAGGAGGGAAAGGAACATGGAGGGAAAGGAACAGGAGGAGAAGGAACAGGAGAGAAAGGAACGGGGAGGAAGAATAGGGAGGAGAAGGAACAGGGAGAAAGGGAACAGGAAGGAAAGGAAAGGAAAGGAACAGGGAGGGAAAGGAACAGGGAGGAGAAGGAACAGGGAGGAAAAGGAAACAGGGAGGAGAAGGAACAGGGAGGGAAAGGAACAGGGAGGGAAAGGAACAGGGAGGGAAGGACGGGGAGGGAAAAGAACAGGGGGGAAAGGAACAGGAGGGAAAGGAACAGGGAGGAGAAGGAACAGGGAGAGAAGGAAAGGGAGGGAAGAACGGAGGAACGAACGAGGAGAAGGAACAGGGAGGGAAAGGAACAGGGGGAGAAGGAACAGGGAGGAGAAGGAAAGGGAGGAGAAAGGAACAGGAGGAAAGAACAGGGAGGAAAGGAACAGGGAGAGAAAGGAACAGGGAGGGAAAGGAACAGGAGGAAAAGGGAACAGGAGGAAAAGGACAGGGAGGAAAGGAACAGGGAGGAAAGGGGAACAGGGAGGGAAAGGAACAGGAGGGAAAGGAACAGGGAGGGAAAGGAACAGGGGAGAAGGAACGGGGAGGGGCAGGGAGGGAAAGGAACAGGGAGGAAAAGGGAACAGGGAGGGAAAGGAACAGGGAGAGAAGGAACAGGGAGGGAAAGGAATAGGAGGAAAGGACGGGGAGAAAGGAACAGGGAGAAAAGGGAACAGGAGGGAAAGAACAGGAGGAAAAGGGAAAACAGGGAGGAGAGGAACAGGGAGGAGAAGGAACAGGGAGGAAAGGAACAGGGAGGAAGGAAAGGAGGTAAGAACAGGGAGGAGAAGGAACGGGAAGGGGAAAAAGGGAACGGGAGGGAAAGGAACAGGGAGGAGAAGGAACAGGGAGGGAAAGGAACAGGGAAGAAGGAACGGAGGAGGAATAGGGAGGGAAAGGAACGGGGAAGGGAAACAGGGAGGAGAAGGAACAGGGAGGGAAAGGAACAGGGAGGAGAAGGAACAGGGAGAGAAGGAACGGGGAGGGAAGGACAGGGAGGAAGGAACGGGGAGGAAGGAACGGGAGGTGAAGGAACAGGGAGGAAGGAACAGGAAGGAGAAGGAACGGGGAAGGAAAGGGAACAGGGAAGAAGGAACAGGAGGGAAAGGAACAGGGAGGAAAGGAACAGGGAGGGAAAGGAACAGGGAGGAACGGAACAGGGAGGAGAAGGAACAGGGGAGAAGGAAGGGGGAGAGAAGGAACAGGAGGAGAAAACGGGGAGGGAAAGGAACAGGGGGGAAAAAGGAACAGGGAGGAGAAGGAACAGGGAGGAAAAGGGAAACAGGAGGAGAAGGAACAGGGGAAAGGAACGGGGAGGAGAAGGAACAGGGAGGGAAAGGAACGGGGGGAAACGGAACAGGGAGAAAGGAAACAGGGGGAGGAAGAAGGGGGAAGAGGACGGGGAGGAGAAGAAACAGGGAGGAAAGGAACAGGGGGAGAAGGAAGGAAGGAAGAGGAAAACGGGAGAAAGGAACAGGGAGGAGAAGGAACAGGGGGAGAAAAACAGGGAGGGAAAGGAACAGGGAGGAGAAGGAACATTGGGGAAAGGAACGGGAGGAAGGAACGGGGAGGAGAAGGAACAGGGAGGAAAGGAACAGGGAGGGAAAGGAACAGGAGGAAAAAGGGAGGGGGGAAAGGAACAGGGAGGAGAAGGAACAGGGAGGGAAAGGAACAGGGAGGAAAAGGGAAAAAGGGGAGGAGAAGGAACAGGGAGGGAAAGGAAAAGGGAGGGAAAGGAACAGGGAGAGAAAGGAACAGGGAGGGGGAAGGAATAGGGGAGGGAAAGGAACAGGCGGGGAAAGGAATGGGGAGGGAAAGGAACAGGGAGGAGAAGGAACAGGAGGGAAAGGAACAGGGAGGGAAAGGAACAGGGAGGAGAAGGAACAGGGGGGGAAAGGAACATGGAGGGAAAGGAACAGGGGGGAGAAGGAACAGGGAGGAGAAGGAACAGGGGGGGAAAGGAACGGGGAGGAGAAGGAACAGGGAGGAGAAGGAACAGGGAGGGAAAGGAACAGGGAGGGAAAGGACAGGGAGGGAAAGGAACTGGAGGGAAAGGAACAGGGAGGAGAAGGAACAGGGAGGGAAAGGAACAGGGAGGGAAAGGAAAGGGAGGGAAAGGAACAGGGGGGGGAAAGGGAACAGGAGGGAAAGGAACATGGAGGGAAAGGAACAGGGGGAGAAGGAAACAGGGAGGGAAAGGAACAGGGGGGGAAAGGAACAGGGGGCAAAGGAACAGGGAGGAAAGGAACAGGGAGGGAAAGGAACAGGGAGGAGAAGGAACAGGGAGGGAAAGGAACAGGGGGGGAAAGGCAGGGAGGGAAAGGAACAGGGAGGAAAGGAACAGGGAGGGAAAGGAACAGGGAGGAGAAGGAACAGGGAGGAAAAGGGAACAGGGATGGAAAGGGAACAGGAGGGAAAGGAACAGGGAGGAGAAGGAACAGGGAGGGAAAGGAACAGGGAGGGAAAGGAACGGGGAGGAAAGGAACAGGGAGAAAGGAACAGGAGGGAAAGGGACGGGAGGAAAAGGGAAAACAGGGAGGGAAAGGAAAGGAGGGAAGGGAAAACAGGGAGGAGAACGGACAGGGAGGAGAAGGAAACAGGGAGGAGAAGGAACAGGGAGGGAAAGGAACAGGGAGGGAAAGGAACGGGGAGGAGAAGGAACAGGGGGAAAGAACAGGGAGGAGAAGGAACAGGAGGGAAGGAACAGGGAGGAGAAGGAACAGGGAGGAGAAGGGACAGGGAGGAGAAGGAACTGGAGGAGAAGGAACGGAGGGAAAGGAACAGGGGGGGAAAGGAACAGGGAGGAGAAGGAACGGGAAAGGGAGAAGGAACGGGGGGGAAAAGGGAAAACAGGGAGGAATGGAACAGGGAGGAAAAGGGAAACGGGGAGGGAAAGGAACAGGGAGGAGAAGGAACAGGGGAAAGGAACAGGGAGGGAAGGAACAGGGGGGGAAAAGGGAACAGGGAGGAGAAGGAACGGGGAGGGAAAGGAACAGGGGGAAAGGAACCCAGAGAGGGAAGGAACGGGGCCCGGAGGAGAAGGAACAGGGAGGAGAAGGAACAGGGAGGGAGAGGAACAGGGAGGAGAAGGAACAGCTCTGTGTCCAAACACTCCCAGTGAGGAACCGTATCAGCACCAGTCTGATGCACACAGAAATTTTGCCGGACACTGTCACAAATGCCGTGACGGAAGCATGAAGGATACACGGCATGGCGCCTTATTAGAACATGAAAATGATGGTGTGTTTCTTTAGAGAGTTAGGACAAGATAATTGGATGAGCGTCAGGGGGAATCCATACAAAGAGATGTCAATGATTCAAACCCTCCCCTCGTCCTCGCCGTCCCCCCTGAACCGCTTTCCAAAGACACACGAAGGACAAGATTGATGCAATCATATATAAATGGAATGTATGGTTTTTAGCTGTGGTGTGTGTGTGTGTGTGTGTGTGTGTGTGTGGTGTGTGTGTGTGTGTGTGTGTATGCTTTCTGATCTATACTACTGTAGTTTGGAGAGAGAGAGAGAGAGAGAGAGAGAGAGAGAGAGAGGAGCGAGAGAGAGAGAGAGAGAGGAGGAGAGAGAGAGAGAGGGGAGAGAGAAGAAGAAGAAGAAGAAGGAAAGAAGAAGAAGAAGAAGAAGAAGAAGAAGAAGAAGAAGAAGAAGAATGAAGGAGAAAGCATACATCCACATGTTGTTTGTTTATATTTTCCTAACCTGTTTCCTTACGGCCTTCTTCATGAGAGTGTTTTGCGCTTTCATAACAAAGTCACAGTTCAGAGTGTCACGTTTTAACCAGGTGGATTTACTCGCCAGAATGTTGACAAGTCACCATGGCTCTGTTGCGGCAAGTACTACCAACATGGCTTTGTTGCGGTGGCACGGTCTTCTGGCGGTAGCTCTCCGGGCCACAAGGCTTTGTATACTTGCCTGAGTAATATTCACGGATGCTTGAAGAGTCTGAAGCAGCCATGGATGCTACTCATTAAACACCCTCGCCGGAGCAAGAAAATCAACGCTGAATTACTACACCACCAAACAGATTAGGACTCTCTGTCTCTGTCTCTGTCTCTGCCTCTGTCTCTCTCTCTCTCTTCTCACTCTCTCTCTCTCTCTCTCTCTCTCTCTCCTCTCTCTCTCTCCTCTCTCCCCTCTCTCTCTCTCTCTCTGTCTCTCTTGATATCCATCATCCAAAACAAATATATGGATACTTAGACACGCATACTTATTTATATAGATAGATGACAGATAGATTCATACCGATAGAAATGTACAGAGAGAAACACACACACACACACACACACACACACACACCACACACACACACACACACACACACACACACACGCACGCACGCACGCACGCACGCCACGCACGCACGCAAAGCACGCACGCACACACACACACACACACACACACACACAGATCCCATTGAGAGAGGAGAGAGAGAGAGAGAGAGAGAGAGAGAGAGAGAGAGAGAGAAAAGAGAGGGAGAGAAGAGGGGGAGAGAGAGAGAGAAGATCCCCTAAAAAGCAGATTCTAAATCGCGCTATGACGCAGAGAACAGATGAAACGAGTGGTCTTCTACAAACTAGCCACCCGAGGTTCTGTACGCAGGTCACACATTGTGCTTGTTCTGTAGCAGGCCACACATTGTGCTCTGTTCTGTACCAGGCCACACATTGTGCTCTGTTCTGTGACCAGGCCCACACATTGTGCTCTGTTCTGTGACCAGGCCACACATTGTGCTCTGTTTTGTGACCAGGCCACACATTGTGCTCTGTTCTGTGACAGGCACACATTTGCTCTTTCTGGACCAGGCCCCCACAGTGGCTCTGTTCTGTAACCAGGCCACACATTGTGCTCTGTTCTGTGACCAGGCCACACATTGTGCTCTGTTCTGTAAACAGGCCACACATTGTGCTCTGTTTTTGTGACCAGGCCCCACATTGTGCTCTGTTCAGTACCAGGCCACACATTGTGCTCTGTTCTGTAAACAGGCCACACATTGTGCTCTGTTCTGTAAAAAAGGCCACCCCATTGTGCTCTGTTCTGTGACCAGGCCACACATTGTGCTCTGTTCTGCGACCCGGCCACACATTGTGCTCTGTTCTGTGACCAGGCCACACATTGTGCTCTGTTTTGTGACCAGGCCACACATTGTTTTGTTCTGTAAACAGGCCACACATTTGGTGCTCCGTTCCGTAAACAGGCCACACATTGTGCTCTGTTCTGTAAACAGGCCACACATTGTGCTCTGTTCTGTAAACAGGCTACAAAATTGTGCTCTGTTCTGTAAGCAGGCCACACATTGTGCTCTGTTCTGTAAACAGGCCACACATTGTGCTCTGTTCTATAAACAGGCCACACATTGTGCTCTGTTCTGTAAACAGGCCACACATTGTGCTCTGTTCTGTAAACAGGCCCCACATTGTGCTCTGTTCTGTACACAGGCCACCCATTGTGCTCTGTTCTGGGGACCAGGCCACACATTGTGCTCTGTTCTGTGACCAGGCCCCCACATTATCGCTCTGTTCTCTAACCAGGCCACACTTGTGCTCTGTTTTTGTGACCAGGCCACACATTATCGCTCTGTTCTGTGACCAGGCCACACATTGTGCTCTGTTCTATGACCAGCCACACATTTTGCTCTGTTCTGTGACCAGGCCACACCTTGTGCTCTGTTTCTGTGACCAGGGCCACACATTGTGCTCTTTCTGTAAGCAGGGCCCCACATTGTGCTCTGTTCTGTAAGCAGGCCACACATTGTGCTCTGTTTCTGTGACCAGGCCACACATTGTGCTCTGTTCTGTGACCAGGCCACACATTGTGCTCTGTTCTGTAAACAGGCCACACATTGTGCTCTGTTCTGTAAACAGGGCCCCACATTGTGCTCGTTCTGTAAGCAGGCCACACATTGTGCTCTGTTCTGTGACCAGGCCACACATTGTGCTCTGTTGTGTGACCAGGCCACACATTGTGCTCTGTTCTGTGACCAGGCCACACATTGTGCTCTGTTCTGTTAAACAGGCCACACATTGTGCTCTGTTCTGTAAACAGGCCACAAATTGTGCTCTGTTCTGTAAGCAGGCCACACATTGTGCTCTGTTCTGTAAACAGCCACACATTGTGCTCTGTTCTGTGACCAGGCCACACATTGTGCTCTGTTCTGTGACCAGGCCACACATTGTGCTCTGTTCGTGACCAGGCCACACATTGTGCTCTGTTCTGTGACCAGGCCACACATTGTGCTCTGTTCTGTAAACAGGCCACACATTGTGCTCTGTTCTGTAAACAGGGCCCCACATTGTGCTCTGTTCTGTAAAACAGGCCACACATTGTGCTCTGTTCTGTAAGCAGGCCACACATTGTGCTCTGTTCTGTAAACAGGCCACACATTGTGCTCTGTTCTGTGACAGCCACAAAATTGTGCTCTGTTCTGTAAGCAGGTCACCATTGTGCTCTGTTCTGTAAACAGGGGCCCCAAAATTGTGCTCTGTTCTGTAAACAGGCCACACATTGTGCTCTGTTCTGTAAACAGGCCACACATTGTGTTCTGTTCTGTAACAGGCCACACATTGTGCTCTGTGTTTAGGGGGGACAGAAAGGGCAGGAAAAATGGGCGAGCGGTCAATGGGGTGGACAGGGGAAGGACTGAAAGTGGGAGGGGGGAGGGGGGGCGTGTAGAGAGGAGGAGTATGAGCGTAATCTGGTTATGGCACCAAAAAGTCACGATGAAGTCTCCCTTGTGGTAACTTTATCAACTGAAAAACTCATCCTAGACCAACAATAGCATCTTTTCTCCTTCTTCTTTGTCCACAGTTCAAGAAAAGGGCATAATTACAAATACTTCACTGCGACTTAATAGCGTAATCCCTTGAAACTAAGATTGCATTTTTCTGGCTCTTTATATGAAGAAAGAAGAGGGATTTTCCACACAGAGACCCCTTACCACGTGTGAAACGTGTCCGGTGGGGTTTTTTTTTTTTTAACACAATAATTGCGAGACAAATTTGAAACTATGAATTCACGATTGAAATGTACGAAAAACAACCCGTAAATGTTTGGACACTCTTTCCAAGGATCACCTCTTCCACCCTGTTTTGTTTAGATTTTTCACAAGTTGTGTAATCCTGTGGTCAACTTCATTTGGTTCCCGTACATGTGTTTGTTATGGTAGGAAGCGACTTTGCATCTCCTGTAAGGAATCCCGGAACTTCAGCAAAAGACAATCTGAACCTTGAAGACCTGTGACGACATTGACGGTGTTGAGTGTTTGATGTGAATCTCAGCGCCGCATTCAAGACCTGTGACGACACTGACAGTATCCTGTGTTTGGTGTGAATCCCAGCGCCGCATTCAAGACCTGTGACGACACTGACAGTATCCTGTGTTTGGTCCACCCTTCGCTGCCTGCACTCTCAGTCTGGCAGCATGGTCATGGCATCGCCACTGGCGCGGATAGGAGAGAGCGTGACCTCCCACGGGAAGGTCGCGGACACTGTGTGTGACAACAGCACCGTCAACGATGCCATCACTGACTCCAACCTGCGCGCCACCAATGGCTTCAGTGAACAGTTCCCGGATGACCCGGTCAGCTCGGCCACGGCGCATCTCGTGCTGACGGTGGTGCAGGTCGGCCCACTTCCGGTGCTGACGTTAAGCGGCGTCATCATGAACGTCATCAACATGGCGGTGTTTGTACGTCAGGGCCTGTCAGACCGGATCAACCTCTGTCTGTTCAGGTGCGTGTCGTTAGATGATGTATTTAGCGTCCTGTTCGCCTGTGAGTTTTTAAATCTACCCCCTTCTCTTCCATTTTCCTTGGATTTTCCCATCTGGCCTTACTATTAGTTTGTTTTATTAATG
>CM031626.1:49649777-49717277 GCA_018398815.1 Conus ventricosus
CATCGACCAAAAGCCTAGTAAAACTTTAATAAAATCTAGCTGAACTCTGTTTACCTATCAATATCACAGAGAAATTATGGACACTACGAAGTACAGAGAACGCACACAGAATGGGTTAGGAGATTGCCTGCAGTCTACTGCTAGAACAATGAAAATTTAAAGCAACCCAGGCCTTAGACCAGAAACGCAATCAAATTAAAAAAAAAATTAGCATTACTGAAGATGTGAAAGGGACTCAAAAACCTTGCCGTTTGGAACTAAAAGTAAGATACTTGTATGCTCCTGGAGAGGCAAGGGTGATGTTAGAATTAGAGCCACAGATCCTATATGAGCGTAGACGTATATGAAGTTGAAAGAATTATGAAAACAACTCCTCCCGTATATTATTTAAGAGAGACTCTCCTTCTAAAAAGCCTGCCCCTAAAAGATCGTTTGTTCGCGAAGAGCTGCAAGTTGTCCCGCCAAACACAGTGAGTTAACAAAAAAAATAGAAAAAGAAAAAGAAACACCCGAAGGTGCTGGGGAGGATCCAGAGAAGCACTGTCTTCACCCGCCTTAGACAGTCCTGTACCACCCTTGGAGGCCTGCGCTGTTTGACGATGGGTACAGTCACGCACAGGACACTCCATTAAGATATCAAGGACATAACTGCTCCTGAACAGAGGTAAATTAGACTACAGGATGCAGCCCATAACAGCCTTAAAGTAGCATCCCCATGGGTGTACCAGCCCGTATTTCATGACTGCAGAGCCCACCGGCGAAAAACACCACCCTCCAGCTGCCGAGCACACCCCACAGACCCAACCACCCCTGCCCACGGACAGATGAAGACAGTGCCACTCCAGACACAGCCAAGCTTTCGCCATACGGTCTTATGTGCCCTCAAGAGAGAATCCAAAGTTGTAGTCTTTCCCACTGTCAACAGGACTTTCCCTGTGGTCAGTGGGTCTTTCCTCACCGTCACTGGACCCTTTTTCCAGGGTCAGCCTAGTTAAGGCAAAGAAGAAAAAGAAACACCCGAAGGTGCTGGGGAGGACCCAGAGAAGCACTGTCTTCACACCGCCTTTAGAGCAGTCCTGTACCACCCTTGGAGGCCTGCGCTGTGTTGACGATGGTACAGTCACGCACAGGACACCCATTAAGATATCAAGGGACATAACTGCTCCTGAACAGAGGTAAATTAGACTACAGGATGCAGCCCATAACAGCCTTAAAGTAGCATCCCCATGGGTGTACCAGCCCGTATTTCATGACTGCAGAGCCCACCGGCGAAAAACACCACCCTCCAGCTGCCGAGCACACCCCACATACCCAACCACCCCGCCCCATGGACAGATGAAGACAGTGCCACTCCAGACACAGCCAAGCTTATCGCCATACGGTCTTATGTGCCCTCAAGAGAGAATCCAAAGTTGTAGTCTTTCCACTGTCAACAGGACTTTCCCTTTGGTCAGTGGGTCTTTCCTCACCGTCACTGGACCTTTCTCCAGGTCAGCCTAGTTAAGGCAAAGAAGAAAAAGAAACACCCGAAGGTGCTGGGGGACCCAGAGAAGCACTGTCTTCACCCGCCTTTAGAGCAGTCCTGTACCACCCTTGGAGGCCTGCGCTGTGTTGACGATGGGTACAGTCACGCACAGGACACTCCATTAAGATATCAAGGACATAACTGCTCCTGAACAGAGGTAAATTAGACTACAGGATGCAGCCCATAACAGCCTTAAGTAGCATCCCCATTGGTGTACCAGCCCGTATTTTATGACTGCAGAGCCCACGGCGAAAAACACCACCCTCCAGCTGCCGAGCACACCCCACATACCCAACCACCCCTGCCCACGGACAGATGAAGACAGTGCCACTCCAGACACAGCCAAGCTTTCGCCATACGGTCTTATGTGCCCTCAAGAGAGAATCCAAAGTTGTAGTCTTCTCCCACTGTCAACAGGACTTTCCCTCTCTCTTCTAAAAAAGCCTGCCCCTAAAAGATCGTTTGTTCGCGAAGAGCTGCAAGTTTCCCGCCAAACACAGTGAGTTAACAAAAAAAAATAGTATTTATTTTTTGCTAAACTATTTTTTTGTTAAACTTATTATTTTTGGCCTATTTTGGGTTAACCGATCATGTGTTTGTTTTCAATGTTCTGTTTAATTGCATCAGTGTCTACCTGTCGTGAAGTAAAAGTCTTTCTCCACTCCTTTGAAGTTCAATTTTTTGTCGTCTATAATCCTCACATCGCCATAATCGAATCTCGTCTGTAATGTTTTCACCTGTAATTTGCTTATTCAATCTTGAACAAAGTTTTGCGATCTAGGGCTACAATGGCAGTGTGCTGTTAATTTAGGAGTATTTTTTAAAACGGCACTTACAATCATCCATGTACAATTTTGGGGGGGGGGGGAAAAGGGGAAAAAAAAACCCCCCTTTTCCCCGGGGGGGGTGGGGGGGAAAAAAAAAAACCCCCCCGGGGAAAAGGGGGGGGAAAAAAGGGGAAAAAACCCCCCGGGCCCCAAAAAAAAAAAAATTTTTTTAAAAACCCCCCAAAAAAAAAACCCCCCCCAAAAAAAAAAAAAAAAAAAAAAAAAAAAATTTTTTTTAAAAAAGGGTTGGGGGAAAAAAAAAAAAAGGGGGGAAAAAATTTTTTCCCCCAAAAAAAAAAAAAAGGGGAAAAAACCCCCCCCAAACCCGGGGGGGGGGGTTTTTTTTTTTTTTTTTCCCCCCAAACCCCCCCCCCCCCGGGGGGCCCCCGGGGGAAAACCCCCCCCCCGGGGGGGTTTTTTTTTTTCCCCCCCCAAAAAAAAGGGGCCCCCAAGAAAAAAAAAAAGGGGGCCAAAGGCCGGGGGGAAAAAAAAAAAAACCCCCCTTTTTTTTTTTTTTTTGGGGGGGTTTTTTTCCCCGGGAAAAAAAAAAATTTTTTTTGGAAAAACGGGGAAAAAAACCCCCGGGGGAAAAAAAAACCCCCCCCCCTTTTCCCAGGGGGGGGGCCCCAAAACCAGGGGTTGGGGGCCCCCCCCCAAAAAAACCCCCCGGCCTTTTTTTTTTTCCCCCCCCAAAAAAAAAAACCCCCCCAAAAGGAAAAAGGGGGGGGGGGGGGGCCCCCCCGGGGGGGGGGGGTTTGGGGGGGGGGGGGGCCCCCCCAAAGGCCCTTTTAAAAAAGGGGGGGCCCCCCGGGGGGGGGAAAAGGGGGGGAAAAAAAAAGGGGAGGGGGGCCCGGGGGGGGGCCCAAAGGGGGGCCCAAAAAGGGGGGGGGGGGGGGGGGGAAAAAAAGGGCGGGGGGGTTTTTTTAAAAAGGGGGGGGGGGGGGGGGGGGGGGGGGGGGGGCCCCTTTTTTGGGGGGGGGGGGGGGGGGAAAAAAAAATTTTTTTTTGGGGGGGGGGGAAAAAAAGGGGGGGGGGGGGGTTTTCCCAAAATTTTGGGGGAAGGGGGGGGAAAGGGGGCGGGGGGGGGGGGGGGGGGGAAAAAAAGGGGAAAAAAGGGGGGGGCCCCTTTGGGGGGGGGAAAAAAAAAAAGGGGGGGGGGGGGGGGGGGGGGGGGGGGAAAAAAGGGGGTTTGGGGGAAGGGGGGGCCCCCCCCCCCGGGGGGAAAAAAAGGGGGCCCCCGGGGGGGGCCCCCCCCAAAAAAAAAAAGGGGTTTTTAAAAAAAAAAAAACCCCCCAAAAATTTTTAAAAGGGGTTTTTTTTGGGGGGGTTTTTGGGGGGTTTTAAAGGAAAAAAAAACCCCCCCGGGAACCCCCCGGGCCCCCCCCCCCCCTTTTAAAAAAAAACCCCCCTTTTGGGCCTTTTTTTTGGGGGGGGGAAAATTTTTTTTTTTGGGGGCCAAAAAAAAAAAAAAAATTTTTTTGGTTTTTTCCCCCCCCCCCAAAAAAAATTTTTAAAGGGGGAAAAAAACCCCCCCAAAATTTAAAAACCCCCCCCCCCCCTTTCCCGGGGAAAGGGCCCCCCCCCTTTTTTTTAAAGGTTTTTTAAAAAAATTTTAAAATTGTTTTTTAACCCCCTTTTTTTTTGGGGGCTTTCCCCCCGGGCCAAAAAACCCCCCCCCTTTTTAAAAAGGGAAAAAAAAAAAAAAAAAGGGGGGGGGGGGGGGGAAAAAAAGTTTTTTCCCCCCCCCCCGGGGGGGGGAAATTTTTTTTTGGGTTTTGGGGGAAACCATAAAAACCCCAAAAAAAAGGGGGGAAATTTTTTCCCGGGAAAAAAACCCCAAGGAAAAAAAACCCCCCTTTGCCCCCCCCCCCCCTTTTTTTTTTTAAAAACCCCCCCCTTAAAAAAAAACCCCCCCCCCAAAAAAAAACCCCCCCCCCCCCCCGGGGGGGAAAAAAAAAAACCCCGGGGGGTTTTTTGGGGCAATTTTTAAAAAAAAAACCCCAAAAAATTTAAAAACCCCCAAAAATTTTTCCCCTTTTTTTAAAAAATTTTTTTAAGGGGAAAGTTTTTAAAAAAAACCCCCAAAAAAAAAAAATTTCTTTTTTTTTTTTTTTTTTAAAAAAATTTTTTTTTTTTTTTTAAGGGGGGTTTTTTTTTTTGGGGGGGGTTTTTTTTTCCTCCTTTTGGGAAAACCCCCCCCCGGGGTTTTAAAGGGGGGTTTTCAAAACCCGGGTTGGCCTTTTTTTTTTTGGGGGGGAAAAAAGGTTTTTTTCCCCCCCAAAAAAAAAACCCCTGGGGAAAAAAAAAAAATTTTTTAAAATTTTTTGGGGGTTAAAAACCCGGGAAAAGGGGGGGAAAAAAAAACCCCCCAAAAAACCCTCCCCCCAAAAACCCCAAAAAAAACCCAAAAAACCCTTACGGGGCCCCCGGGGGGAAAAAAAAATTTTTTAAAAAAATTTAATTTTTTTTTCCCCCTTTTTTTTTGGGGGGGCCCCAAAAGGGGGAAAAAAATTTTTAAAAAGTTTTTTTTTTTTTTGGAATTCCCCTTTTTTAAAAATTTTTTTTTAAAAAAGGAAAAGGTTTAAAAAAAATTTTTTTTAAAAAAAAAGGGCCCCCTTTTTTTTTTTGCCCTTTTGGAAAAAAAAAGGGGGGTTTTTTCCCTTCCCCTTTTTTAAAAAATTTTTGGGCCCCGGGTTTTGGTTTAAAGGGTTTTAAAAAAAAATTTTGGTTTTTTAAAAATTTTTCCATTTTCCCTTTTTTTTAAAAAAACCCCTTTTTTTGGGGGGGGGTTTTTGGGGAAAAAAAAAGGGGTTTTTCCCCCCTTTTTAAAACCCCCTTTTTAAAATTCAAAAATTTTATTTTAAATTTTTTTTTTTTGGGGGGGGGGGAATTTTTTTTTCTTTTTTTTTTTTGGGGGGAAATTTTTCCCCAAAAAAATTTTTTTAAAAATTTTTTTCCCAAAAAAAGGGGCCCTTTTTTTAGGTTTAAAGGGAAAAAAAACCCCCCAAATTTTTTTTCCCAAATATTTTTTGGGGTTTTTTTTCCCAAATTTCTTTGGGTTTTCCCCAAAAAAAAAAAAAAACCCCCCCCAAAAAAAAATTTTTTTTTTTTAAAAAATTTTTGGGGTTTTTGGGGGGGCCCCCGGGGGGGGGGCCCGGGGCTTTTTTTTTTTAAAAAATTTTTCCCTTTTTAAAAGGGGAAAATAAACGGGGGTTTTCCTTTTTTTTGGGGTTTTTTTTTCCAATTTTGGGCCCAAAAATTTTTTTTTTTTTTTGGGGCCCGGGGTAAAAAATAAAATTAAAAATTTTTAAAAAAAATTTTGGGGGGGAAAAAAAAAAACCCCGGGGGGGAAAAAAAAGGGGGGGGGAAAATTTTTTTTTTTTTTTTTGGGAACCTTTTAAAAATTTTTTTGGGTTAATTGTTTTCTTTTCCAAAACCCCGGGGGGAAAAAAAAAAAAATTTTTGGCCCCAAAAACCCTTTTTTTCCCGGGGGGTTTTTTTAAAAAAACCCCCCTTTTAAATTTTTTGGGGGGAAAAAATTTTTTCCGAAAGGGTTTAAAAAAAGGGGAAAAAAAAAAACCCTTTGGAAAATTTTAAATTTTTTTTAAAAAATTTTTTCCCCCTTTTTTTTTTCCCCCCTTTTTTAACCCTTTTTTTTTTTTGGGGGCCCAAAAAAAAAATTTTTTTTTTGGGGCCCCCCGGGGTTTTTTTTTTTTTCCCCCCAAAAAAAACCCCCCCCAAAAAAAGGGGAAAAAAGGGGGGTAAACCCCCCCCCCTTTTTTTTTAAAAATTTTTTAAATGGGGTTTTTGGAAATTTCCCCCCCCCTTTTTTTAAAAAAATTTTTTTTTTTTTGGGGGGGGGCCCCCCCAATTTTTTTTCCCCCCCTTTTTTTTTAAAAACCCGGTTTTTTTTGGGGTTTTTTTTTTGGGGGGAAAAAATTTGGGGGGGGGAAAATTTAAAAAAAATTTTTAAAAAAAAAAAAAAACCCTTTTTTTTTTTTTTTCCCAAAATCTTTTTAAAAAATTTTTTTTTGGGGTTTTTTTGGGGGCCAAAAAAAAAAAAAAAAAAGGGGGGGGGGGGGGGGTTTTGGGGCCCCAAAAAACCCCCTTTTTTTTTTCCCCCCAAAATTTTTTTTTTTGGGGGGGCCCCTTTTAAAATTTTGGGGGTTTTTTTCCGGGGAAAAAAAATTTTTTTTTCCCCGGGTTTTTTAAAACAAAAAACCCCCCCCGGGGGGGGGAAAAAATTTTTTGGGGGGGGAAATTTAAATTTCTTTTTTTTTTGGGAAAAAAAAAAGGGGGAAAAAATTTTTTCCCCTTTAAAAAAACCCCCGGTTTTTAAGGGGTTTTTAAAAAAACCCCCCCCAAAATTAAAAAAACCCTGGAAAAAATTTTAAAATTTTTTTTTGGGGAAAATTTTTTTTTTTAAAAAGGGAAAAGGGCCCCCGGGTTTTTTTTTTTTGGGGGGGCTAAATTTGGGGGGGGTTTTTTTTTAAATTTTTCCTTTTTTTAAAAGGGGGGGTTTTTTTTTTTGGGTTAAAGGGGGGGAAAAAAAAAATTTTTAAAAAAAAAAAAAAAAAATTTTTTTTTATTTTTTTCCCAAAAAAAGGGGGGGAAAAATTTTTTTAAAAAAAAATTTTTAAAGGAAAAAAAAAAATTTTTTAAAAAAAATTTTAAAAGTTTTTTTTTTTTTCCCGGGGGGGAAAACCCCCAAAACCTTTTTTTTGGGGGAAAAAAATTTTTTTTAAATTTTTTTTAAAAAAAAAGGGGGGAAAACTGAAAAAAATTTTTTTTTGGGGGAAAAAAAATTTAAAAAAAAAAAAAAGGGGTTTTAAAAAAAGGGGGGGAAAAATTTTAAAAAAAAAATTTTTTCCCAAAAATTAAAAAAAAAATTTTTTTGGGTTTTAAAAAAAAGGGTTTTTTAAAAAAAATTTTTTAAGGGGGTTTTTTTAAAAAAATTTTTTTTTTTTGGGGGTTTTTTTTTGGGGGGGGGGGAAAAAAAAAAAAAATTTTTTTTAAAAGGGGGGTTTAAAAGGTTAAAAAAAAAAACCAAAGGGGGGAAAAAAAAATTTAAACCAAAAAAAATTTTAAAAAAAAAACCCCCAAAAAAAGGGGGGGGGGGGGGGAAAAAAAAAACCCCCAACTTTTAAAAAGGGAAAAAAAAAATTTTTTCCCCTTGCCCCAAAAAGGGGGTTTTTTGGGGTTTTTTTTGGGGGTTTTTTTAAAATTAAAAAAAGGGGAAAAAGGGGGGCCCGGGAAAAATTTGGGGGGGGGTTTAAAAAAGGGGAAAAATTTTTTTTTAAAAAAAAAACCCCCCCTGGGGGGGAGGGGGGGGAAAAAAATTTTTAAAAACAAAAAAAAAAATTTTTGCGGGGGGCCCCCCCAAAAGGGAAAAATTTTAAAAAAAATTTTTTGGGGAAAGGGGAAAAAGGAAAGAAAAAAAGGGGGGTTTTTTTTTAAAAAAAAAACCCAAAAGGGGGGGAAAAAACCCCCCCCAAAAAGGGGCCGGGGGGGTTTTTAAACCCCTTTTCCCCCGGAAAAAATTTGGGGAAAAGGGGGGGGAAAACCCAAAAAAAAAATTTTTGGGGGGGGGGGTTTTTAAAAAATTTCCAAAAATTTGGGGGGGGGGGGGGGGGGGGGGGGGGGGGGGGGGGGGGGGGGGGGGGGGGGGGGGGGGGGGGGGGGGCCCTTTAAAAAAGGGAAAAAGGGGAGGAAATTCTTTTGGGGAAAATTAAAGGGGGATTTTTTTTGGGGGCGGGGGCCTTTTTAAAAGGGGGTTTTTTTTTTTTTAAAAAAAAAATTTTTTTTTGGGGGGCGGGGGAAAATTTTGGGGAAATTTGTTTTTGGAAAAATTTTTTAAAAAAAGGGGGGAAAAAAAATTTTTTTTTTGTTTGGGGGTTTTAAATTTTTTGGGAAGGGGGGGGGGAAAATTTTTTGGGGGGGAAAAATTTTTGGGGGGGGTTCTTTTTTTGGGGGGGAAATGGGGGGGGGAAAAAAAAAGGGGGGTTGGGGTTTTTTTTTGGGGGGTTTTTTTTCCCCCTTTTTTTTTTGGGGGGGTTTTTTTTTGGAAAAAAAAGGGGGGGGGAAAAAAAAAAACCCCCCCTTTTGGTTTTGGGGGGGGCGGGGGGGGGGGGTTTTTTTTTTGGGGGGCCCTTTTTCCCCCTTTTTTTCCAAATTTTTTAAAAATTGGGGGGGGGGTTTTTTAAAAAAGGGTTTAAATTTTTTTTTTTGGGGGGGTTTTTGCATTTTTTTAAGGGAAAAAATTTAATTTTTTGGGGGGGGCCCTTTTCCCCCCAAAAAAAAAACCCCCCCGGTTTTTTTTTTTTAAAAAAAAAAATTTTTGGGGGAAAAAATTTTTTAAAAAAAAAGGGGGGGTGGGGGGGTTTCCCAAAAAATTGCCTTTTTTTTTTTGGGGTTTTTTTCCCCCTTTTTTTTTTTTGGGGGGGGGGGACCCGGTTTGGGGGTTTTTTTTGGGGAAAAAGGGGGGGGGGGGGGGGTTTGGCCAGTGTTATGTGAAGGCCATGACTTTACAGAAACTTGTATTGATGTAAATGGGAAAGTGGTTACAAGGATGCATGTATAAAATCTGTTTATAAATTGTTTGATGTGATTTAGTAAAGTGTTTTCCCTGAAGGAGAGGGGGAGAAGAAAAAACATTCGGTAGTGCGCCTTTTGGTTGACTGGAGGGATTGCGTGTGCGTTTGGAGTAAATGCTGTCATGAATGCGTGTGGGCAAAAGTGACAGTGTGACAGTTGGGTTTTGTCTACTATAAGTAAGGTGGCTGGTTATATGGCTGACCATCTGTGGACATTAGGAGTGCTAGCTGCTGGATTAATTTTTAGTGAAATAAAGTATGACTAATCCAGTAAAAGTTAAAAATACAACAAGGGCTGTCTTTTCGCTAGTATGACTGTCAGTGTGAGGCAGATCAACAGGTGGAGTGCTTTCTGGGCTGCTTTCTGGCTGTGGGGCGCTTATAACTGGATCGCTTTCTTCAGGGCTAGGTACTTTCTTTAAAATGGATGGAGCGGGCCTTGTGTTTAAACCTTGATTGTGTCCTAAGTTTTGGTCGTCTCCGGCTATGAGGATTGCATTGTTATAATTCTGTATCATGCCAATCTGTAGTCTAAGGTCAGAGGGTAGCATGTATAATCCATGGCCTACAACAAAGTCAACCTTTGACCTAGCATGTGCAAGAACGTCTTGATACCTTTGTATGCTGGAGGGCAAATCAACAGCAGAGTTAATAGCATCTTCTAAATTGGCTAAAAATTGTTTTCTGGCATCAAAGCCTGTAGATTGATCTACTATGCTAGACTTGGTCTGTGCTTGTGCTCCTAATAGACACCAAACGTATGTCCTTATGGAGTCATTGAGTCTTTGCACTCCTGGCATTGTTAGGCCTTTACTTTCATCTAAGATAAATGTTGTCCAGGCATTAGGGTGTTTTTGTTCTATGGATCCCAATCGAACTTGTTTGTCTGGTTGAAAAGAGGTGTGGCCAGGCCAGTAGTCATAATTATATTCTCTTTTTGCACCCCACAAATACAATGTCCCTAACCCATGATTGCGGTCTAACTTTTGTCTAAAGTTAGTTGAGGGTTTGATGTTAAATTCGTTGCAAATTCTTTCATATGCATTAGTGTCCATTGGGCTTTTAAATGAATTAAACGCGTTGTCGTTAGGGAGGGGCACTTGTAGTTCAGTTAGTATTCGTCTGTACTGGTAATAAACATGAAAGTTATATACTGACCTTACTAAAAGATTAGGATGGTTTAAATGGTTTGCATATGATACACCACAGCCATTAGTTGCGCAGTAAATGGCAAAATTTAACTGCTTCTGGTAAAACGTCATAGGGCGGGATGACCACGCTGATGGCACTCTGTCACTCTTTTTTGGCGGATTTAAATATTTAGTTAGTGGGTTTACATGTCTGGCTTGGAAGCCATATGATTCATCTGCTGCAATGGTTAGTAAACTGAAGTCCAAAGATTTGGGGTTATAAAACGCTCCTACATCGTAAGTGGCACTTTCGTTATAGTTAAAGGGATTCCATTTTTAAATTAGTTTTTAAATAGTTATGAAAAAGATTACATCTATATAACCCAACAAAACAACGTGTGGTTCTTAACGTACCAATTGACAATAGGCGCGGTGATTATAGGGTTGCCCTTAAAGAAATTGGTTTTAAAGTAAAATGGATAACATATTTGAAAGAGCTAAGAATAACTGGGTGGATGTTAGAACGACAAGGCGATCTATTAAAACATTTAAAATACCGATGGCTACAACAGCTTTTGTTCTTTAAAGAAAGTATTTAGCGAATTTAGCATTAAGTTAAAAATTAATGAGGCAATCTTATAATTACTATGAAATTTCCAGAACTTGAAGAAAGAAGGGAGTACGTTTTTCCTAGAAGCCTTGCTCGAATTTTAGGCTTTTATGGCAGTGGTGAAACATATCAATTAAAACACATTGCACTTAAAAAAGCGGTCTTATGAGTATGTAGGCAGTAGACCAGCCGATTTTCTCGTGTACCCGATGTTGTATGTCTATTAGAAGGTTTAAAACAGACCGCAATTTTTAATGGCGGCCCTCTACAGTTCTACAGGCACTACCGTCAACTAAGGCAGGGTTTTGCGTTATCAGTTATACAGGTTGTGACAAAATAGTCAATTTAAAGAATTAGTTAACGTAGACATAAATTCATTAAATATAAAAGATAACTAGCCAAGATGGAAGACTAGTTGTTTGTTCTGATTTATTAATAGTGCTGGAAGTAGAAGAACGACTGTAAGCCATTAGATTTTATATTATGGGGAGAGAATGTAAATATCTATGTTTCACGATCACCAAATCTTATCTTACACGTAAGCCCCATTTTAAAGTAACGATTACGTCAATTTTTGACGGGTTTTGCGTGTTAATTTTGTTTAAAAACAGGTGTTAACGTTGGTCCAAATTAGCAGAGAAGGACGTGATTTGTATGTGAAAAGGGGGGTTTTCGTGCCAAATAAGATGGTGGTCTTGAACGAAGATATTTACATTCTCTAAAGTACTTATGTCATGTGACAGCAGACGTCTTATCATAATCTTCTGTGATAAAGTACTTTGTCGGTGTACAGCAGAAGTCTATCATAATCTTCTGTGATAAAGTAGTTTGTCAATGTAAGCAGACGTCTGGTGATTATTTTAGCACTTCAATCAGCGAAGATCGAGGACAGTTTTGGGAAGCGATAACTGTAGTAGTTAGGACATACAATTAAGTTCTCACTTACGTACATTTCCAGCATAAAAAGATGAACTTCATTTTTAACTATACTGCAACAAAAGGTTCAATAACCTTTAGCATAGCGTGTGTCCGTTCTGCTTGAAAATAATCCAACACGGCTAGGAACGTATGAATTCTAAACGTAGTTAGACGCCTTCGTAAATTGGAATATTTTTGACTGCAACTATCAATAAGACTTGGTTTGAATTCAGAAGATATACAACCTCACCTTTCCTGCATCTTTTGCTTCACATACAATGACTTATTCACATTTACATAGAACGTTACAAACACAACACGCCCGAGTGACATGATTTTGCTTAACAGTGATAGCAATGTATCGTATAAGCTATTTCTCAGAGAGAGAGAGAGAGAGAGAGAGAGAGAGAGAGAGAGAGAGAGAGAGAGAGAGAGAGAGAGAGAGAGAGAGATCTTTGTCACAGTTTGAGCATCATGACATATTCTACAGCCAAACACGATCTATAGCACCCCTCTCCCATATCTCGGCGCGTTACTAATGAAATGAAAGAGGAAAATGTCCTTACCATCAATGCTGGCACAGTGAAACGTGGTTGTCTTTTCTTACCATGTTTATTGCGCTTCAGCACAGGCCACGTTACGGTCACTGTCCTGCACTGTCTATTGCCTCATCATTTTTACATTTCAATCTCCATTACGACTATACGAAACTTGTGTCCATCCGTATCAGTCTTTTTCTTTTCCTTTCTTCCCCCCAAATCGGGTCATTTCGTATGAACTGACGCAGAAATCGGACGTTGACATCGGGTAAAAATTTTAATACCAGAAGAATGTTTTGAAATAGAATCTATTTTCATAATCAGTTTGTGTGTGTGTATGCGCGCATGCAAGCTCTTGTGAGAGAGGGAGAGAGAGAGAGAGAGAGAGAGAGAGAGAGAGAGAGAGAACACTGAACACTGAACATGTTTAATGTCATTAGCTATACAAGCCTTAGTGACATGGGGGGTACAGCACAAAATAATCATATCGAAAATGAAAGTAACAACATAAAATAAACATCAATCAACTGAAAGTATGAAATACAAGCAAAATAGGCCAGTATCTCGACCATCCAGTTTAATATTATTCGTAGAAGTAAATATGTGGATACGATATCCAAAATATTTTACTACTTCCTGTAGCATTCATTTTTTCATTTAAACATCGTAAGTTCTAGCTGATAATGACTTCTGCGCGTATCTTTAATGCCTCTGCAATGTATCGGGCAAGAGATTTCACTGAATTATCGTCATAATTCAGTTTTAACATTCCGTATGTGTCCTGGTTTAAGGCAACATTCTTTTGAAAAACTATACACTTATCTCGTACAGCACTGTAATTTCTACAATGAAACAAAAAATGCGACTCATCCTCCCTATGGAAGCCACACAATGGACATGGTGACGCTGTAGATGACTCAGTATAGAACCATCTTTTATGGGCGTTAGACCAAGAGTCCTTGTTCTAAGTCTGGATAAACAAATTTTATGCCATCTGTTAGTTATTATTGAAATTACTTTTCCGTTTCAAATATACTTTTAAAGCCATAAAACCAGTTATATTTATCCGTGTTTTCCATTTTAGAATGCCAGTTTTGTTTATATGAAGCTATCATCCTGTCTTTGAATTCCAAAATAAAACCATCCTCATAAACCAACTCCCTGGCACATCCATACAATCCCAAATCCCGTGAGTAGTCAAAATCTTCTTAACAGAATATACCCATTTTCTTTCCCCTGTTCATGCTCATTCAATAACATTTCATAAGCCTGTTTACAAAGTCTTGAGGCAGGAAGCCTCAGCAGTTTTAGCCAGTATTTTATACATTTAATGTTTGACCTAATATACAACGGATATCTGCCGGTTTCTCCATAAATTACAGTATTCGAAGAATGTAGGGGAACATTTAAAAAGCGCTTCATTGCAAACGTGTGTACTTTTTCTAAATCTTTGTTGTTATTAAGTCCCCATATTTCAGCACCATATGTAAGAACTGGCTCTATTTTGGCATCAAAGAGTTTCCAGAATATTCTTGGATCCAGTGAGTTAAGTTTGCGCAAGGCTCTTAAAATCTCTGTAACACCTTTTTTTCCTTTTCTACAAGTCTCTGTTACTGCGTTTTGTAAACTCAACTTTGTTGTAAAAATCATGCCTAAATATTTGTAGGAATTAGTTACTTTAACCTCACTGGTGCCATAAAACCATTTTCATGACGGGAGAGATGACCACCCTTTCTAAATACGATTATGTTGTGTTTTATCAAGGTTAACCTTTAAAAATAGACGATCTGCCTCTTGCTTTAACCTATTTTAACTGATTCTGAAGACCTACAGTAGTGCTGGACAACAATATTACATCATCTGCAAATAGCATAAGAAAAAATTCAGCCGCTCCTGGGATCATTTGGATACCATGTTTTCCATTTTTTACTTATTTCCACTGCCAATTCGTTAATAAAAATGAAAACAAAAGTGGGCTTAATAAACAACCCTGCTTCACTCCTTGTGGATAGTTGAAGACATCTGAATAAACACACCTATCACGCACGCATGCTAACACAGAATCATAGACCCCACGAAGAGCCATATTACAGCTTGCCATCCACTCCACTTTTACGTAAAGTAATCCACAGCATATTTCGATTCACGGAGTCGAAAGCCTTTCTAAAGTCCACAAAGGCGACATACAGTTTTTTGTTTTTCAATAAATGCGTTTGAATTAGTGCGAAAAGAGTAAAAATATGGTCTGTAGTGCTATAACCTGATCGAAACCCAGCCTGTTCTTCAATGATTTTTTCCTCACGTTCTGCCCATGTTGTCAGTCTTTTATTTAAAATATGAGTATAGATTTTGCTAATGACACTGTAAGCGCAACACCACGGTTAATTGTCTGGGTTGTTGGGATCTCCCTTTTTATGAATAGGAAATAACTATAGACTTAGCCCAAGATGCAGGAAAGTTTCCATCATTAAACAGTCTGTTAAATAACATGACAAGGAAATCAATTATCTTTGAGTTGGCATGTTTCAGCATTTCACCTAAAATCATATCTGGGCCTGCACTTTTTCCTGATTTTAATCTTTTTATACTGTCAGTTACCTCTTTTCTGCTTATCAGATCATTAAACAAAGGTTCTTCAAAATCTCCAGCATCCTCAATCGCTATATCATTATCATCGCTTCTGTCGTCTGTAGCCCCAAAGACTGCAGAAAAGTGATCATACCATTGTTGCGAACTTATATTGTTATAAATAAACGACTTTCTATTCACTGATCTAATTATTGTCCAAAATAAACTTGAATCTTTAATTGAGTTTTTCAGCATTTGCAATTTTGTTCTTCAAATTCATGTTTCTTTTTTCTTTTCAACTGCCCATATTCCCTTCTTTCGTTTACATACTTTTCCCCGTGATGTTTTTTTTTTTCTTCACTTTTACACCTTTGGAAACTTTTTAAGAGACCTTTGACTTCTCTTTTCTTTTTTTCACATTCATCATCAAACCATTCATTGCGTTCTTTCCTTCTCTTTCCAACTATTCGGACCATGCAGGCAGCGGCTCCACACAACGCACGTGAAAAAGTATCAACACAGGCATTAATGTCAACAGGTAACAAATCAACGGCATTTTGTAAACCATCTTTGAAATGATCACTGTTAAGTTCATTTTTATAACAATCCACGTACTCGTCGGACCATACTATCCGTTCTTCGCCTTTCTGAGGTGAAGTAACATTCCTTTTTGCCCAAAGCGTTTTCCATTTCATTTCTACTGGCAAATGCCAGGAGAATAACTTGTCACCAACACATATATTGCATTTTTTTAACAAACAATCAGAAACAAGAAAATAATCAATTACACTGCATCCTTGTGGTGACACAAAAGTAAAATCTCCTTCAGAATCACTTTCACAAAAACCATTCAAAATCATAAGGTCAAATAAACAACAAAGGCCCAACAGGGATTTCCCGAAATATTTATAGTAGTATCCTTAGAACGACGCAAGTTTACATCAGCTTCGTTGCTGTTATGTCCGAATTCAGAAACACAACCCATTTCTTCCACATCCGATTGTTCACTGCCTGTCCGTGCATTTAAGTCTCCGCACACTAACATATATGCATCTTCATCCTGCATATGTTCCAATAAACTTTCTTCCAACATTAATATCCCATCTTTCAAATCTGTTCGTTCATACAATGGTCCCCCTTCTGGTACTACATAGGTCGACACAAGGACAACATCTTTTCTAAGCTAAAAAACACTTTATAAACTTTTATAACGACAGTATTTTCACATTCAATATCTACACACACACAGACACACAGACGCATTTCTTCGTTCCCCTTCAAAAGTACTCCCTGTTCTATAAGAACTGGGAGTATAAAAAAAAAGAAGAAAGGAGGAGAGAAAGGTAATGTCAGTTGCTTATTTCTTGACTTTCCTCTCTTTCTTCTGTTTCTAAAAAAGAATTCATTAAAACATTGCAATTCTTATTTCTTCGCTTGTCCCTTGCAAGACATATTTCACATGCAAGTGATTTGAGGGCATACAACCAGGACTTAAAGATCAAAGCCAGAATGAAATGCAGGATGAAACAGACAAACAGCAGACGGACAGACAGATGCATGATGATCCAACAGCCCGGGACACTCAGAGCAACTTTCCCACAAGGTGTCAGGGAGATATGCCACGGACTGCCCAAACAGGTCAAGCTGATGAAACTTTATCCACATGTTAAACTAATCAACAATCTGCAATTTAAAAACACTGGCCTTTAAAAAAAGACAGAGCATGATCCTGATGCAAAAGGGATGGTATAGAGTAGACTTGTATGACTTGTGTGATTGGCAGCTTTCAAAATCCACTGAAACTGGTGATTGGCAGAGAGAGGGGCACAAAAAGGTACGGGACAAAAAAAACTGATAAGGAAAAGAGAAAAGAGGAGAGAGAGAGAGAGAGAAAAGAGAGAGAGAGAGAGAGAGAGAGGAGAGAGAGAGAGAAAAGAGAGAGGAGAGTCGGACTACGAGAAGATGAAGAACACTAGGAAAAAAAAGATGGCACGAGAAACCGGAAAAAACGACAGAAAAATAAAAGACACACCCTTGTCCTTCGGGGATTTGTTTTCTTAAACAACGCCTTGATTATACGCATCCATCTTATGCAAAGGGAAATAATTCCATCGTAGTCTGACCCCCAAATTTCGGATCCGATTTGGAAAGTCTCAGCTCTTCTGAAACACACATTTTCCGCACTACAAATGTTCTTGCTTGAATCTTTGTCATCAAGGAGCGAGGCAACAGAAGTGCGAGGCCGAAAGACCAATCACGCAACGCATACAACGCAGCGTTAGAAACTCCCAACACTACTCTAGAAGAGGGGGGGGAAACGTCATCCCCATCTTTTTCAATTTCAATTTTCGGCACTTACACATGATCACAATTTGAAGCTGGAGGGAAAGAAAGAAGATTAAAACAAGCGTCACAAACCGAATTCCCCCACAGAATATCTCCTCCCACTCCCTTCCTATCCCTTCATATGCTCCCCCTACTCCCCCCCTTCGCCCCCCCCTCCATTGAAAACAAACAAACAAACAGACGAGGTGATGTCTGTGAATTCTGTCTTTCATCTTAAACATCGAATGCGATACTTACGCACGTATATGAACAAAAGATCAACTCGCTGTCAAGAGGTATCTGAAACGCTACAATTTCCCTGTGGTATCATGGGATTCGAACATGCTGAGCACCCTGTGCCCTACACGTCTTAAGCGAAAAACAACAAAAACATCAAAGCTGAAATACAAAAAAAGACGAACGATCGATCTCGTGCATGGATGAGTGTTCAAATGTGCTCCAACCCAGACATTGACGTCTCGGTCAAGGCGGGGAAACACAACCAGAGGTCCCATGCCCTTCATCCAGAACTCGGGTCCCATTAGTGTGCTCGTCCCGGACCCTTTAAGAGTGCCACCTGCTCTGAACCTGTTTCTGGCGTCTCGCCTCCTGTTGATAAATCTGCGCCTCCACAGGGTTCCCTCAGTGGGGGGGAGGGGGGGGAGTCAAACGGCGGGTGACCACGGTCCATCCGCCATCTCAATGATGGAATTGTGTCAACCATGTAAACCGATCTACTAAACAGCCCCAATATCAAAAAGCTGACCATACCATGGAGTGGACCACGGGCAGTGTGCTCCGCTCCTGCGTTCTTTATCTACAGACCATAGCCCTCTCTTTCTAATGACACCCGGCACTCGACCCCCCCCCTCCCCCCGCACCCCCCCCCCCCCTTCCCCACCCAGACCTTCTGCCGCTGAAGATGGACAGTTCAATGTGACGTTTGGATCATCATGGGGGAGAGTTGGCCCATTCCCGCCACCTGTTGGCCGGGGGAGACAGTCAATTGGTTGGTTGAGGGATTCAGGACCATGTGACTCACGATGACCACACGGAGGGCTCACTGACATTGACTCACGATGACCCCCACGGAGGGCTCACTGCCATTGGACTCACGATGACCACACTGCTCACTGTCATGTGACTCACGATGACCACACTGCTCACTGACATGTACACGATGACCACAACTGCTCACTGTAAATGTGACTCACGATGACCACACTGCTCACTGACATGTGACTCACGATGACCCCCAAGGGAGAGCTCACGACAGTGACTCACGATGACCACACGCTCACTGACATGTGACTCACGATGACCACACGGAGAGCTCCTGACTTTGACCGCACGATGACCACACGGAGGGCTCACTGTCATGTGACTCACGATGACCACACGGAGAGCTCACTGTCCACTGTGTGTGTTGCACAACCGCAGCAGCAGTACCGACCAGTTCACGGAGCCAAACAAAACAAAGGAGATGGGGGGTCACAAGGAAAATACAAATAAACGCAAAAAGAAACTACAATTAACCGGTTTTCTAACTACCCAGGACGAAATAAAAGAAGTGAAGTTTTAACAAGTTCGGCGTTTTCCAGCCGTCACCCCAAAAAAGACATACAAACAATAAAACTCTATTCCCGAAAAGACTGTCTACCGTCACCCCAAAACTGACATACAAACAGATAAAACTCTATTCCCCAAAAGACTTCTACCGTCACCCAGACATCCAAACACAGAAAACTCTGTTCCCGAAAAGACTGTGTAAA
Organism: Conus ventricosus; assembly: GCA_018398815.1. Taxonomy (NCBI): domain Eukaryota; kingdom Metazoa; phylum Mollusca; class Gastropoda; order Neogastropoda; family Conidae; genus Conus; species Conus ventricosus. The sequence continues at coordinate 49,668,585 of CM031626.1, forward strand.
CCCTCACGCCCAAAAAAGACATACAAATACAGAAAGCTCTATTCCCCAGAAGACTGTCTACCGTCAACCAAAACAGACATACAAACACAGAAAACTCTGTTCCCGAGAAGACTGTCTACTGTCACCCAAAACAACCCTACAAACACAGAAAACACTGTTCCCCAGAAGACTGTCTACCGTCCCTCCAAAACAACATACAAACACAGAAAACTTTGTTCCCCAAAGACTGTCTGCCGTCACCCAAAACAGACATACAAACACAGAAAACTCGTTCCCCAGAAGACGTCTACCGTCACCCAAAACAGACATACAAACACAGAAAACTCTGTTCCCGAGAAGAACTGTCTACCGTCACCCAAAACAGACATACAAACACAGAAAACGCTATTCCCCAGAAGACTGTCTACCGTCACCCAAAACAGACATACAAACAGATAAAAATCTGTTCTCCAGAAGACTGTTCTACCGTCCACCCCAAACAGATATACAAACAGATAAAACTCTATTCCCAAGAAGACTGTCTGCCTTCACCCAAAACAACATACAAACAGATAAAAACTCTGTTCCCCAGAAGACTGTCTACCGTCACTCAAAACAGACACGCAAACACAGAAAACTCTATTCCCCAGAAGACTGTCTACCATCAACCCAAAACAGACATACAAACACAGAAAACCCTATTTCCCCCGAAGACCGTCTACCGTCACCCAAAACAGACATACAAACACAGAAAACCTGTTCCCAGAAGACGTCTACCGCACCCAAAACAGACATACAAACACAGAAAACTCTGTCCCCAGAAGACTGTCTACCTCAACCCCAAAAAAGATATACAAACACAGAAAACTCTGTTCCCCAGAAGACTGTCTAAACCCTCACCCAAAACAGACATACAAACACAGAAAACGCATTCCCCAGAAGAAATGTCTACCGTCACCCAAAACAGACATACAAACACAGAAAACTCTGTTCCCCAGAAACTGTCCTAACGTCACCCAAAACAGACATACAAACACAGAAGACTCGTTCCCCAGAAGACTGTCTACCGTCACCCAAAACAGACATACAAACACAGAAAACTCTGTTCCGCAGAAGAATGTCTACCGTCACCCAAAACAGACATACAAACACAGAAAACTCTGTTCCCCAGAAGACTGTCACCGTCACCCAAAACAGACATACAAACCAGAAAACTCTTTTCCCCAAGAAGACTGTCTACCGTCACCCAAAACAGACATACAAACACAGAAACTCTGTTCCCCAGAAGACTGTCAACCGTCACCCAAAACAGACATACAAACACAGAAAACTCTGTTCCCCAAAGACTGTCTACCGTCACCCCCCAAAAAAGACATACAACACCCGAAAACTCTGTTCCCCAAAGACTGTCTACCGTCACCCAAAACAGACATACAAACAGAAAAAACCCGTTCCCCAGAAGACTGTCTACCGTCACCCAAAAAAGACATAAAACACAGAAAACTCTGTTCCCCAGAAGACTGTCTACCGTCCACCCAAACAGACATACAAACACAGAAAAATCTGTTCCCCAGAAGACTGTCACCGTCACCCAAAACAGACATACAAACACAGAAAACTCTGTTCCCCAGAAGACTGTCTACCGTCACCCAAAACAGACATACAAACACAGAAAACTCTGTTCCCCAGAAGACTGCTACCGTCACCCAAAACAGACATACAAACACAGAAAACTCTGTTCCCCAGAAGACCCGTCTACCGTCACCCAAAACAGACATACAAACACAGAAAACTCTGTTCCCCAGAAGACTGTCTACCGTCACCCAAAAAAGACATACAAACACAGAAAACTCTGTTCCCCCCGAAAACTGTCTAACCGTCACCCAAAACAGACATACAAACACAGAAAACTCTGTTCCCCAGAAGACGTCTACCGTCACCCAAAAACAGACATACAAACACAGAAAACTCTGTTCCCCAGAAGACTGTCTAAACCCTCACCCAAAACAGACATACAAACACAGAAAACTCTGTTCCCCAGAAGACTGTCTACCGTCACCCCCAAAAAAGACATACAAACACAGAAAACTCTGTTCCGCAGAAAAACGTCTACTGTCACCCCAAAACAGACATACAAACACAGAAAACTCTGTTCCCCAGAAGACTGTCCTACCGCACCCAAAAACAGACATACAAACACAGAAAACTCTGTCCCCAAAGACTGTCTACCCCTCACCCCAAACAGACATACAAACACAGAAAACTCTGTTCCCCAAAGACTGTCTAACCGTCACCCAAAACAGACATACAAACACAGAAAACTCTTTCCCCAGAAGACTGTCTACCGTCACCCAAAACAGACATACCCAAAAACAGAAAACTCTATTCCCCAGAAGACGTCTACCGTCACCCAAAACAGACATACAAACACAGAAAACTCTATTCCCCAGAAGACTGTCTTACCGTCACCCAAAACAGACATACAAAAAACAGAAAACTCTGTTCCCCAGAAGACTGTCTACCGTCACCCAAAACAGACATACAAACACAGAAAACTCTATTCCCCAGAAGACTGTCTACCGTCACCGGGTCAGGCCATGGTGGTCATATCACTGCAGCAGTCCGGAGACACACTGTTGGACAACACCACAGAGAACATTGCGGGGACAGACCCCATTCTGCTCACCACCGTGGGCTCCAAGAACAGTTTCCCGGATGACCCGGTCAGCTCGGCAACGGCGCATCTCCTGCTGACGGTGGTGCAGGCCGGACTATTTCCGGTGCTGACGTTAAGCGGCGTCCCTCATGAACGCATCAACATGGCGGGGTTTTTGGTACTCCCGGGTCTGACGGACCGGGTCAACCTCTGTCTGTGCAGGTAAATGTTGGATGACGTGTTGGCGTTGCCCGTCGTCTGCCTCTCTTTCTCCCACTGTTCTTTTCCTCGCCTCCCTTGTTTGTTGCTCAGTCTTTGTGCAACGAGTCTTTTTGTCTGTTCTTCGTTCAGATCGTTGGTCCTCTCCCGTTCTCTCTCTCTCCTCATCTCTCTCCTCTCTCTCTCTCTCTCTCTCTCTCTCTCTCTCTCTCTCTCTCTCTCTCTCTCTCTCTCTCTCTCTCTCTCTCTCTCTCTCTCTCTCTCTCTCTCTCTCTCTCTCCTCCTCTCTCTCTCTCTCCTCGCTCTCTCTCTCTCTCCTCGCTCTCTCTTCTCTCTCTCCTCTCTCTCTCTCTCTCTCTCTCTCTCTCTCTCTCTCTCTCTCTCTCTCTCCCAAGCAGGCAAGCAAAAAGAACACCTACAAATAAACTGGATAAATCAAAATGAAATGAAAGGAACTCTGTCTATCTGTCTGTCTGTCTGTCTGTCTCTCTGCTTGTCCTCTCTCTCTCTCTCTCTCTCTCTCCTCTCTCTCTCTCTCTCTCTCTCTCTCTCCTCTCTCTCTCTCTCTTCTCTCTCTCTCTCTCTCTCTCTCTCTCTCTCTCTCTCTCTCTCTCTCTCTCTCTCTCTCTGTGTATGCGCGCACGCACGCGCATGTCTGTTTTGTGTGTGTGTGGGGGGGGGGGGGGGGGGGGGGGGGGGGGGGGGGGGGGGTGTGTGCGCTGGTCCACACACAACAGAACATTCAGATCTAGGAAGTTCGATTAACGCTGTTTAATATCTACACATCCAAATTCAATACTGAACGATTCTAACTTCTTCCTCAGTTTTACAAGAGATAGGTGGAAAGCGATCGCACCATCTGCAGCTGCCGACCTCCATTGCAGGCGAATTCTATGACGGAATCGAAGCAGTACAAGAACTAAAGAACTCATTAAACATCTACACCCACTAGTCTGGAGAATCTTAGTTCGAATCAGAGGAAAGATCTCTTCAAGTATGTGCACTCATGCCAACGAGCATTAGACAACCACATTTGCATCGCTTTCAGCACAGCCACACACGTTCAATGTTCACAATGACAGTGGAGAGGACGAGATGAAAGGGCGGGGAGGAGAAGGGGAAATGGGGGTGGGGGTGGGGTGTCAGTGTGACACTGTCAATCTTAAGTTGTGCCTGTACACCTTAGTGTGGATACGAGGAGACTTCAGTACATCGGCGTTCATCAAGTTTAATCTACATGTATCTGTATATGCTTTGAGCGATCTTTTTTTTTTCAGTTTAACCTTCGCCGGACGGTGCTATTGACTATACACGGAAGACGGTGTGGGTCCATGTGGACCCATGTCCCTCAAAGAGGGAAAATCATGTCCACCCTTCCACAGACGGTGTGGGTCCATGTGGACCCATGTTCCTCAAAGAGGGAAAATCATGTCCACCCTTCCACAGACGGTGTGGGTCCATGTGGACCCATGGCCGTCATAAAAGGAAAATGTATCCAATTTTGGCAAAGTTCTCAAATTGCTGCTTCAACCTGCAACAATGGCGGACAGTGGCGCACAGGCTTCCATTACAGCAGAATTTGACAAGCATGGGTAAGTTTCTTCTTCTCATTTTCACATATAATCGCCTGGTAAAATACTGAAGTTCTTTGTGTTTGTGTTTATAAATGCACGTAAAGCATGTGTCATACGTATCAAGAATGAAAGCCTATGTTTGATTTGTCACTCTGTCCAGTTTAACTCCACCACGTGGCCTCGTTCACATACTATTCCACTCGGGGAACACACGCCGAGAGGTCTACCGCTCCCTGTGGAACAGCTTGATGGTACGTTGACAGAATCGCTGCACACTTGTGTGAGCGTTACAGCAAGTGTATGCATGTTTGCGTGTGTGCGTGCGTGCGTCTGTGTGTGTGCGTGCGTGCGTGCGTGCATGTGTGTGTGTCTGTGTGTGTGTGCGTGCGTGCGTGCATGTGTGTGTGTGTGTGCGTGCGTGCGTGCATGTGTGTGTGTGTGTTTGTCTGTGTGTGTGCGTGCGTGCGTGCGTGTGTGTCTGTGTGTGCGTGCGTGCATGTGTGTGTGTGTTTCTGTGTATGACCATATTGAATATATAGAGATAAAAAGTGAGAGGCAAGGAAGAAGGGAAGGAGGGTGAACTGATACACAGGTAGAAAAAATAACTGACTCTAGGAATGTGAACGTTCAAAGAACACGAGATACAGAAAACCAGACGTTTGTTTGTTATTTTATTCCAAAGGTAAACAGGACAAAGTAAGAATATATGAACATGATGTAATGAGAAAGAAATCTTGTTTCAGTTTGTGGGGAAACTGTCCACGGGCGGGAGAAGAACGCTGGTGTACCCTAAGGTACTGCGGGATACAGTCCGCGAGAGGTTCGGGGGGGATCCAGAGGCGGGTGCCTACGACACCCAGTACGAGGGAGAGGTAAGTACAAACTGTGGTAGATGTGATTTAATCATAAAGTGCTTAAAACTAAAACATCTAGATCTTTGATCACACTCATATCTATTGTTCATGATCGACTTCAAATGCCTGTCATACTTTTGACAATACAAATTGAAGAAACTAAAAAGAAAATCAACTTTCCAGGAGACGGCCTATCATGTCACCATGGAGGATATCCTCAGTGTGAAGTGGCGTGACCCGCCGAAAAGCTGCACCAAGTGCCACTGAGGTCTTCACCAGATAGGGCCTAGCCCGGGGTCAAGTTTCCAAACTTTTGAAATAAAACTCTGTACCTCAGTATCGTGTGTACCTGTTAGTAACGTGTGTGTAAAGTGTGAGAATGTATCGTGTGTATGCATACAAGCACGTGAGTGAGCATGTGTTAGTATGTGTGTTTGTATGTGTGTTTTTGTGTAAATTGTATGCATATATGTTTGCATGTCTGTATGTGTGACACCAAGGAATATTACCTGAAATGCAGACTATATTTATAGGGCAATTAGGCTTCAAGCAGCAAGAAAAAAGAAACATAAAAATACAAGCAAGATCAAAACAGATCATAAGAATTCTGAAATGCATACATGTCCTTCAGTTATACCAAACACAGTAAAGATGTATTTGCCTCTTACACAATGTCATGACCTAACATGATTCTTGCTTGTTGAGTTCTTTTTTGTAACTTTGCGTTTTTATTTTGAGCAAGCACAGGAAGGGCAAAAAATTTGCATGTGCTCGGGACACACATGCTGACCGCATTTCTGGCACCTCTGTCTGACTTTTCGATCAGCCTTCCATGAGCAGAAAAGGCAGCGTGATTTCTTGCGCTGTGTGGGGGCAGTTTCACTTGATGTTCCAGGATCAGAACTGGCTTGCCTCTTGCGCAGTGTGCTGGCAGCTTCACCTGATCTTTCTGTCTCAGACCTGACTTGCCTGACCGTTTTTGTTCTTGGCATTTTGCGCGGCTCTTGTGACTCAAGCTCAATCCTCTTGATTGAACGGGTCAACAGATCAAGAGTGCCCTGGTGCATCTTTGTGTGCATGAGACGGCGCTTCATGTGTGGCAACATCAGGCTTTTACTGATGCACTGGATGAATGCACTCCGTGCATCTTTCTTTGCAAGAGAATCATCTTCAAATTTGATTGACCAGACACAGCGTGCAGCCACTGTAGCAAGATCAATGATGTTTGCAAACATGACACATGGCCAGCGTTTGGAAATTCTTTTTGCGGTATAAGCATGGGCAAGCTTATCCAGAGAGTCTACAGCTCCCTTTGTCTCATTGTAAAAAAGAACAATCTCAGGCTTTTGCTTGGGGGCCCCTGGATTCACAATCCCTTCATCATGCATTGAGCTGATGAGAACAGTGTTTTTCCTTCTCTTCCCCTGGTAATTAACAAGGGTGGCAGTATTGTTGTAAACAAACTCGCTGCCATGAAGTGGGAGGCTTCTGTTGCTTTTGAAAGGGTAGGGTAGAAACCTTTTGTTGGATCTCAATGTCCCTACAAGTGTCAGGCCATTCTTTTGACAGCCCTCAACCAAAGCCAAATCTGTAAAATAATTATCACAGGTAATATTTCTTCCAGTCTTAAAGAATGGAGTTGCTAGCTGAAGGGCAGTTTTTCTTCCGAGATTCACCTGTCTGTCATGGCCGAGGGGCCGGCCAAGGTATGGAATTCCCAAGAGAGGGAAATTATTGGCTGAGTCAGCAATCCAGAACACCTTTAAGCCATATCGATCAGGCTTGCTGGGTAAGTATTGCAGGAAATTGCACCTGCCTCTAAATGGCACTAGCTGCTCATCCACAGTTAGATGGGCCCAGCAATGTAATAGGTACTAAGGTTTTTGTTGAAGTCGTTCCAAACGTCTCTGAAAGGGGCAAATGCATCTTTTGCTCTTCTGTTTGATCTTGTGGATTTGTCATCAAATCTCAAACAACCCATGAGGACTTTGAATCTGTCCCTACTCATGGCTGCTCTTACAAGACTGACCCCGTATTCACAATCCCAAATTTCACTGGTGGAAAGCATGTTCTGCTTTTTGACCCCAGAAAAAGCAGCACGCCAATCAAGGCCTCAATCTCAACATCGTCACAATCTTGCCATTTCCCCTGGTACAGATTTTGTCCATACAAACTTGTGAAACGGACAGTGTCTTTAATGATTTTGTCTGAAATAAACAGTTTGTACGCGTCATACGGATCATGCACATTTTGGGTTCCGGGAACCTGAGTAGGGGGACGCTTGAAAATGTTCTTAGACGGCGTCTTCCTTTTTCCAGTCACTGGAACTTTGCTCCATCTTGTTCCGTCCTTTGCTGTATATGTGTTGGAATCTGGTGGCACTTCTTGCTCATCACCTGACTGAGATAAGACTTCTTCTTCATCATTTGCTAAATCTGGTTCGTCATCACTAGGGGACTCTGCATCAGGCTCAGGTGGAAGAAATTCTTCGTCACTAGTCTCGTCATCACCACTTTCTTGTTCGTGGTCCTGGGAGCTGGCAGTCCGTGTTCTTTGCTCATCTGGGGTAACAAACCAAAAAAAAATAAGAGATTGGTACTTCTTCTTCTTCTTCGTTCCTCAGAAATGGTGAAACCACAGAGTTCTAACTCCGAGGCTTCACCATCTCTAGTGAAGACACGACACCAGTGTGCATGTGTTTATTTTATTGTCATCCATTCCCACCAGCTCACAATGGCCTAGTCTTCTGAAAGGTGGATGGGCTTTAACGTGCGTGCAAGATGTTTTATGCATGCGTTCACGCACGGGACCTCAAAGTCTCATCCGAAGGACTTTTTGGGAGATTGGAGTCTGCACAAATGTTCACACACACACACACACACACACACACACACACACACACACACACACACACACACACACACACGCGCGCGCGCGCGCGCGCGCGCGCGCAAGCATGCACGCCCACACACACACACACCCATACACACCCTGTCATCGAAAAAACCCGGGCAACATTGTAACCATTCGCAACTAAACATGACAAGCAACAAGAATATAGACACATGTAAGCGCATGTAAACAAATAACCAATAAACACTAGAGCACCAAAACACAGAGACAGAGACAGAGAGAGAAAGCCCCCCCCCCCCCCCCCCCTCCCCTCCCCTTGTCTCCCTAGATACATACGTAGACTAAAGGCAAACATACACACATACAACAATTGAAAGTGAAAGTAGACATTCATACCAAAATCTTCTTCTGCCTCTGCTTCACAGTCCTCAGCCAATGCCTGCCTGGACCCTGTTGGCAAATCTGGGGATATGAAAGCAAAACATGAGTTTCATTGAGAAAGAGAAAAACAGACAGACAGAGACAGAAATATAGAGCTGGACAGATACAGGGAGAGGCAGAATGACAGAGAGAGAAAAAGAGACAAGGACAGAGAGGAGTCACACACACACACACAAGCACACACACACACACACACCACACCACACACAACAACACACACACACACACACACACACACACACACACACACACACACACACACACACACGCACGCGCGCGCACACATACACACACAGGGAGGGAGAGAGAGACAGACAGACAGTCAGACAGACGGAGTAGTGTTTATAAACAACCTTAAATTATTATTTGACCTCAATTACAACGCTTTTTTTTTTATTTCTCTTCCTTCTAATACTGATACTGATGCGTGCATACACACACACACACAAGCACAGACGTGACCCACATATAAGTCTGCGAGCACATGACATACCGACAATCTAACTCAAAATGTTGATATACTCACCAAAATGACGGTCTTCCTCTGCGTCAGCGCAGGTGACAAGGGCGTCAAAAATGTTCGGTCTGTCCATGACGGTGTCAGTCCAGCCTCCATGAAAGATACTGGTAGCAAGGAGAGAACGTGGGAAAAACCTGCCGGTTCTCAGAACTTGCTACTTTCAGTTTAGCTTTCCGAGAAGTGCCAGTATCGGTTACAGTTTCCTTCTTTTCGAGCCATGGGTCCACACGGACCCACACCGTCCGCGGAGGGGTAAACACAGTTTTCCCTCTTTGCGAGCCATGGGTCCACACGGACCCACACCGTCCGCGGAGGGGTAAACACAGTTTTCCCTCTTTGCGAGCCATGGGTCCACACGGACCCACACCGTCATCCATGACTATATAAAATGTCACCTTTAATTACCTTTTGAAATTTTGACCTATATTTTCGAAATTTTAGGACAAGGAGAGAATTTGTGTGTTTGGAGCATATCTAAAATTTCATTGAAAAATATCTATAAATATACGAGATATTGGCATTTAAAGACCCTTCTGGGTCCACATGGACCCACACCGTCCGGCGAACCCAGGTTAGTATGCATGCAGTTTTGCTTGAACTGGAAGATTTTCCTGTATAACGATATACATCTGTATAGCAAGTTATCTTAACAACAGCGTATCAAATGGAGAAGATGCGGAGATATGGGGAAGGGGGAGGGGGGATGGAAAGAGGGGGAGGCTCGGGGAAGTAGAGATGTTCTCGATGAAACCGAAAAGGGAATGGAACATAATGTGCTGGGGATAGATAAATGGGAAGACAGGACGTTTGATGGTTTGTCTGAGCACCATGTGCTGTGTGCAGTCTGGCCCTGTCTGACACGGGTTACATCACGGTCTCCATGATCAGCAGGTTGTACAGCCTCTTCAGTCTCTTCGATCCTTCTCTGGGGCCTTCTGGAAGGTAAGCATCACCACGACCCGACTGTTTGAAGGCAAACATTAGTATTCTTTCATCATCTGGAAGTGAATATTCATACCTTTCCGTCTACTAAGTAAACCGCAATCCATATCTTGGAAGGTAAATGTCACCATAACCCGCCTTTTGCGACATAAGATCCACCGTAACCGTATCTTTTATAAGGTAGACATCATCATAACTCACTTTTTGGAAGTTAAACATCATCATAGCCTTTTGGAAGGTACAAATTGCCATAATCCATCTTTCAGAAGGTGAACATCGCCACAACATCTTTGGTAAACGAACCTCACCGTAACTCACCTTTTGGAAGGTAAATATCATCATAACCCGCTTTTTTTTAAGGTAAGCATCACTACAACCCACCTTTCGGAAGGTGAACATCGCCATAGCCCACCTTTTGGATGATAAACATTACAACCCATCTTTTGGAAAATAAACTTCACCATAACTCACCTTCTGGAACGTAAATATCATCATAACCCCCTTTCTGGGCGAGAAACATCACTTTAACCCACAGTTTGGAAAGTAAGCATCGTCATAACTCACCTTTTGGTCGGGAAGCATCATCATGACCCATCTTGTAAAGGTAAACGTCAGTATAACTTACTTTTTAGAAGCAAACATTATGACCTCACTCTCTCTGGAAGGTAGACATCGTCTTACTCACCGTTTCGAGGGTAAACATCATAATCTTTTTTTTTTCGATACACAAATCAAATTTCACTTTTTGGAATAGATAACATCATTTATCACCTCACTTTTGCTGGCAAGAACGCGTCACGTATAGAATGTTAAACTTATCACCTCACTTTTGCTGGGCAATGCAACGCGTCACGTATAGAATGTAAACATCATCATCACCTCACTTTTGCTGGGCAATGCAACGCGTCACGTATAGAATGTAAACATCATCATCACCTCACTTTTGCTGGGCCCAATGCAACCGCGCTCACGTACTAGAATGTAAACATCATCATCACCTCACTTTTGCTGGGCAATGCAACGCGTCACGTATAGAATGTAAACATCATCATCACCTCACTTTGCTGGGCAATGCAACGCGTCACGTATAGAATGTAAACATCATCATCACTTATCCTCTGAAAAATAAACACCAGCATGACTTCGCTTAAAGGGAGATAAACGTCATCCACACGCTAGTTTTTCAAGGTAATGATCAATATTACTTAACCTTCTTGAAGGTAAACATCATCATTATCTCATCTTCTGGAAGCTAAGAAGTCAAGAACTTCATCACCTCACTTTTTAAAAGATAAACGTCTCCATCACTTCAACTTTTAGAAGTAATCATCATGGGAATAATGAGTTTGAAAGAAGGCAAACAATACATTGACTGACTTGTGAACTTTCATCGATCGTTGAGTTGATCTCAAAGGCTGTTGAGAGAAAAGAAAAAAAATCTATTAAATAACAAAGATTAGTTTCATGAGGTCTCAACAATGGAGGGACTATTTCTACTAGCTTCAGAAATACTGAATTGTAAAGTGAGGTGCAAGCGGAAACCTTTGCAACGCGATCAGCACTGAAATACACTATATCACCAGCCGCCGTGGCGAAGTGGTTAGCATCGCGGACTCCCGGCTGGGAGGTCGTGGGTTCGAATCCCATCAGACTCATGTGGATTTTTCTGGCCCGACCGGCTCCTACCCAGAGTTGAGTTTGCTGCAGGACTCAGTTGGGAAGACTGGGACCACACAGTCGAGTTTCATCCACTTAATGGATGCATTTCTGAGAGTGTTGCTCAAATTTCCTGACCAACACTGCAGGTGCCTGTATCTCTCAGGCCTGGTTGACGCCGGGAAATATTATGAAAGGAAGCGTAGAGTACAGCCCTGTCATGTGGTCTCAGACCGAAATGGAGATCCGAAGCATCATCTTAATTATCATCATTCTCATCGATCACATTAAAAAAAAATTTTAAAGCCTGAAAGTCTGTGGCCCTTCACGCCCTGCTCTCATGGTGACCTCAATTTCGATGTCCTATCCACGTCTGTGGCCTTGGTTTGGTTCCGTCGGGGTCACCGGTATCGGCGAGTCCATGTCGTTGGACGGACGTGGTGGCGCCCTCCGGAGGGAAAGCTCACTCACTCCGGCTCCGCGACTAAGCAATTATTGTCGTCAGTAGGGGGCTTAGTAGGTGGGTCCTGCGTATGCGGGATGTCGGAATGAGTGGCGTGGATGCACTGCCTCTGAGGTGGCGCAGAGGTTGGGACAGCACAAGAAAAGAAACACTCTGTATCATATATGTTCCCAATCGTCCATTGAACTCGTCTTTGTTTAACAAAAAGGCTAGGACGAAGTCGACAACTTAACATGGCTGATTGAAGGAAGGAACAATTCTTAGGTACGTGGGAGAAAACAAAATAGAGGGGATGGGGTGAAAAGAGGCGGGGGTGCAGATGGCATGGTGGTGCTGATGCTGTGTGTACGCTGTAAGGTGTGGAAGGGGGAGGTGGGGGTGGGAATCTCTGTGAGTGTTGATATTATACAGCAAAAAACAGCTTTGAAGCTGTAGCATTTACACAGAGAAACCTCGCCACTGCAGGCAGCGTTCTTTTCCTTCATTTTCAATGGTTCACTTGTAGTCATGTTTTATCACATTAGATTACATTTTCTGTGAACATTCAGCCACATGTATATTTAAGGTCAGTTTATACGCTATTGAGTCTTTCAATTTTAAAGTGAGACTTAAGATAGCAGCTGCAATTTAAAACAAACAAACAACACACACACACACACACAACAACACACACACACACGCACACACACACACACACACCACACACACACACAACACACACACACACCACACACACACACACACACCCATACACATACCGCGCGCGCGCGCGTTGCGATCAAACCCTATCATACTCCGTTTCAAAGGAATCAATGTTACTGTTTGACAGCAATCTGCCCTGGGTAGTCAAATGCACGGCCTTTCGGCATTTACCACTCTAAGAGACCTGATTATCGGTTTTTTCTTTGTGTGTTTTTTTCTGTTTGTTTGTTTTCCTTTCTCTTTTTCCGCGCTGCGAAGACTGTCTGGAATCAGGCTGATCCGTTGATAGTCATTCAGAGATGGGTGCCAATCATTGCGCTGATGCAATGCCGCCCAGAGCGCGAGGCCAGGAGCACACTGACTGCCAGGGCAGAATAGCGGCTACTATCGCAGAGAGTCTGTGTCGTGGTGTCTAAGTCTTCAGTATCGAAGTCAACGTTCTCGACAGGCACCAAATAAAGACCGTAAATATACAGGAACGTTATCATTTGTATTTTGAGTTCAAACTTAGTTTGCAAATAACTACGTGCCCAGAGAGAGAGAGAGAGAGAGAGAGAGAGAGAGAGAGAGAGAGAGAGAGAGAGAGAGAAGAGACAGAGACAGAGAGAGAGAGAGACGGACAGACAGACAGACGGACAGACCGACCGACTGACTGACAGAGAGATAGAGAGACAGAGACACAGAGAGAGACAGACAGACAGAGAGACCGACCGACCGACCGACTGACAGACAGACAGACAGACAGATAGACAGACAGACAGACAGACAAAGACAGAGACAGGATGCAAGGGCAATGATATGCAATCGATTCTGTACAGTGACATCACTCGGAATGCAGACTTGAAAACAAGATTCATTTTCATCTTTCTCCATGTGCTTTCACCTTCATTCACTTTCATCATGCTGATGAAGATGAAGAGGAAATCATTCACTTTCATCATGCTGATGAAGATGAAGAGGAAATGTTTTGTTGCCCAAATGTTTTCTTTTACCACATTTAGCACCGTTTGGAGTCGTCGTCGTCGTCGTCAGAACCGATTTGTGCAATATCCCACAGTCAGCTAAGTGGCCATATTGTGTGGCTGTCATAGCTAAGCGTTGTGCTGTGCACATGACAGGTCTGTCCCGTGATTTGTTCGTTATTGACAGCAAGTCATAGAGCGTTATTCACAAACCTTAAACCGTGAGAGTCAAACTGCAGATCCAAAACTCTCCCTCCTCTCTCTCTCTCTCTCTCTCTCTCTCTCTCTCTCTCTCTCCTCCTCTCTCTCTCTTCTCTCTCTCTTGTGTGTGTGTGTGTGTGTGTGTGTGTGTTGTTGTGTGTGTGTGCGTCATTCATCCATCTTCAAATTGATCCTGTCAATGGCTTCAAGACATCACAGCTTCCTGCGCAATTTTGTTAGTTGATTAGTTAGTGCTGTATGTATGCGTCTTATCTTATTTCATTCTAATGTGCATCCTCTTCCTTGGTGACATTTACTGAAGAAACATTTTCGATGAAATTCAGGTGCGTTTTTAATTATAAAGGGTTGTGTGAATGATTTTTTTTTTTTTTGTGTAATGACTTGTGAGTTGAGTTCAACGCTGTGACAGCCCTGATATGCCCTTTGCGTCAGCTGGCTATAAGCAAAATTTCTCTCCCTCTCCTCCTCTCTCGTCTCCTCTCTCTCTCTCTCTCTCTCTCTCTCTCTCTCTCTCTCTGTGCTATTTACTACTCATTCTCTTCTCTCTCTCTCTCTCTCTCTCATTCTTCATCTTCTCTCTCTCTCTCTCTCTCTTCTCTCTCTTGATCGATATCTGAACAGCTATGAGTAGGTTTCAGAACGTTGGGTTCATGTACTTCATACTCAACGAAATGAGGGCTCGCCGATTACGTCACAAACACGTGACTCCTTTGGCACGCATCTAAATGCCACACGACTGACCAAGCAAGAAAGGGTTGGTGGAGTTCATCACCATCTGAATGCAACACGACGACCAAGCGAGAAAGGGTTGGTGGAGTTCATCACCATCTGAATGCCACACGACCGACCAAGCGAGAAAGGGTTGGTGGAGTTCACCACAGGGAGGAAGCTGTTGTTGTCATTAGCAAGTTTGCCATGACAGTTTCCTCCCTTCGCTCGCTGACCTTGACCTGTCGTCACATTCACCCCGTGATGACCACCTTCCTTGATAGAAAAACAAACGACAATAACTGGAACTCTGTATGGAGAAGCTGAAAGGTGCACTCTATAATGTGCTAGTCAACCTGACATAAGTAGTGGGGAACAAAATAACAGAGATGCAGAATGGAAAAAAAAGAATCCGTTCTGACTTCTAACCTTTAAAAGACAATATTTTGTGTCGTTAGTTGCGTTAAGTTGATTACAAACGGAGTGAAGCCGAGCTAGAGATGGTCTGATCCTTGCTGTCATTTTCCGTTCCTGGTTTCTCTTTTGTTGTATATTAATACATGTGTCAAACTACGATTTCAGCCTATTTCTGTTAGTTTTTTTAAAACATGAGTTACCAGGATTACTGTTAAATATAGATTTTGAAAATGCTTTTGACTCGATAAATTGGGAGTTCATGTTTAAAGTATTAAAAGCATTTGGTTTTAAAGAAGACATATGTAAATGGATAAGTACATTCTATAAAAATACTAAATCTTGTGTTATAGTGAATGGCCAGGTGTCAGAATGATTTCAAATAACAAAAGGTTGTAGACAGGGAGACCCCATATCTCCATATCTTTTCATATTGTGTGTTGAAATATTAGCAATGACTGTCAGAGAAAACACAGATATTAAAGGCATTACGGTGAATAATGTTGAACACAAGCTGACACAGTACGCTGATGACACTGAATTTTTACTGGCAGGAGACAGAAAGTCTTTTGAAACTTCCATAGATGTACTTGACATGTTTAATTCTGTCTCAGGGCTCCATATAAACTCGGGCAAAACTAGTGCGATCTGGCTAGGGAGTCGCAAAAATTCCACAGCTCGTTATATGGAACACTTAGGTTTAAACTGGAATCCGCCGAAATTTCGTGTGTTAGGTATTTGGTTCACTAATGATTTAAAAGGATGTCTTGAAGTTAATTACTCAGAAAAATTAGCAGAAGTAAAGTATCTGTTCAAAATATGGGTCAAACGTCAGATCACACCTCTTGTCAGAGTGGCAATATTAAAATCTCTAATCCTTTCAAAGCTGACTAATCTCTGGCTCCTTTTGCCAAACCCACCAGACATATTTTTTCAAACGTGTCAACAAATGTGTTATAAATTTATTTGGAACAGGAAACCAGAAAAAAAATCAGTCGAAACATTTCACACAATAGTGTGAGGAATGGGGGCATTGGCCTTCCTGATTTGAAAACATTCGTCTTATCTTTGAAACTTTCATGGATTCGTAAATCTGAGAAAACAAAACATAAATGGAAAATTGGAAATGAAATGAGGTAGGGAACAGTAAACGATAAACAGTAAACAAGTGGGGTATGTTTTGCTCCCATAAGGAAACCTAACACAGAGTAATTTTTATTCAAGACTGGCACATCCTTTTAAACTTGAATAAAGTCAGACAAATACGTAGACGAACAATCTAATAGTGGGGGAAAAACAAGCGCAGGCCAACAACTGAACTGTCTTCATAGTAATGACCTGGCAAAGATTTGAAGTTAAGGAGGGAGGGGAGAGGGGAGTTTGAAGATGGAGAAACTGGGAACATGAAATTTTTTATTAAAAAAAAAAGTTACAGATATGAAAACTCTTCACTAGCTGCATAAGGGAACCATCGCAATCCCTTTTGAAGGCAGATATATTTGTATTGCCTGCTCCGAGGCCTTTCGCCCGCTGGATCGGGACTCATCAGGGAGGCACGGCTGACTTTTGTGGAGAGTATAAAGATAGTATTGATCATGTGTTCTGGAAGTGTCATTATGTACAATTATTCTGGAATAATCTCACTGATTTAATGAAAGAAAGATGTATGAATGCACCAAATGTGCGACTAACAGAGTCACTGATACTATTTGGTAATGATGCAGCAATTTCTAGTGATGTAATCTTTTTTTCATAATCCTTTACGCAAAATACTATATATACACTTGTAAAGTACAAAACAGTTTGCCACAAATAAGTGCATTTATAAGGAAACTAAAGAATCGGTATAAAATTGAAGAACACATCGCATACTTAAAATTAAACCATGCAGATTTCACTGTGAAATGGTCAGTGTACAAACCATTATTTGTGAATGATTAACTATTTAAACATCACTCGATCTGTAGCCTATGACCCACATTCACAGACTTAGACGCTTTGTCAACTTTTAGTAACCTGTTATGCTCTGATCTCTGTACACACAGACTACATAATGTTGCAGATGAGTCTGTACATATGTCTGTTCTGACATCATTATCATCTCTTTTATTGATGGTTTTGTTTTTGTTTTCTGGCCAGTGTGATTTACTTTGTGAAAGTAACTTGTGTCAACATATTGATTGAATGTAATCCGACCAACGTGTCCCTCTCTTCTGTCTCTCTCTGTCTGTCCCCCACCCCTCCTCTCTCTCTCTCTCTCTCTCTCTCTCTCTCTCTCTCTCTCTCTCTCTCTCTCTCTCTCTCTCTCTTCTCTCTCTCTCTCTCTCTCGCTCTTTCTCATCTTCTCTCTTTTTCTCTACCCCTCCCTCCACTTCTGCAAAACCTTTTTTTTTTTCCTTTTTTTTTCTTTTTTTTTTTCAAATGAAAAATGTTGATTTTTTTTCTTCTTGTGAGATTGCTGAATTCTCTTTTTTTCTTCTCCAAAATTCTTACTGCTTATGTATGTCCTATGTTCATGTAAATGTTGGAAATGAAATTTTTTAAAAAGTAAAAAAAAAAAAAAACAAAGAATACTGGCTGCATCTATGGAAAATGAATAAATAATTGAGTAGTTTGTTTTTTATCTATATATTCCAAACAAAAAAAAACAAAAAAAAAAAATATATATTTTGTGTCGTTAGTTGCGTTAAGTTGATTACAAACGGAGTGAAGCCGAGCTAGAGATGGTCTGATCCTTGCTGTCATTTTCCGTTCCTGGTTTCTCTTTTGTTGTATATTAATACATGTGTCAAACTACGATTTCAGCCTATTTCGTGTCAGTTTTATTCTGGAGACTGATTAAAATCAACTCCATTGACTTATTTTACATGGCTTTGTGTTTAGAAAACGGTGGACTGGAAAGGATGGGGGTTTTAATGTTAAAAAAGTTATACACACAGACCAACATTGTGTGAGTAGAATTATTATAAACATACCTTTGTCCCGTTTTGAATCTGTACACCCTAATCCAGCCCCCCCTCCCCCCCCCCCCCCCTGCCCTCCCCCATGTATTGTTAGAACAACATTTGATGATTCTTAATTTCAGTGGTATTGACAATGTACAGTAGTTCAGTCCACATGTTGATGACAAGTGTGTGTGTGTATGTGTGTGTATGTGTGGTGTGTGTGTGTGTGTGTGTGTGTGTGGTGTGTGTGTGTGTGTGTGTGTGTGTGTGTGTGTGTGTGTGTGTGTGTGTGTTACTAGGTGCAGAGTCTGAAGCTTATTGGGATCTACCCAGGATTCCTGAGCATCTCCAATTGTCTGACTCTGCTGATCTCCCTGGAGAGATGTGTCTGTGTTCTTTGGCCTCTGAAGGCAAAGACAATGCTGTCTACCAGGTAATGACTCTGTCCGTCTGTCTGTCTGTCTGTCTGCTCTGCCTGCCTGCCTGCCTGTCTGTCTGTCTGTCTGTCTGTCTGTCTGTCTGTCTGTCTGTCTGTCTGTCTGTCTGTCTTCTCTCTCTCTCTCTCTCTCTTCTCTCTCTCTCTCTCTCTCTCTCTCTCTTCTCGTTTGTGTGTGTGTGTGTGTGTGTGTGTGTGTGTGTGTGTGTGTGTGTGTGTGTGTTTTGACTTACATGAGTAGCTCACACATTTAAAACTAATGTATTAATAATGCCCCTTTCTCCGCTCAGTTCGAAGTTGCAAACCCTGTTGGAATGTGGAGACAGCTCTGATCGTCGAACTTCAGAACTGCATCACCCGTTATGTCAGTTTTGTCCAGACGTTAAAAAAACACAAAATACATGCACGTCTTCTGCCACGTTGATACCTACAGACTACTTCATGAAACTGAATCGGGCTTTAGGTGTGAAATAATTCTTGTTAAAGACTTGCACACTTACAAACGTAGTAAATTATTGCCTCAAAAATATTCATTGAAAAAATTGTGGAACACTATGGTTGATTTTGCGAAGGCTTCTGATGTCGGTGACCATACTTATTATTCGTGAAGTTGTTCTTATACGGTATAACCAAAAACAGTATCCAAATGTTATCGTCATTTTGAGAGATTCTCAAGCAAACTGTCTGTTTACACAAATTAGTCGGATGAATTACCTATTCAAAGTGACATATACGAGGATTGTTTGTCAGACCCAGGGCTGTTTCCTGTTTCCATTGATGATCTCCATCTATATACTGAATATTTATCTAAATTTCGTTTTACCCGTCGTACGTGTTTACTGCATCACAACAGATTATTGACTTCGCAAACAAGTAGTGTGATGCTAAGCAAATGTCAGTGAAACCTAACAAAACAAGCCTCATGCTTATAACAATAGGACAAAGAAGATCATAACCACACGGATCCCTTCTCTTCTTGTCAAAATCGGGAGGTCGAAAAAACTGATAGCTAAGGAATTCTAGGTGTGTACATATTGATATGTTGTACATGTTGATAGTAATAACGCCAATCCAGACGTGTACGTTAGATGTGCAGGATCATGTATTTCTGTTTTTTTTCCCCACCATGGTATTAGTTCTACATTAACATGCGCTCTTTTCGATCCATCATTTTGAGCACCGTTTGATTCAGCTTGTGTCCATGCTATAAAACATCTGATCAGGGACACCAAAACATCACCATGCAGTGTTAAAACATCTGATCAGGGACAACCAAAAACATCACCCACTGCAGTGTTTAAAACATCTGATCAGAGACAACAAAACAGCACCCACTGCAGTGTTTAAAACATCTAATCAGAGACAACAAACAGCACCACTGCATGTTTTAAACATCTGATCAGGACACAAAACAGCACCACTGCAGTGTTTAAACATCTGATCAGGACACCAACAGCACCCACTGCAGTGTTTAACATCTGATCAGGCACAAAACAGCACCACTGCAGTGTTTAAAACATCTGATCAGGACACCAAAACAGCACCACTTGCAGTGTTTAAAACATCTGATCAGGACACCAAAACACACCCACTGCAGTGTTTAAAACATCTGATCAGGACACCAAAACAGCACCCACTGCAGTGTTTAAAACATCTGATCAGGGACAACAAAACAGCACCCACTGCAGTGTTTAAAACATCTGATCAGGGACAACAAAACAGCACCCACTGCAGTGTTTTAAAACATCTGATCAGAGACAACAAAACAGCACCCACTGCAGTGTTTAAAACATCTGATCAGGGGACAACAAACAGCACCCACTGCAGTGTTTAAAACATCTGATCAGAGACAACAAAACAGCACCCACTGCAGTGTTTAAAACATCTGATCAGGGACAACAAAACAGCACCCACTGCAGTGTTTTTCAAATCTTCTAATTTTTTATGGGACAAATAATACTAAAGCAGAATTCTCCCACCACATGAAGTGTTTGTTATCAGCAAAGGTATGCTTATGTACAAAAACGATTTAGAAAAAAAGACAAGAACAAACAATCACACAAACCGAAACTGAATGAACTCCGCAAACTTTTCAGTCTACATGTTGCAAAAATCTTCATTTCCAAACAAATTTTAGGTTCCTGAACGTAGGATAGACCTACTTAAATCAAGCATTTCTCGCTCTGCTAGAGTGCTTGGAACACTCTTCCTCAAAAACATTTGATGTCCTTAAAATACAGAATCTTTCAAGGAAGACATTTTACACATTTCATTGGAAAATATTCGCCCATAGAGCCATACTAATTTTACATGAACGTTACTGGGCTGCAAAATAAAAGACCCCCCCCCCCCCAAAAAAAAAAAAAAATCAAAAACTAATAATATGATACCTTCTATATCCACAGGCACATGGCTGTAGTGATCGTGATTATCTACCTCCTGTGCCTATGCGGCTGTGGGCTTCCTTCTTCAAGTTCAACACTCTGAGCTACCAGGACCCCGAGACCAACAGTCTTTTTTACTACAACCAGTATACCAGGTTTGTACACAGTAAACAAAGAAAAATCAACATTCAACTGATTTTTTTATGGTAAGTTTAAGGACTCAAGCAAGATCAAAATGCACCAGCGATCTGAATAGTCAACTGGTGTGTTTGAGGGTTGACAACTGATGAGAATTGCGTGATGCATAGAAACAAGTAAATAGGTAGACATATTACAGACAAGCAGACAGAGAGACAGAAAAATTCTTATTCTTCTAATGTGGTTGCGTTCGCCATAAAAGCTTATACATTTCAAATATGTGGCGTACCAGTTATGGTTTTGGCAACTGTACAGGTAAAGGAACGAAAGTCTGTCCGCTGCAATGGTGGGCAAATTTCAAATGGTTCGTTCCACCAGATCATCTCGCCAATAGTTCAGTGTTGGTGACGTGTTTGTGTGCCGAAAACCACTGACGTCATTTTCACAAGTCTAATCTTTTGTGTGAAGTAGGGCCTAAATGAAATCGTTGAACTGTCGTTTGGTGCTTGCGGTCTGCAGTTAGATCTGGCATGGTATCGGTAAACTAACAGCTCACAGAGGAGATGAATAAATACATTGTGTTGTTAATAGACCAAGGGCTGTAGGTGTTTGAGGTGGCAAAAGTGTTTAACTTGAACAGGTCAACCGTCGGGAAGGTCTACAATCGCTATTGTGACAGAAAAACTGTAGAAAACAAACCTAGGAGTGACAGGCCCAGAGAGTTCACTAGGCCCAAACAGGTGCGTGTCTGCACTGTCAAAGATCGTTAAACGGGACAATCTGCCACAGTGTCTGAAATTTCAGCCAAATTCCGTGCATCAACCTCCGTTAAAGTCAGCCAAAAGACAATCAAGCGAAATCTGCATGAACTTGGCTATTCAAAGTATCCCCCAGTGAATAAACTAGTCATCAAGGAAGTGAACAGAAAGAAGCGGCTGCAGTACTGTAGGAGTAACCATCACTGGACTGTGAACGATCACTGGAAGTATGTTATATTTTCAGAGTAATGAAATGACCGTTGTGATCAAACCCAATGGACGTCTAAAGCTATGGAGGAAAGTCGAAGAGAAGTGGCCAGTGCTTTCTCTGTGCAGCGTCCATCTTGGCCTGAAGACTACATTGAAATTGATGGCTTGGGATGAATTTCGTATGACAGAGTTGGCCAGTGGTGTTTGTGAAAGGCAGTATAAACAGCGAGAAGCACACTGATACGCTGGAAAACAACTTTCTGCCGTTTGTTGCCGACCACTACCCAAACAAACGTTGGTACCTGCAAGAAGACAACGCCTCTGTTCACCACTCGGCTCACACCGAGACCTGGAAGCGACAGTACAGTACGTGTTTTTCTGGCCCCCTCAAGGTCCAGTCTAAATCTGATCGAGAACGTGTGGCAAGTCCTCAAATCTCACGTGAGAAAAAAGATATTTGCCGCATGCGCTGACCACTTGCTGGAATCAACTGACTGTTGTCAACCTCCACTCCCTCTCTGACTCTCTCCCGAGACGCTGTCAGCATGTTTTGAGTCAAAAGGGACAGATTACGAAGTACTAGCAAGTTCAGTCCAGCCTTAAGGTAAAAATGATAAGTTTTCAGCAACAGGTGCCTGTAGATAGTCAGCGCCGGAAGTGCCGAGAGGGGACAGGCTTTTGTCCCCTGAGTGGAAAAGTACACCTTTGCAATGAGACATTTACTCTTTCTAACTTGAATCTGTGCTTCTACTGACAACGCAGATATGTCTGCAGTTTGTCTATTGGTGTGTTGTTGGCATTTATTGATATGCTTTGCCATTTTTTCGATTTTTCCAGTGTAACTGTCTCCTTTAAAACGTAACTGTTTGGTATGATGTACTGAAAGCTGTCCCTCGCATGAAAGCAACGTACAGTTTGCATTGATATTTCTTGTGTTTTTTTTTTTACGACCATTTTTTTTGTTGGAGGGGGGGGGGGATTCTGAAAAAGAAAAGGGCCTGTCTATTGTTTGCGTCATTGTGAGTCTGATACCGTGGATTTTGTGAAGTGGACATGTGACAATCTTTGATGGCCTCTTCCTCAGCGGGGGTATCCATGTCTTCCAGGTTCTACCTGCAGAACCAGCTGATGGTGGACACCATCTCGCAGACCATCTTCACCTCAACCTTGCCCACCGTCTGTCTGGCAGGGGTCGTGATGGCTACACTCCTCATCACAGTGCGCATGCGCGCTGTACTGTCATGGCGAATGAAATCTGCTCATGTAAGTAGGTGTGTTCGGGAGAGAGGGAGTTGGAGGGGGATGAGGGGTTAAAGTGATCATAAGAATGTAAACGCAATTTGATCGTGTAAAAGGTAAGAGGGAAACTTGATAAGAATGTAAAGATGGTTATGATAATGAAGAGGAGAGTTATACCTACATTGAAGTGAATCGTCAAAAACAGACCTAAATGTATGCGATCCCTAGCAATAGCAAACCAGACTCTACAACACATTCATCCCAGCAATAATTACCTAAATGGTTAGATAAATCAAAGTGATCGCTTGCGCTATGTATCAATTTGATGTTCTCTTAGCGCGTGCACAGGCACATGTGTATGATGCTGGTGTTGCCTGTCGCCCTGTATCTCCTGTGTATGATGCTGGTGTTGCCTGTCGCCCTGTATCTCCTGTGGCAGGTGTACGATGCGGTGTTGCCTGTCGCTCTGTATCTCCTGTGTATGATGCTGGTGTTGCCTGTCGCCCTGTATCTCCTGTGTATGATGCTGGTGTTGCCTGTCGCCCTGTATCTCCTGTGTATGGATGCTGGTGTTGCCTGTCGCCCTGTATCTCCTGTGTATGATGCTGGTGTTGCCTGTCGCCCTGTATCTCCTGTGTATGATGCTGGTGTTGCCTGTCGCCCTGTATCTCATGTGTATGATGCTGGTGTTGCCTGTCGCTCTGTATCTCCTGTGTATGATGCTGGTGTTGCCTGTCGCTCTGTATCTCCTGTGGCAGGTGTATGATGCTGGTGTTGACTGTCGCCTGTATCTCCTGTGGCAGGTGTATGATGCTGGTGTTGCCTGTCGCCCTGTATCTCCTGTGCATGATGCTGGTGTTGCCTGTCGCTCTCTATCTCCTGTGTATGATGCTGGTGTTGCCTGTCGCCCTGTATCTCCTGTGCATGATGCTGGTGTTGGCTGTCGCCCTGTATCTCCTGTGTATGATGCTGGTGTTGGCTGTCGCCCTGTATCTCCTGTGGCAGGTGACTTCAGAACAGACCGACATGTCAGCAGAACGACGGAGCACCTCGTCACCCGGATTGTTGATGGTGGTGTGTGTGCTGTTCACCATCTGTGTCCTCCCCTCTGTGGCCAGGTTCCATTGCCAGGTACACCGCCACGCCATCTTCTTCTCCCCCCCGACCCCCCTCCCTCTCTCTCTCTCCTTCGTCTCTCGTCTCTCCTCTCTCCTCTCATTCTGTGTATGTGTGTGTGTGCGTGTGTGTGTGTGTGTGTGTATGTGTGTGTGTGATGTGTGTGTGTGTGTGTGGTGTTGTGTGTGTGTGTTGTGTGTGTTGTGTGTGTGTTTGTGTGATGTGTGTGTGTGTGTGTGTGTGTGATGTGTGTGTGTGTGTGTGTGTGTGGACTGCACAAATTAGAAAAGATCAGTTATTGGCATTTTCTGGACCCAGGGATAAATAAAACAGTACCCTGACCGTCGAATATAACGAATTTTACAACATATGATGATAATCACCCACAAAGAAAGGGAGAAGGTATACATGTGCTAGCTTTTTCACCATCTCAGTTTGGTATTTCGCACTTGAAGTTTAGTGTAGCCTTAGACTGCTTTAATCATTACCGGTTCAAATGGACGGAGGATACTGGCGCTTACAGAGTTCAGAAACAGTCGAGAAATAAAAGCAGCAGATCTCTGTCAGAGCTTCCAGGCTGTGATTAGCTGTGAGAATCCTGCCTGCGTGCATATAGCTGTGAGAATCCTGCCTGCGTGCACCTAGCTGTGAGAATCCTGCCTGCGTGCACCAAGCTGTGAGAATCCTGCCTGCGTGCACCTAGCTGTGAGAATCCTGCCTGCGTGCACATAGCTGTGAGAATCCTGCCTGCGTGCACCTAACTGTGATAATCTTGCCTGCGTGCACCTAGCTGTGAGAATCCTGCCTGCGTGGCACCTAGCTGTGAGAATCCTGCCTGCGTGCACATAGCTGTCAGAATCCTGCCTGCGTGCACTAGCTCCTGTGAGAATCCTGCCTGCGTGCACATAGCTGTGAGAATCCTGCCTGCTGCGTCAATAGCTGTGAGAATCCTGCCTGCGTGCACATAGCTGTAGAATCTCCTGCCTGCGTGCACCTAGCTGTGAGAATCCTGCCTGCTGCGTGCACTAGCTGTGAGAATCCTGCCTGCGTGCACATAGCTGTGAGAATCCTGCCTGCGTGCACTAGCTGTCAGAATCCTGCCTGCGTGCACATAGCTGTGAGAATCCTGCCTGCGTGCTACATAGCTGTCGAGAATCGCTGCCTGCGTGCACATAGCTGTCAGAATCCTGCCTGCGTGACATAGCTGTGAGAATCCTGCCTGCTTGCACATAGCTGTCAGAATCCTGCCTGCGTGCAATAGCTGTAGAATCCTGCCTGCTTGCACATAGCTGTGAGAATCCTGCCTGCGTGCAATATAGCTGTCAGAATCCTGCCTGGTGCACATAGCTGTGAGAATCCTGCCTGGTGCATATAGCTGTGTCAAATACCTGCCTGCGTGCACATGCCTGCAAGATCCTGAAGTCCAACTGTTTCCTCTCTCTGGAATGAAGTTTAGGCTTTCACTCGCTCCTGCTGACTGGCTTGTCTATATTTTGGGGGGTAAGATTATGGAGCATGTGCACCACTGTCATCGCCAGGAGAGGGGGCAGTTCCCCCACCCGCACCGTCCGCCGTAACACACTGAGTTACACACGAGCTGGAAGTTACACTGTCAACTGAGTTCGTCATGGACCTGTCGTAACTGGAATACATATCGCGAGTTGACACACCCATATGATCGATCCCAGCTTTTACAACCTTAGCATAAGAACGTGGGTCCTGACCAGTCCTGTGGGCCCTGATGATGTCATCAGATGACCCGGTTCAAGGACCATCCACACTCTGTAATATAATACATCCACACTGTGTAACATATTATCCACACTATGTAGCATATCATCCACACTATGTAACATATCATCCACACTATGTAACATATCATCCACACTATGTAACATATTATCCACACTATGTAACATATCGATCGCAGCACTAGCACAGGCATCATCATTTTCACGCTGGACACGTTGGGGACCACCAAACAATCGCACATTGTGTCTGCGGGAAAGATCCTCCGGCCTGTCGGTGTCCTGTCTCGCTGGTCTAGTTGTGTCTTCAGTCCAGAGATCGTATTGGTCAGTTTCTTCAGTCCAGTGATCGTATTGGTCAGTTTCTTCAGTCCAGTCACCGTATTGGTCAGTTTCTTCAGTCCAGTCACCGTATTGGTCAGTTTCTTCAGTCCAGTCACCGTATTGGTCAGTTTCTTTAGTCAAGTCATCGTATTGGTCAGTTTCTTCAGTCCAGTGATCGTATTGGTCAGTTTCTTCAGTCCAGTCATCGCATTGGTCAGTTTCTTCAGTCCAGTCACCGTATTGGTCAGTTTCTTTAGTCAGTCACGTATTGGTCATTCTTCAGTCCAGTCATCGTATGTCATTTCTTCAGTCCAGTCATCGTATTGGTCAGTTTCTTCAGTCAAGTGATCGTATTGGTCAGTTTGTCTGTACTCTACCCTCTCTCCAGTCAAGTATTAGTTATTCTATGTCTGTCGTCAGGTCTGTCAAAATGTCCGCAAGTGTCCTGTCTTTCTTTTCTCAACGATCACAGCGATGGTTTCTTTCATTACATGTGTGTTTCACTTGGTCGAGATCATGTTTATTTCTTTAATGTCTGACTGGAGCAGCTGTGTCTGTTCACTCAACTGCCGTTGGATTGACAGGGAAAGCCTGGCCACGAGATCGTTCGCAAGCGAGGCAGCGTCCGGTGTGGTGTTGTGGTCACTAGTTGGGTTTACCTGTTCGCTTGGGTTCGCCCTGAATTTGTGTCAACGTCCGCCCCACTAAGGAGTAATTGACGCAGGGAAAACATCGTATTGACGACACAGAGCGTCAGAACAAATATAGTACACATGCTGCAGCCTGACCTACTTCACACGGAATGTCGGTGACACATGACACACTTCCTCTTGATGTAGACCTGTGTTGACACCTAAGCGAAGTCAGTTATTGTGACAGCCTCCACAGCATTGGCCAATCAACTACATGCCGAAGTCAACAACGTACAATACGACAGCACAGCCACAATGAGATCCAGAGAGCTCAGACAAACCTCGTCCCTGAGGTCAACCCTCACCTGTGCTCGTGCAGTGTGTTGACCGCTTTAGATTCCAGTCACGACCCTCACACGGTAGATCCACCATGTTGTCGTTTCCTCACAGCCACTAACCGTTCATTAATACAACATTTACATATGTGAACACATTCAGTGTCTATTGAACAAGAAAAATATCTCAAGAGAGAGAGAGACAGACAGACAGACAGACAGACAGACAGACAGAGACAGAGAAAGAGAGAGACAGAAACAGAAAGAGAGAGCGACAGAAAAACAGAGATAGAGAGAGAGGTAGACAGACGGGTGGACAGGGGGAGAGACAGACAGACAAGAAAAAGACGGACACACACACACACACACACACACACACACACACACACACACACACACACACACACACACACACACACACACACACACACACACACACACGAGAGAGACTGTAACCAATTTATTGTCAGATTAACTCAAGGTTGTACTCACACACACACACACACACACAACACACACACACACACACACACACACACACACACACACACACACACACACACACACACACACACCATCCACATGAAAAAAATAAAAGAAACAGTTCATAGAAAGTTCATTCTACAAATGGATTATTTGTTGAAAGAGAGAGTGAGAGGAGGACATAGAGAGAGAGAGAAGAGAGAGAGAGAGAGAGAGAGAAGAGAGAGAGAGAGAGAGAGAGAGAGAGAGAGAGAGAGAGTTGACTAAAGCTTTTATTTACGTTTCCACGTAATTGCATTACGTTCTTACTTGTGTACAAAAATAAGAAGAAATATTCTATGAAGTCATTTTCGTTTTAATCTATAGTACCTTTGCTATTTACGTCTTCTGATTTGTCAGGCGGTATGTTCTCTCTCTCTCTCCTCTCTCTCTCTCTCTCTCTCTCTCTCTCTCTCTCTCTCTCTCCCCTCTCTCTCTCTCTCTCTCTCTCTCCTCTCTCTCTCTTCATTGCAGTTTAACGGTGGAAGGATTTGAACCAGGTCGCCGTTACACCAACGTATTTTACGTCACTGTCTGCCTGGTCCACTTGATGCTGGCCGTCAACTCGTCCGGCAACTTCCTCATCTACTGGACGATGAGCACCAAGTTCAAGGCCACTCTGCGAGGACTCCTGCGGTGCCACACCAAACAGGTCCCCCTGATTCCCAGCAGCCACCGCTCTCCAGTGCTCCGTAGCAGAGTTGGCGATCATCAGAACTATCCACCTGAGTTGTCCGTAGCAGAGTTGGTGATCATCAGAACTGTCCACCCTGAGTTGTCTGTAGCAGAGTTGGGGATCATCAGAACTATCCACCCTGAGTTGTCCGTAGCAGAGTTGGCGATCATCAAGAACTATCCACCCACATCTAGTCCACACTGCTCCTGGCGTCCACCTTAAACATGTTCGTCCCGACATTAACTGGTGATTGTTCGTCACTGATGTCCATGGCAGAGTTGGTGTAGACCTCGAACATGTCCACCCTAACACTAGGTCGTAGTGTCTGTCCACAAACGGTCCACAGCACAGTTGTTGTATTCTTTGAACAAGTCAACCCTTACGCTTCGTGCTACATGTTCTCCACAAATGGTCAACAACAGAGTCGGTGTATCTTTCAGACATGTCAACCCTCATACTGGGTAGTGAATCTTCACGAATGGTCCACAGCAGAACTGGTGTACACACCAAACATGTCTATCCTGACTTGCCAGCGATGACGTTTTTCCACAAATGTTTAGTACCAGTTTTAGTACAAATGCCAAACATGTCAACTCAGCAGTTACTGTTCCCTCAAAGTGACCCACATCAGACCTGTTGCTGGCACCACACATGCCATTCAGACTCTAAGCAATGACCACTCCCCTCAAAGAGTCGGCAGCACAAAGTTGTCCGCCCTGAGTTTTAGCGGTAAATATCACCCACAATCCATCTGCAAAGTTGTCCCCCCTGAGTTTTAGCGGTAAATATCACCCACAATCCATCTGCAAAGTTGTCCGCCCTGAGTTTAGCAGTAAATATCACCCACAATCCATCTGCAAAGTTGTCCGCCCTGAGTTTTAGCAGTAAATATCACCCACAATCCATCTGCAAAGCTGTCCGCCCTGAGTGTTAGCAGTACATATCACCCACAATCCATCTGCCGTGCAGGTGATCAATGCGTCGGCGAAGGTAAGCTCAAGCATTGTCGGACAAAGTTGTAATTCCAGATACTCCGGGACAATTCTAGAACTGCCCAATATACATCAGACACGTCCACTCTGACTGTAAACAGTTGTCCATTAGAAGTCAAGATGATGTGTAAAGCAGAACATATACAGCAGTCAGGTCCGTTCTGTTTCTCAGCGAATGCAGGCTACACCAGATGGAGTGCGGAACCATCATGTGGTTTAGTGGTCTGTGTTCTCTAAACAATGTGGTGACTGATTAACAGCAAAGTGTTCAGCTCCTGTAGACTTTTATTCCAGAGGTTTAGTGGTCTGTGTTCTCTAAACAATGTGGTGACTGATTAACAGCAGTGTTCAGCTCCTGTAGACTTTTATTCCAGAGGTTTAGTGGTCTGTGTTCTCTAAACAATGTGGTGACTGATTAACAGCAAAGTGTTCAGCTCCTGTAGACTTTTATTCCAGAGGTTTAGTGGTCTGTGTTCTCTAAACAATGTGGTGACTGATTAACAGCAAAGTGTTCAGCTCCTGTAGACTTTTATTCCAGAGGTTTAGTGGTCTGTGTTCTCTAAACAAAGTGGTGACTGATTAACAGCAAGTGTTCAGCTCCTGTAGACTTTTATTCCAGAGGTTTAGTGGTCTGTGTACTCTAAACAACGTGGTGACTGATTAACAGCAAAGTGTTCAGCTCCTGTAGACTTTTATTCCAGAGGTTTAGTGTCTGTGTTCTTAAACAACGTGGTGACTGATTAACAGCAAAGTGTTCAGCTCCTGTAGACTTTTATTCCAGAGTCAGTTCTAAAACTGATGAGGATCTTCAGTGTAATCTCTAGAAAATACGATGAATTGACATACAGTAAACGCAAAAGGGAACAAACCGCCTTGTGAATACCATCTTTCCCTCCAGTCCTAGAATCAGTGCAATGTCGTCTAAGACTTGTGTCTGTTGACGTGGGTGTCTGATGGTTCTTGTATAGCTGAATCATCATGTGACATTTGTGACGACGTGATGTGGTGATTTAGGGAAAGAGGGTAGTTACTAACCGGAAAACCCAGTTGAGCAGTTTTTAAATTTGATTAATGAATTCGTACCAAAAAATCGTAAAATCATGTTACTGTTTTCGCTTTTGCGAAGATTTTCTTTTGGAAAGCAAAATCAGGGGGAGCGGTTTGTAACTGCAGTTTATAGAGGCCAGAAACAGTCCTCCATACCATAACAAACATCCAAAACCCACCCCTCTCTCTCTCTCTCTCTCTCTCTCTTCTCTTCTCTCCCCTCTCTCTTCTTTTCTCTCTCTCCTCCCTCTCTGGGGCCCCTCCCATTCCCACCCCACTCTTTTCCCCGCTTTTCAGCCGAGGGGGAAGCATACTGAAGCATAATTCGTTACAAAGATTTGGAGAAATTGTCAGTATAAACCTTGTACATCAGAAGGAAAAAAAGAACACCAGCTGCACGCGGAACCTGAAGCAAGAAGATATAGGTTGGGTCACTAGACTCCCGAGCAAACCCAACGGGTTTTCAGCCTAGGAATTTTTACAGGGAAGGCAAACAAAGGTGACAAAGAGACGAAGGCTTTGTTCAGAAAGAGTCTAGGGGCTAGTGGAAGTGTGACGGAAATGATGTTCTCTGGGTTAACGCAAATGTACAGACTGAAACAGAAGGGAATGGGAAAAGGAATGCAGGAACATTTTTTGTTTTGAGGGACGTACATATTAACACAGACTAAAAGGAGACAGAAAAAAAGGGGGGTGGAGGGGTAGGTAGTGGTTAGCAATGTCGGTAAACTTTGTGGTTGTAGTACTAATAACATGTTTCTGAATATGAAAGTTGGGAGAATGATTACTTAAACCAGTTAGATAAACTCTCTCTGTCTCTGTCCCTCACCGCATCTCTCTCTTTTCGCTCTCTCTCTTCTCTCTCCTCTCTCTTCTCTCTTTTCTCTCTTCTCTCTCTCTCTTCTTTCTCTCTCTCTCTCTCTCTCTCTCTCTCGCTCGCTCGCTCGCTCGCTCGCTCGCTGATCATGTGAGGAGAAGGTCAGTTCTTACACGCAGTAAACGAACCACCCCTGACAGTTATCAGGATACGGGGGCAGCAGTTGGTCTGGTGGGGTCACGTCCTTACCACATGACGCTGTCACGACCATTGACAGCATGCAGCGGTCTGGTGGGGCCACGTACCTTCCCCCATGACGCTGTCCACGACCATTGACAGGATGAAGCGGCAAGTGCACTTTCCTGAAACGCTAAACAAAGTAATCAGAGACGCACAACAGAATGATGGAGTTGTTTCAATCCTTGTCATGTTGCAACGCCCGACAAACAAAGCCACCCCCCCCCCCCCCCCCCCACCCTTCCACCTTCCCGACTGCCAGGCCCCCGTTTAAAAGGTATTTTACAAAAACAAACAAGAAGGAATGTGATGATGGGGGGGGGATCATCGGGAAATTTACATGTGTCGGATTTTGTCACCATCAGAATCCATGTCTACTCCGTCGAGGTGTTTTGTCTGACGGAGACAAAAGTAACCCACACCTAAAACCACCAGAACCCCAAAACCCCGCTAACATCAGCAACCGTGTGTGTGTTTTGGGGGGGGGGGGGGGGTGGGCTTGAGGGAAGGAGGGGGCTTTTTTCAGCAATTGAGCCTTGCACAAGAAGATAATCTATGAAGGAAAAAAACCAAAAGTACTATCCGTTGAGCTTGTTTTCCGTCAATAGATTATTTTCTTTTAGATTAATTTTCTATTTTGAGCTTATTTCCGTCAATAGATTATTTTCTTTTCGATTAATTTCTATTTTTATGGAATTAAATTTTTAGCTTAGTCTACAAAGCTTTTACCTCAATCTAGTGTACCCGCCTCCCGCTCCCCTCTTCTTGTCTGTTTGTCTCTCTCTCCCCTCTCTCTCTCTCTCTCTCCTCTCTCTCTCACTCTCTCTCTTCTCTCTCTCTCTTTTCTCTCTCTTCTCTCTCTCTCTCTCTCTGTTGGGGTGAGGGAGAAGACATAATGGGAAGGGAACAAAATGGTAGAGTCGGAGAGTTGCTGGTCTGTGCCCTATTTTTCCATGGGAGCGTTCTTCTTTTTCCTTTTCATTTTTTGTTTCCCCTTCCCACCATCACCGTCTCTTTTTCCCCCTGCATTCTTTTTTTCCCTTCTCGCGTGAAACTGGTGTGTTTTGTGGTGTGTGTGTCTGTGTGTGTGTGTGTGTGTGTGTGTTGTGGTGTGTGGGGTGTGTGTGTGTGTGTGTGTGTGTGTGTGTGTGTGTTCGTTTTTTAAATTTAATGTCTACCCACTTTACAGGGGATCTTAGACAAAAAACAACAGACAAACGAACAGGCATACAAACAAATAAAGACAAAACGGGAAAAAACACATGTAAAAGGGGCCGGTGGGGTGTTTGTCGGTGTGTGTGTGTGTTTTGGGGGGGGGGGGGGGGGGGGGGGTTAAGTGTGTGGGGTTGTTTTTTAAAATGTCATTAAAAGTGTATGGAGTGTGGAGGTAGTGTAGTATACTAATTTTTGCAGCATAGTCTATTCCAATTAATGAGATACCAATAAGTGACTATCACATTAACCCCATTCTAAGTACCGGCTTTAACGGTAAAACTGCTTTAGCCTGGATTCATATCTAAACATTTTTAAAGAAAAAAAAACTTTTTAACCATTGAAATAATAAGAAAATAAATAAACAAAATAATTCGAGAATCAAAGTAAATGGTCCAATGGACTTTTAACAATTGCCCTACCAACTTCTATAGCCTTCGCTTCGTTCCCAAAAATTGTCCAAAATTTCGCGATTGATGGGGTTCAAATTAAAAAAAACCCAAAATAGGTAAAATTTTTGGTATTTCTGCAAAGGAAGATGACATGGAATAGTGAAATTATTATGGCCACAAATGCAAGTGACATTTTTACAATATTTTGTTTTGTATGCATCAAGTCTGAGTCTAAAGATCAGACTCTTCAAAAGTCGTTCCCGGTGGAGATTGTGTTCCGTTTTATATTTTACAAGCTTCTTAAAGAATTTTCTTGTTGTCCCTTTTTTATGTTTGGCCCCTCTTTTTGTCTTCCTATCACGAATCCCCTGTGCTTTACCTAAAAGGCTATAATTTTCATGCAGGGATAAAGGAATATTTTTTTTTGTAAAGCTCTTTTCCTTAGCTGCACCATTTTGGCTAAACCCATAACCTTTCATTTGCTGCTAAACACCCAAAGTGGTGGAATCCAAAAAGTCAATAGAGAACCACGTAAAGACAAAAAATGAATTAAATGGTATATCTAGATATCATTTCTCCCCTCACTCTTGTGTGAGAATATTTAAGCTTGTTTAAAAAGATTTTGAATCGACACAAAATAATATTTGATTTATCGAATATGGAAAAGTAAGAAGATAGTTCAGTGCATAATAATGGCAATTAGCTTGCTGTGAATACAGAGAAATTTTTCCCCAAAGTGATACGATTTCTGTTTTTAATGTGGAATAATAAATGCAGCACCCCATAATTGGTTTTCAAGTAGAGAACCGTCTGTATATATTTTAAGATGATTTATATAAATTTTTGTTTTTTATGTGCCTTGACATATGTTGGCAGCATGGTCCATCACTTTTCTTAAATGTGTATAATTAATATCGAAATTAGCCTTACTAAGCTCCCCTTGAGGGAATATTACTGTAACTCTTTGAGGAGCTACTGTTTCGGGTTAACACCGCATCTGTAAATAAATTTTGAGTATAGGAGCTATAGTTTTTACAGAGTCAAAACTCTGTGCTCGCTTTGGAAAATGTATTCTGATTTTAAACCCGTTTCCTTGATACAGAATTTTGCGTTGAATGACTCCTTAATAATATTTTTCTGAAGCAGTTTATTTTTCGGCAAAAGGCAAAATTCTATTTCTGTGTAGGTTTTTAGTGTTGAGGCATGGACAGGGGACACCGAGAGCTATCTTATAAGCTTTGCTATCGATGCTTTGCATCTTTGTTATCAAATATTTGGAGCGAAAGAATATTCCCGGCGTAAGATAATTTGATCTCACGAGCGCAGTTGCTAAATGAATAAGTACCTTACTATCTTTTCCCATGACTGTCGACTTATCATTTTAATAAATTTAATCCTTTTTGGTTTTGTCAGGGAAAATTTTCCAAATGGTAGTTCCAATTCAATTTAGAAGTCGGCTTACTCCTAGAAATTTAACAACTTTTTTATATTCAAGCGGGATTCCTTTATTTGAAAAGAGGGTAGAGGTTTAGGATCATACCCAGAGTTTAAGAGGGAAACCCTATGCGATTTTTATATGAAAGGGTTAGTCCGTTTTCAATCATTTTATTTGCTGATTTTGTTAGTTCATTTGATATACCTTTTTAATATAGTTAATTGATCTAAATTTGGGGTGTAAGCTTTTTTAGAGTGATTTCATTTCCCTTTTGCAAATATCATCCGCATATTGGTGCTAACTGACATTGTTTGAGACCCTTTTGGAAGTATGCATCAAAAAGTTGAAAGGTTGGGGCTATTACACCTCCTGTGGGATTCCATCTGTGGGACGTCTTTGATTGGAGTAGGCATTACCAACTTAGTCTGTATTGTTCTTTCACTTAAAAAAAAATTTCTTATATAATTATACATACAACCTGAAATGCCTATTGATTTTAGTTTGTTTAGAAGTTTTGAATGCCAAACTTGGTCATATGCCTTTCTAATGTCAAAAAAAGTGGCAGTAGTTTTTTCTACGTGAAAACTGATGTTTAATCTGTGTGGTAATTTTTACTAAATGATCAACTGATGATTTACTTTTCTAAAACCGCCCGTTGTATTGGTATTATATTATTTTTTTTCAAGAATGTTCAAGCCTTTTTAGAATTATTCTTTCCATAAGTTTTCCCACATGTGATGAAGGCAACAGGCTGTAATTATTTTCATTTATTTTGACTTTCCCTCCTTGGGAATAGGGTGTAACAGTTGATTGTCTCCATAAAGATGGCTGAATCCTTCAACCAACATTTTTGAAAAAAAATGACTTAGAAAAGTTTTATATTAATGGTAAATGCTTTATCATTTCATTGGAAATTGCATTGGTCCCACTGATTTTTTCTTTGATCCAAGGTTTGAAATTGCATCTTTTGTTTCCTTTAAAAGTAATAGGGGGCATTTGTTAGTGATTGGTTATTGGGGGTTTTTTCATTGTCTTCGTTTTCGTCCATTTTGTCTCTAAGCTGTTTTGTTTTCTTCTGAAAGGCCTTCGAAGTTACTATTTTTTGCAAAGTATCTGCAAATGCTTCAGCCTTTTCAAAATTTGTGTGTGTGGTGTGTGTGTGTGTGTGTGTGTGTGTGTGTGTGTGTGTGTGTGTGTGTGTGTGTGTGGTGTGTGTGCGTGCGTGTGTATTTTGTGGCGTGTGTGTCTCTGTCTGTATGTGCGCGCGTGCCCTGAGCAGGGGTGTCTTGGGTGGTGTGGGTGTTTGTTTGGAGGGGTGACAGTAAAAACTCGTGAAGAAAGGGGCGTGCGTTGCACGGGAGTCGTCCTCCATGGGTGCGAACTCCAGGGCATCACAGTGTGTCCTGGCTTTGCTGTCAGACAGGCTTTGGTCAGAAGATCGTAATGAAGATATATTCACCTCCTGTGTCGCCCCCCCTGGGGGACGTTATATCCACACCAGCGTCGCTTGGTTTGGTTCTATGTTCTAGCAAGATTAGGCAAAAAAAATACAGAAACCCATTTACACACACGACAACACACACACACACACACACACACCCCACACACACACACACACACACACACCCCACACGAACACCACACACACACACACACAACACACACACACACACACAACACACACACACCCCCAAAACACCGCACGCGCGCACGCGGTGCGCCCCCGCGAACACACACATACACACTCACATGCGCACGCACGCGCGCACACGCCACCGCACACACTCGCACCTTTGGGGGGGGGGGGGGGGGGGTTTAAGGGGGAACACACTAAATTTCGGTGCAATCCCGGGTCAAAAGGGATCCAGGATCCGTTCGATCCCCGACAGAGGTCCTCGCTCTCAAGGGCCCTTCTAGTTTGGTCAGTGCTGCTGCCAGAGGAATGAAGCTTTGTATCGTCAACTACAGTCTTGGGCTTTCCTATTTCCAGAGGGGAAGAGGTGGAGATGTTTGTTGTGACATTAATTTTCTGTCGTCCCCTCCTTCGTGTGGGGGGAAAAAGTCCTTCGCTCCCCCATACAGCTTGCCTGTGCTCCCCTTCCTGTGAAATTTTTGTCGCTGCTTGGCTGCTGCATAGGGGGCAAACCCAAACGCCCGGGGCCAATCACGCAAACATCCGTTATTTTCCCCCAGCATCACAGCAGAACAGGCAACAAAGAGAGAGGTGAAAAAGAGTTAACAAAAACAACGATTGTTTTTGGGGATTTTAACCAATCTTTCTCTTGTTCATAACTTTTTTTAAAAAAAAAAAAATTGAATTACATGGGCTTCGTTTTGTTACAGAACTGTTTCAGTTCAAAAAAAACCCCACGAATGCCCCAAAAAAATTTTTTTGGGTTACCCCAAACCCTTTTTTAGGCTTTAGCCTCAAAACCCGGTTTAGGCTTTGCCCCATACTGTGCTTTTGGCTTTACCTCAATTTTCTTAGGGTTTAGCCAATACCGTGCTTAGGCTTTAGCCTCCCAACTGTGCTTTAGGGGTTTAGCCCCAAAAAATCGTGCTTTTGGGTTTAGCCTCCATACGTGCTTTAGGCTTACCTTTATACCCGGCTTTGGTTTCCTCAATTGTGCTTTAGGGTTTAGCCTCAAACCCGTGCTTTTGGGTTTCCAATATCTTGCTTTAGGCTTTTGCCTCAATATCTTTTTTACTTTTCCCAATACCGTCTTTAGGGTTGCCTAATATTTGGTTTACTTTAGTAAATTTTTGGTTTTTTCCATAAAGGCTTTACCCCTACTTTTCAGTTTACCCAATACCGTTTTAGGTTTGCCCAACGCTTTACAGCGCCAATTTGTTTGGTTTCCTTTTATCTTCAGGGTTGTTACCGGAAAATTTTTCTGCCTTTGTTAAATGATTTCGGAGAATTCAAAACTTTAAATTTTATTCTTTTCATTAAAAAAGGTTTCCGAAACCAGAAACATTTGACAAAAAAATTAAATTTGGGGATCGGGGTTTTTTCATTTAAAAAAAGGGGGAAAGGAGCACAGAACATCATTTTTGGTTTTTTATTTTTTTGTTTTCTGAAATTTTTTTTCCCCGTTTGCATGTTATTAAATTCCCAAAGGTTTTTTTCTGGGCCCCCCCTACAAGCCCTGTTTTAAAATAAATTATAAATTTTGACTTTTTCCCAAATTTTTCAAACTGGGAAAATTTTCGGATCAAAATTTTTTGGGGTTTTATTTTGATTTGAGTGCCAAAAAAAGGAACCATTTCTTTTTAAATTTTTTTTCTAATTTTTCCTTTTTTTGGCTTAGAAGGGAAAAAAATTCCGGGAAAAGGCCAAGCGGGCCCCAAAAAAAGGCCCCAGGGGCCCCCCAAAAGGTTTTTCGTTTTAAAGGGAAAAAAAGCCCAAAAACCCCCGGGGCTTTCGCATTTCACGGAATCATTCAGATGACATACGCTTTCTTAAGAGCATTTCTAACGAAATTCCAGTAAACATTCGACGAAGATTGACATGAGTCCGTATCAGGTGTCTGTGACTATTCACAAACGGAGCGTTGAAACGGAGCGACGGAGCAACATCATGTTCGTGTCTTCTATTTACGCTTTCGTTAAACTCAAGAGAAATCCTTCATTCCCTGCTTCTGTTCACGTGCTATATCTAACTCCTCACGGATATTCTGCAACGAACATTACACAGCCATGTCTCTAAAAACTGATATTCTTTAACGAACATTAGCCAGACATGTCTTCAGAAACTAGGATCATCATTTGACATGGTATCAATATTTTGGGGATCTTGTATTTCTGCCATTTGCCAAGTCTGCTGAAGAGGAGACAACTAGGATCATCATTTGACATGGTATCAATATTTTTGGGATCTTGTATTTCTGCCATTTGCCAAGTCTGCTGAAGAGGAGACAACTAGGATCATCATTTGACATGGTATCAATATTTTTGGGATCTTGTATTTCTGCCATTTGCCAAGTCTGCTGAAGAGGAGACAACTAGGATCATCATTTGACATGGTATCAATATTTTTGGGATCTTGTATTTCTGCCATTTGCCAAGTCTGCTGAAGAGGAGATAACTAGGATCATCATTTGACATGGTATCAATATTTTTGGGATCTTGTATTTCTGCCATTTGCCAAGTCTGCTGAAGAGGAGACAAAGTTGCGAAATACGTATCCACGCTGGCCTCAACGGTGGCCTTCAGGAGGGGACGCTTCCAGCACCGGGAGTGTGTTTCGCTTCAAAGGGAACAGCCAGGCACTGAAAAAGTATCCGTCCCGAGAGAAATCTGGTCTACACTAGGCTATCGACAGTACGTTTAACTCAGTCTTTATTTCTTCTGTTCATAATTTGATGTTTTTACCTTATTGTATCAAATCTACACACACCGAAGGACTTATTAACCTATTTGTGATTTTGTTCATTGACGTATTTCATGTGGATTTATGTATGTATGTATGTATGTATGTATGTATGTATGTATGTATGTATGTCTTCTTATATGTTTATATGCATGCATGTATGTATTACGTTTTCTATTTTCTACGGAACATTTACTTTCATTGTCTGATCGACATCGATGGGATTATTTTTTCAGCTAAGTGCAAAACAAAATCTCCAAACACTCTTATCCAGGACATACCAAGTACTTCGGAAGAATTGTAAAGATAATTACTTTATCAACTATTAAATGCAGTTTAAAGAAAGCTTGAAGCAGATTATTTTCATGCCTGTAACACGCATGGAATTTCTGCGACTTTCTAAATTTTGTAGTTGAAGGAGTGTGGCTACTGCAGTAAGTCTCTCTGCGTCATTTTCGTTCTGTTTCAACTATTTAAAGGTACAGTCGAGCGACGAACAGAATTTTAATTATTCTTTCATTGAAAAGTTGTTATACGACACTGTTTAGAAATTATGACTCAAAACCAGTTTTGAAATTGACTCGAAACCTGTTTAGAAATTATGACTCGAAACCTGTTGAGAAATTGACTCGAAACCGTTCTCCTTTCCTCTTGAGATATGGAATATGATTGTATTTAATATATTTACTATATTTGATGTAT
The DNA here is from genome assembly GCA_018398815.1 of Conus ventricosus. NCBI lineage: Eukaryota > Metazoa > Mollusca > Gastropoda > Neogastropoda > Conidae > Conus > Conus ventricosus. The sequence goes on from CM031626.1 coordinate 49,708,419, forward strand.
TATTATATCAATTAGATACCTTGCATCTGCACGAGAAAACAACCAAACATTTAGTGAGTATGGAATGATATTCAACGAGTATGTTTCAAGAAGAATCTTACACTTTGTTGCCGTGATTTTTGTTCAGGAATAGCTGTCATATGCTTTGATTTGTAATTTCCACTTCGAGTAAGGGTTTTTGTTGTTTGTTGGTTTTTTGTTGATTTTTTTAAAAATATAGTGGCTGTCATGTTAGTATTTTGTACATGCCATAGAGCAGCTAGATGTACATCATGTTTGGTTACAGGGTTCCAGCTGGGACGATCGGAAGCGCCAGGAGGTTTGAGCTCTGCTGCCAATCCTTTGGAGTAGTTGCCCCTGCCTTGATGAGGCTGTTGAGGTCGGAGTGTCCTGTGACCAGAGAGACGCTTGAGCTCTCAAGACAGACGACAGTTCTCGCACTGACTCACTGGGGTCTGCTGTTCTTCCCTGAATGATGCATGGGTCCGGGTATGGTGAGTAGACCACCAAGGACTCGGAGGTAATTCACAGTTTCTTGGGTTGTGAGACCTATGCTGTTGCATGACGATTTTTTTTTCATATGATAAGGGTCATGTAAATCCAGGACATGATTTTCTTTGAGGGAGTTATCTCCCGTGGATGGAAAGAATGCTGTTGTCTGCCCACTATGTGCTTGTGTAACATTCTTTCAAACACAGTCGTAGGAATCTAGGACGTTCTTTTCCTCCGAGGGAGGATTTTTTCCTTGGTTGACAGAAAATTGTTGAAAGCGGTCCAGTCAGCCCAAAATCTGTCAGCGTAACATTCTTACAGAAGATTAGGAATAGAGTTTGTTTAGAACTTACCACCAATGACATTGACAAACAAAGCACAAGACAAGACACGATGCATTTCAACCACTTGGGTCTTCTTCAGGCGAAAAAATAAATCACATTTAACATGTGGGACAGTACAAACAACGAAAAACGAAAAAAAGGAATGAAAATGACTTAATCCGTTCTTGGCCATGTGTTTGGTGGGCGGAAATGACATGCGGCCAGGGGGATTATGGGAGAGGAAACGGAGGGGGGGGGGGGGGGGGGGGTTGCGTCAGGGGAGGTGTGTGTGTGTGATATGATAGGGTTGTGTGTCCAGTTTATTGGATGGTGTGATATCTTTGTGATGGTTGTGGTAATGGTGGATTGATAATAATGGTAAGGGGGAAAAAAAAAAAAAAAAAGGGAGGGGGTGGGGTGGGGGGGGGGGGGATTTAAGGGGAAGGATAATACAAAACTAAGATTAAATAGATGGAGGGTTGCTGTAACTACTGTATGAAGTGAGTGAAGGGGATGTGGTGGTGGTGTATGTAAGTGTGTGTGTATGTGTGTGTGTATGTGTGTGTGTGTTGGTAGGGGATTTTGCCAACTGGTGTGGAAGAGGTGAGTATGTGTGTTTGGTTATTGTTGGATATTGATGCCTTGGGGGTGTAGTTTGCCCAGTTTGGCAATGAGATGGGATTCTTGAGTTGTGCGTTCAAAGCTGTCACTCTGTGACTGCCAGAGTGCCATGACTTTGACATGGTCGATGTTGTGTTGGGTGTGGTTGAAGTGTAGGGCGACGGGTTTGGGTCGGTGGTGGCGGATATCGGCCAGGTGTTCAGAGATGCGTGTTTCGAGTGTGCGTGACGTTTCCCCTATGTAGATCCTGCCACACAGCTGGCAGTGGATGGCATATATAATGTTGCGGCTCTGACATGAGAATGTGCGTTTGACTGTGAAGGAGTCTTTGGGGCCCTGTAGGATGGTGTCTGGTTTGGTGAGGGGGCAGATTTTGCAGTTGGGTTTGGAGCAGGGGTGAGTACCTGGTGGTGTAGCTGTGGTTCTGTTCAAACTGGACCGCACGAGGAGGTCTTTGAGGTTTTTGTCACGTTTTAATGTGATCATGGGTTTGGTATGGAAGGCGGGTTTGTGGTTATGTACAATGTGCCAATTGGATTTGAGGATCCTACAGATGGGGAGGGTGTGCGGGTGGTAGAGGAGGTAGGCTGTGGGTCTGTCTGTCTTGGTTGGATGCTGGGTGTCCAGAGCAGATGTTCTGGATACAGCTATGGTGCGGCGGAGTGCTGCATTGATGATGGAACTGGGGTATCCGCAGTTGGTGAAAAATTGTGACATTTTGGCTGCTTGTATAGTGAAGTCTTCCTCGCTGGAGCAGAGTCTGCGAAGACGGAGAAATTGTGAGTATGGGATGCTGTCTTTAGTGTGTGGGTTGTGGGAGGATGAGTAGTCTAGGTATGCATGTGCGTCGGTGGGTTTGTAGAAAATGGAGGTTTTGAGTAGGCCTTCTTCTAGGGAGATGGTGATGTCTAGGAAGTTGACGACTGCGAAATGGTGTAGGTGAGTCGGATAGATGGATGGAAGGTCTGGGCAAAGTTGAGGAAGTTGAGGAGGTCTTGTTTTGGCATAGATGTGGCTCCCAGTCCATCATCGATATACCTTTTGTGTCAAGAGGGGTTGACATTGTCGAAGATATGCATGTGTCAGTGTCATTGGAAGAGAATGACGTAGCAAAGTGTTGCTGGGGTGTGGTATTTGTAGCACGTGTTGCATAGCGGTCGTGCATGGTCAGAGCACCCTCAGTTATGGAATTTATATGTAGAGCGTAGTGTAACGGCTGCCTGTAAGTGCCTGCGTTAAGGTCGTGTGAGGCAGAGTTAGACCAGGTTGATTAATGTATTCTGCGGTTAATGATGTATTTAAAAGTGATGTTGTTGGAATGATGATGGGGTGCATCAAAAGTAACGGCAGGGCAGAGTGAGTGGTGTGGACTTGGATTGTAATAGGTAGGGTGTGAGTAAACGCCGATCGAGTGAGAAGTTTTTGTTGGTTTTAACCTGTAGTTAAAACTTAGGCAGGGGGGTGTCACCGATCGGCGGTACTAAATCAGCCGTCCATGTGGTTGGAATAATGGTAATTCAGAAATAGAGAGCTGTGCGTGTGCATATGTGTATATGTGTGTGTGCGAGAGTGCGTGGGTAAGATTGGGGTTTTGGTTAAGGTGGAAGGTTAGGCTAGGTAGGGGGCTGGGGAAATAAGACATACAATATTCTTGAGTTCCAATCTTGACTTGTTGAAGGGATGGAAGCGGGAGGTTGGTTTCGTTCCCGATTGTTACCCTTTTGTTACTTTGGTTTCTACACCAGAGAAGGCGGGGCAGGGTATCGGCTGTTGTTGTGTTGTCAAGTCTGTGAGTTGTTGTGGTAAATTGTCGTGGTGTTGCACGAGCAACAACTAGTCCGTTGGTCGGGCGTGTCAGCTCTGCGGAGGGATACGCTGCTCTGACCAATCGCTGTTTTGTGTTGTGAGTAGAGTTCGCTTGATTCCGACCAGGGCGGAATGCGTTGGGGTAGCTTCACTTCGGTCCCTGGTGTTCGTCGGAGTGGACGTACTCCTTGTAGGTGCGGCGGCAGCGCCGTTAGTTTTTGAGGAGTGACTTCGAGTCATAGTTAGTGCCAGGTCCTCGTCGGGTTTGGGTGCCCTTGGCCTGTGCCGAGTCGGTGTCGTCTTTGTTGGCAGCCACTTCAGCCAGTTGCAGAACTGGTGTGGTTGAACGTCTGTTTGTCCAGGTTGGTGATTTGTTAGGTTCATGGTGGTGTTGTTCGTCATGTTGTCTTGTATTATGGCGAGTTGTACTGTAGTTGTCTCATGTTATGTTTAGTTGTATTATGTTTGTTGCGTATACTGGTGTCTGGTATGATGTCGTCTTGGTTTTGTGATTGAAACTTCTTGTCAGCCGGTTTGTGTTGTTACCTCTTTTCTGTATATTCTGTAATTAGTGTACATAGTGGTTCCCGAGTTTGATTGTCATGTGACAGTTTGGCTAGACAATGTGGGTTCGATATAATAACCGTTGATGGACGGTGATGTAGATATTGGTTGTGATTAGTTCATGTTAATTTCAGGGGGGTCAGTAAGAAGGTAATACGAGGTTGCATTTTGTTGAGGATCATAGTGTGAGTCAGGTGCAGATGTGTCTGCGTGAATCGTAAAGAGATTGTGCTCAATTTCAGTTGTAAATAGTAGTAGTTCGTTGAAATTGATTAACGATTTCGGAGTTGACCTGCACAGCATTGGAATCGGTTAACTGTGCAGTAGGGCCAAGGCTGATTTGTGGTCGAGTGGTTTATACTGGAGTACGGTCGTGACCATTCAACTTATATTGGTGTCTTTTCAATTTCGTTACGAGTCTTGGTTCTCGACGCGGGTGTCGTGCGCGTGCGGACTGTATCTGTGATGTACGTATTTGTTACAGGACAGTGAGTCCATATGGTTAGAGGTTTTTTGTTTTTTTTAAAGTAAATGACAGTCGTCACACATGCAGGGATGTACGTGTTTGTGACAGAATAGGGTTGGAGAAAGATATCTTAGGTTGTAGGGAGACAGTCCCATTATGAATTTTAGTAGTCGGAAAGAAAGGTGAGGTAAAGTTTAAGGCGGGTAGCTCAGCAGTTGATAGGGTAAAAACGGAGGATGTGCAGCATGTAATATTGTATGAAGTATGGTTGTGTTGGCATAACAAGGATTTACCACTGGGTTATCCGACAAGAGATGACATGAGAGAGGGGTGCTGGATGGAAATTTTGGCGAACAAATCATGTTGTGTTGATATATGATTATAATTGACAGTTCAAAGAGGGATGAGAATGTGAAGGATTGTGGCTGCGAGCCGATTCTCTTGTATGAATATGCTAGAACTGTGAACCGTTAAAAATTGATAAGTTTTTTGTTTTTTTGTTGTTGTTTTTGAGAGATCTGTATTACTACTGATTACTATGTGGAAACATTTCCTTGTGAGATTGCCCATTTCCTAGTTTATTTAGTATTTCCTAAGGGGGCCATGGAGTCCGTGTTGGATTGCTTAGATTGGTTCTATTTCTCCGAGAATTGGGTGTGATTCATAATTTCATATGTAATAGCGTGGATTGCGCTCAAGGAGAATATTGTTTTGCTGCTGTGGTAAGGGTTGGCAGGAAATGGGCCAGACAACCCCAAAACGAGTAACGAGTTGGGGGGTGTATTCGAAATTCAAGGGTCACTCTCATGCCCGAGTGGGAAGTAGGCAAGGGAGATGGAGGATTAAAGCTGTACCAGGTAGCCTATGAGCCTTGATGACTCGGGTAGTAGCAACATTACAGTAGTGGCCTACAGTTGTGTCAGCAGGTATCCTGTTCCGTCCTGAGACTGGGGCTAGACCACTGCAGTCTACTGCCGCGTGCCGGCAGGTGAGCGGCGGCTTTCTGTACCTGCTGTTTTCCCGGGAGAGGGAGACTACCCAGGCCGTCTGCCGTTTGTGAGGCAGTTCTCCTCCTGCTACCGGGGCTCTCTGGGAGTTCTCCGGCACCTGTTACTTTTCCCTGGTCAGGCGTCCTGTGAGAGGGGGCGCTGCACCAGGCTTTCCCTCACCATCAGTGTCCAGCGGGGCCTTCAGAGGAGGAGGCGTCGAGCCCGGATCCGTCGAGAGGGCGTCTGGTATGTGTGTGCGTTGGGTGTCGCGCTCATCGCGGGGAGGAGTCAGTCTGCGAGGAGCCACGGTCAGCGCCGGGGTGCAGAATCTTCTGGGGAGGGGTCAGCCTGTGAGGGGCTACGTACAGCGCCGAGGACTGGAGCTTTCCGGGTCGGGATGGGTTGTCCCATGGTTGTGGTAGAAGGGGTGTAGCGTTAGGCAGTAGAGTTAAGGGTGTTAGCTACTGCCTCCTTTTGGGACGTAGTGGCCAGCACGGTGTAGGGTACTTGTCGTTGCCTCCTTAGGGACGCAGTGATCGGTGCGGTAGTGGTCCCGGGTCAAAAGAGAAGGGTGGGTCCTGGGAGAGGTGTGGGTGGTAGTAGTTTAGAGATTCGAGTCCCTTGGGTTAGTCCTTGTCCCTGGTAGTTAGCCACCACGTGTGCGGGCTATCTCTGCGTCCCTAGGTCGCAGTGATATACCGCAACTGGTGCTTTAGCATAGGTTAAGGTTCTCAGAGTCGTAGCAGGGTAGTGTGGGTCAGTGAAGAAGTGGGTTACAGGTGTGTGGTTGTGGATGAACGTGAGTGGTGGCGCCATAGTGTGTGTGTGTGAAATAAAGAAGTGAGCATGATTGTAAAGCTGTGTTAGTGTGCTGTGTTGTCTGCTCTAGTGTGTAATAGGCGTGGGTAGGGGTGGTAGGGCCGTCCGGCTTAGCGACCGTGACACCGATATTTCGAAACCCGATTGTTTCTCCTCAGTGACTGCGGAAAGTGGTAATTTGACTCCTCTGCCTTTTTGGTTTTAAGAAGAATGCTATCCCAGAAAAGGCTGGTGTGCAATACCGTAGTATGTTTGTTGAGTTTTCAAAAAACCAACAGGTGCTGAGGGCCAGTTCTTGGAATGTTCGTTCCAAGAACTGGCCCTCAGCACTTGTGTCTTAAGGTCATCTTTTTATATTTTCTACTTTTCACAAGAAAATGTACCTTGTTGTGCTCTTTCATTATTTTCTTTTGCTTCTTAGGTGCCACCTTTGGTTGGTTTTTTGAAAACTCAACAAACATACTACGGTATTGCACACCAGCCTTTTTCTGGGATTGCATTCTTCTTAAAACCGAAAAGGCAGAGGCGTCAAATTACCACTTTCCGTGGTCACTGAGGAAAAACAATCAGGTTTCGAAATATCGGTATTTGACCAGGAGTTATATGTTAGTGAGTTTCCTCCCCATTGGAGATTGTCTCCCCCTTGGAGACTATAAGCTTGCTGAAGGCTCATTTTGAGAAGCATATATTTTATTTTTCCCCATTCACCCACTCAAGCACATACTGTTAGTTAGGCAGAATTATCTACAACTGCAGATATGAATGCTTATCTCCCCTATTTCTTCAGTCCAGCGGACGAAAGGCCTAGGAGCAGGCAATACAAATAGATCTGCCTTCGAAGGGAAGTACGATGGTTCCCTCAGGCTGCTAGTGAAGGGATTCTCATATTTATAATATATTCCCCCATTTTTTTTTCATCTTTAATTTTTTTTTTTTAAAACTCAAATCTTTGCCAAGTCATTACTATAATGACTGAAGAATTGTTAACCTGCACTTGTTTTCTCCACTATTTAATTGTTCAGCTATATTATATATTTATATTATATATATATAATATATATATATATATATATATATATTATATATATATTAATATTTTATATATATATATATATAGACACTCTTTGAAATGACAAGACGAAACAAGCAAGTTTTCATCTCCCAACGTTTCGGCACTTGGCCTTCTTCAGGGCACGCTTTATTACTGCACTGACTCACAAACAATGCCTTTTCCTCCACCACTCCCCAAGAACAAAGCTCACATGACGGTCAAGATTCAAAGTGTTTAGAACAATGTTCACAAAATTTTCTCTAATTGAATCTCCATATTCTCTCACATGTTCTAACCCAACTCACCAACAGTCCTCAGCTGTTAACCCACTCCCCATCCCCTCTCTCTCTCTCTCTCTTCTCTCTCTCTCTCTCTCTCTCTCTCTCTCTCTCTCTCTCTCTCCATTTCCTCCTCTCTCTCTACAGCAAGGTGTAATTACATAAATATAAGTACAAGAACTATTATATATACACGCACACACCCACGCACGCACGCACACACACACACATATATATGTTACGCTTGATGTGGATAATTGCCTAATGTGAACACTAAGCAGAAAATTGCCTATTGTGCACATTAGGTACAATGACTTGCGTGATGTAAAAAATTGTCAACATTGGGCAAAAAGATGCCTAATGTTCACATTATGCAGTTCAATTTTGCCCGATGTGAATACGACTGTCTCACACACATTGTGCAGCTCAATATGCCTGATGTGAATGAGATAAGATAATGTTGCTTATAGCCCAGCCGACCGCAAAGGGCCACATCAGGGCTGTGATGTGAATGAGACTTGGATAGAGATAGAGATGCCACAGAACAAACATGTAGAGAGAATTTTAAGACATCTGAATGGAATTGCAATTTAATAGAAAAGAACACACTTGCAATCACAAAACGGACACGGGCATCAAAAAAAAATCTCAAAACATGATGTGGCCAATTGCCGAAATTCAATGAAAAACATTTTTTTTTTTAAAATCAATAAAAGAGAAAAAAGTCAATCAAACAGATCTCTGGGTCCAGTCGAGTTTAGTTAGAAATTTTTGCATGATCTGCCCGGGTGACAGCGCGAGTTGCATTTAAGTTTTTTTTTCCTTAGGCAGCTGCATCGTCCTGATGTACATTGAGTTGTACATTGACACTTAGTATATTCTTGCCCGCCAGTGGCCCTTGCTGTTGCTGTTCTAATTGATAGGCAGACATCAGGAACATCTTCTGCTTTTATCAGGGGCTGATCGATTGCACTTAGGTCAGCAGCTGTAAATTTTGGTCCTAGAATTCCCTCCCGGCAACCTACAGTGTATAGCCCATCTTGTTCCTTGAGGACGACCACTAACAGGTTTTTGGGATCTGTTGGACCATGATCCACATCCGGGACCCTCAGCGTAGCACACTGGCCAATGGACAATGGCCTAAGCAGGTGTTTGCCGCGTCTTGTCATCCATGCTGCTGCCTTAGATTGTCCTCGATCAGCCGAAGCACGGATCTTTTGCAAAGTTGGATCTACTGCTTCTGCCTGTGCCTGTGCCTCTGCTTCTCTCTCTGTCTCTGCTTCTGACTCTGCCCCTGCAACTGCATCTGCCTCTGTCACATTTGATGCATCAGTAGGAAGTTCATTGTCAGCATTTTCAGCTTCCTTTGACTCCAGAAATGCCTCAAGATCTTCCTCGGTAAATATCTCATGAAGAGCTGTACTTGGCAGGATAGATGGTCCTAATCCAA
>CM031626.1:49719777-49742277 GCA_018398815.1 Conus ventricosus
CAAAACTTAACGTTTTTATTTCATTGTAGTTCATGTTTCCAAAACAATCGATACAAAATGAATTTCCATTCAAATGAACTTAGCCCAGAATACCCCAAACACGGTAGTCCTTCATGGCCTTCTCTGGTTCAAGATTTGATTTCCTCCCCAGGTCTATGTTACCGGAGTGATCGTGTGGGGGTCGTCGGTGTCGGCAAGTTCATGAGAACTCCCCAGCTCCATGTTACTGGTGTGATCGTGTGGAGGTCGTCGGTGTCGGCAAGTTCATGAGAACTGTTCTTAAGCAGACGCGGTGTCGCCCACCGGAGAAGGACGCTTACGCTCGCCGGCTCCGCGACTTAGCAATGATCCTCGTCTGTAGGGGCCTTAACCGGTGGTGTCCTAGGCATGATGGCTCCGCGACTTAGCAATGATTCTCGTCTGTAGGGGCCTTAGCCCGTGAGTCTCGTCTGTAGGGGCCTTAGCCGGTGAGTCTCGTCTGTAGGGGCCTTAGCCGGTGAGTCTCGTCTGTAGGGGCCTTAGCCGGTGAGTCTCGTCTGTAGGGGCCTTAGCCGGTGGTGTCCTAGGCATGATGGACAGAAGAGGCGCCACTGAACACTAGGGAAGTGATCTGGCAGCAGAGCAGTGTGTCCTGCAGTGAGTGACCTCATGACATCTTGACTGCCCACTGTGGTTTGCCGGTGCTGGGGCTGCGGCAGGACAAGTCAGGGTGTAGCTGTGAACAGAGAGCTGGTATGAGTGGCGCGTGGTGTGTGTGTGTGTGTGTGTGTGTGTGCGTGTGTAAATGGCCCTGCCTTTTTGATTGGGCTTATAAAGGAAGTGAAACTGAAATTGAACTCAAACCCATGAGTGGCGAACAACTTCTAGCGCTGTAAGAAATACGCAGCATGTCCTCCACCCCCCCCTCCCCCACCCCCATTTCCGTGTGGCATACTCCGGGGGCCGAAATAGCTCAGGGGATATAGTGCCAGGCTCGTGATAATGGTGATCATGGGTCACGGGTCATCTCCGCCGGGATGTTTCGAAACAGGGTTGTTTTTTCCCTCGAAGTTGACATTGGTTCCGACTCCTTTCCTGAAAGGTCCTCCAGCGACTATAAACTGAGCTTTTCGTGTGTGATCGCATGCATAACATCTATGCACACACGTGGAATCCCGTCACCAGTTTTCGGAAGAGAAGGTGAATCTGCCCCTCCGTGTGGATAACTGTATACATAGCATTACCCTGCACGAAAATTCGAAAAAAAGAGCGAAATCTGAGTGAATATTATTCTTCAGTACTGAATGACACGGAAAGCGACTGAATATCGCATCACCAGGCCGCTCTTCAGTCGGCTCTACCCTGGAAGGCATTTTATGAATGAGTATGATCTCAAAAGTGCTTTGAGCTTGATCTCTAAGCGGAAACAGGCGAAAACAATAAGCGAAAATAGTAAATACTTTAAATAATGATAATGAATAAAAAGAAGAACAAGAGGAAGAAAAGAAGAAGAAGAGAATAACAACAAAAATGATAATAATGATAATAGTAATAATAATAATAATAATAATAAATAATAATAATATTAAGAAGAAGAAGATGAAGAAGAAGAAGAAGAAGAATGATAATAATTATAATAATAAAACACTAATGGTACAGAAATACATAAATGAATAAATCAATAATGACAACGACGACAACAGCAATAATGATAATGATAATGATGATAATAATAATAATAATAATAATAACAATGACGACACGTGCTGACGCTGCTTTGTACATGTTCTCATTTCACAACCTACTCTTGTTCGGCCTTAGAATCAGAGCGGAGAAGAAAAGCATCTCGCCCTGTATTCCCATGGTTCACCTTTGTCGGCGCTTTGGTCGTGTGTATGTCACTAACCACTTCTGGCACCTGCCACCGCGCGCAGCCAGAAACATGTTCAGTAACCGGGCCGCCCTCCTCAGGTAACCACGTGTGTCAGGCGACTATCTTCTGAAACGTTACTAGTACTACTATCTTCTGAAAACACTACTATAATTTTCATAAGATAGTAGTAATACTACTAACTTATGAAAATTATAGTAGTGATTTCAGAAGATAGTAGTAATAGTAACGTTTCAGAAGTTAGTAGCTTCGCGTTGCGACTATCTGTGAAATTATGTCCTCTTTCTTAGTATAAAGTGGAGGAGTTAAGATTTATGATCTTGCGTTTTTTAGTAGAAATATTTCCTCTTGCACAATGATACTACGAACCATGCTGATTATGTCTGGAGAGGGAAACACGATCACAGCCCCTGTGTTAGGAGCAGTGATCGATCAAAGTTTTCAATAACTGATTTTTTGAGACAATTAGAACACCATCGCACCAGCCCAAAGGATTCCGCAGCCGAAGGTCGGGGAGCAGACTCGCGCCTGCGCCAGATCTGTCATCGCTGCCAGCGGTGTATAGTCAGCGGAGTTACCCACGTGAAAAGCAACACGTTTCACTTGGTGTTCTGTTAAGTTTCTTTCCGTTTAAAGAACGGTTGAGACATGTGAATATCAAATAAAATTGATTACTTGTAATCAGGGAAAAATACATATAAGACTGATGTGGTTGCAAATATTCCTATGAGGGTGCAAAAAAATGTATCACCGGTCGTGGCCATCACGCGTGGGAACGGCTGTGCTAGAGGGTTTTTTTTGTGTGTTTTTTTTTCCCCATCCCCTGATGGCTTGTGTTTCATTCTTGGTGTACTGATTTTGACGTCTTTTTGTAAAATCAAGTTTCAGCGCATTTGAAGCGGCTTTCTGCATAATGCAGCTATTTGACTGTGACTAAACAACCTTTTCACAGCTGGGAGTTTATATACATTATTTTTATCCCGTTTTATATCCAGTGTAAGTTTTAATGATTAAAAATCGGTTTTTAAATATTAGAAATATTCAAGTTGTTCTTCTAAGATAAAGACTGCATTCAGCCACAATTCCAAAGTGATTCTTGTATTTTTTAACATTACTGCCAGTGTCTGTTTGACCACAAATGCCACAGTCCTTATTTACAAGAACAATATCAATTATAAGCTCGCATCAACATGAATTTTAATTGTATTGATAACAAATGCTAAAATAATAAAACAAAACTAAAAAATCAATTCTTTGAACTTGCTAAGTTGGTTGTCGTTATAGCGGAATCAAACCTGAGCCAGTGCAAACTGTATGGTCATCCATTGACGTCAAAACTCAGGTTTTGCTTTTTTGTCTATGGTGCAGTTCCGAATCTGTAGGCAGTCAGAAAGTGGGGATGCCTCGTGAATATAAGAGGATAGACGACCCCAGTGTAACATTTCCCTCTGAAGAAGTTGATGACTTGACAGTTGACTGGAATCTGTGCGCTCTGTGCCAGAACCCATCAAGCGAAGCACCTTTGATATGCCCAGAAAAGAAAGTGAAAGGAGATGGAGCAGGGTATACCCACGTTGCTTACAATTTGACAGCTTTTCAGGAGTTAGGTGAGTCCCCACTTTCTATTCCATTGTCAAAACTGGATGAAGGAACTTGTTTCGAGGAGACCTTGAGGAAGCACAAAGCTTCTTGGCACAAATCCGGTCGTGCAAAAATAAGCAACACTGTTTAAAACAGGAAAAGACAGCTAGCAAGTGATAAACCCAGTCGTGGGAAAACACGGAAACTTGCTGATGAATCTAGCTGTAAGACAGATGAGATGGCACAGGACCAACATGCTTTTTTGCAATGGATCTCCCGGTGCAGCAGGCTTCATCGAGCTCTTACTTTGACCCTGGGTGATAAAGTTCGTGCACATGCTCAGCAACTGAACGATCAAGAGCTACTCAGAAAACTTGCTGTCAAAGACATGGTGGCAATGGATTTTCATTATCACATCAAAAGCCTGTCCTGCCTTCTACAGACGTGTACCAGCAAACCAGGCCCAAGAATGAGAAAAAACAACAAATAGATCAACAGCGCATGATATTGCACTTGCTAAGGTTCTGGCTTATATTGAAAACTTCCAAGATAATCCCCAAACAGCCCCTGTCTTTGGCATAACCTTCCTACTTCGTCTATATACTTCTCATCAAATAGCCAGACAGCTTGGACCAAGAAAATAGAAGGCCCTTTCCCGCATTTCATGCCTTTACTGGATGTGACACAGTGTCTTTTTTCAGCAGCAGGGGCAAGACAACAGCGTGGAATACATGGACTATCTTTCCTGAAGTGACAGACTCCTTCCTAGCCATCATGGACAGATCGTGTTCACTGACAGATGCTTTGTTGGAAACCTTCGAGAGGTTTGTTGTACTCATGTACGAACGTACGAGTGCACTCCATAAAGTTGACCAGGCTAGGAAGAAACTGTTTGCCCAGCAAGGAAGGCTTCTTGAGAACATTCCTCCAACTTCAGCAGCTCTTAGACAACATCTTCTCCGTGCTATCTACCAAGCTGGACACGTCTGGGGTCAGTGTCTAGCAAAACAACCTGTGCTCCCATCTCCTGCAGACTGGGGTTGGAAAAAAGAGGGCAAATGTGGCAGCCCGTGTGGACAACTCTTCAGCAGGCACAGGATTCATGTCTTGAACTGTTTCACTGTGGATGCCAGCAAGGCTGCAAAGGACGTTGCAAATGTGTGAGGCCAACCTGCAATGTATCGCCCTCTGCGCATGTGGTGGAGACTGCTACCAGGACAAGTGAGCTGAGTTGAATGTGACGTGAGGCAAAGCAAACCTTTTTCTTTAGAAGAAAAATGTGTGTGTGTCTGAATCTGATTTATGTCATTTGTTTGGCACTGACATTCACAGACTGTTTTCCCTTTAATGTTCATCGGAATATATGGTGCTTTAGAGTTATATGATATATGAAACAAACCACATAGTATATTGATAGCGAATGAGTCCTAAATAGGTCAAATCTTGCCATATAAAAAGGCAACTCAACAGTCTGTCAACTTAGGCAATAAGTATAGAGACAATCAGTACTTGAAACCCCATCTTTTCCTCTAGAAGCGGCTGGATTGGTCAAATCTGAAACCAAAACATGTAAAGATAAAGGTAATCACTGTTAGGTAATAACTTTGCAAACTACGTGGAGCAAAAAAAAAAACCCTGTAAAAAATGGAAATAATAAGATTTTAAGGACTTTTACCTACTTTTAAATGACCTACTTTATTAGAGTCTTACAAGTTAGCTTTAATATAGACTTGTCTTCATATGTCTCATCAAATACATACTCAGGGTTATTCTGAAGCAGTTTTTTTTTGTTGCAAAAATACATTGTTTTGTGCGAAAAACCGAAAAAGAAAGAACATGACACACTGACCTAATTAAATGAATGACCACGCCCTCCAGAGGTCACGCCCATGGTGTTTTCCCTCTCTAATATCAATCAGAAAGGGTCTAGGTACCCACATACCAAATGGCATGCTTCTACTATGAAGTGCACGATTCACTGATATTTACTACCTTGACTGCCCCACTGTGCCCAAATTCACTGTTTGACAGCTAGTTAGTGTAGAACGAGTTCATGTGAACAATTTATGACGTTGCTAACTAGATGTCAGTGTCCTTGACCAGTGGTCATTTTGACCCTGTTTCACTGCTAGTTAGTGTAGAGCGAGTCCATGTGAACAATTCATGACGCTGCTGACCAGTGGTCAGTGTCATTGTCCAGTGGTCATTTTGGCAAAACTTTACTGTTTTACAGCTAATTAGTTTAGAACGAGTCCATGTGAACAAATCATGATGTTGCTCACTAGTGGTCAGTGTCATTGCTCAGTGGTCATTTTTGCCTCATTTCACTGTTTGACTGCTAATTCTGCGGTAAACTTTGTGTGTGTGTGTGTGTGTGTGTGTGTGTGTGTGTGTGTGTGTGTGTGTGTGTGTGTGTGTGTGTGTGTGCGCGTGTGTGTGTGTGACACACAGAGAGAGAGAGAGAGAGAGAGAGAGAGAGAGAGAGAGAGAGAGAGAGAGAGAGGAGAGATGATGATGATGATAATCTTTATTTTCCAAGGGTAACAGATAAGCAAAACATGCTTTTTTCACCCGGGGGCCCTTGCCCCGTTAAGGACAAGTATGACTGCGACGAAATTTAAAAAACTTTTAAAAAACACACATTATTCACAACTTTAAAAATTTTATGCATTAACAGTTCAGGCGAATGACTTTAAAAGAAAAAAAAACGATTTAAAACAACAAACAAGAAAAAAAGAAATGATTACAAAGAAGAAAAGAGTTAGCACACACAGAAAAGGGAATAAGCGACCCCTCCTTCAAAGGGGAGAGAGAGGGGAGAGAGGGAGAAAAAGGGGAGAGAGAGAGGGGGAGAAGAGAGAGAGAGAGAGAGAGAGAGAATTACACCCCTTTTTGTAAAAGATTAACATAAAAACAAACTGCTAAATAAAAAACTAAGACAATTACAATGCATAAATAATATCAACATTTGTTCTTTTTTTTACATTTATATGATGTGGTTAAAGGCAAAACAAAACCAATAAATTTATCATAAGCGCAAAAAATTCCTACATCAATAATTAAACATTTTTTTTTTTCATGATCGTACGGTATTGTTGTGTGTGGTGGTTGTGTTGTTTGTTGTGTGTGTGTTTTGGGGGTTTGGGTGTGTGTGGTGTGTGTGGTAGGCGTGGTGTTGTTGGTGTGGTGTGGTGTGTGTGTGTGGTGGTTGTGTGTGTGTGAGAGAGAGAGAGAGAGAGAGAGAGAGAGAGGTGAGAGAGAAGAGAGACGAGAGAGATGCCATTTTTATTTACCTTCCCCCTCTTTGTTGTTTTCTTCTTTACCATTCATCCCAACCCAAATTTCAATTTTTAAATTTAAAGCGACAATCTCCCGAAACGCGGGCCGTAGTTAACGAAAGAGAGAGAGAGAGAGAGAGAGAGAGAAGAGAAGGAGAGAGGAGAGAGAGAAAGAAAAGAAGGGAAAAGGAGAGAGAGAGAGAAGAGGGGAGAAGAGAGAGAGAGAGAGAAGAAGAGAGAATAAATCCATTTTTCTATCCAAAATATCACATGCTAAACATTACTATAAATTTGAATAAAGAGAAATACATCAATATGATCAACAGTAACCCGGACAAAATTTTCCCCTTTGCAGTTCAGTCAAAAAATAAAAGTATTAAACATCAATAAATTCGTGAAAAAGCCCCAAAAAAACCACGCCCACAATAGCATTCTATAAATGATTTCAATCTTTAAAAATAAAAATATAACCAATCTCATTTATCATTATTTTTTTTTAAAAACATCAGGGGAAAGGGAAACGGCGTATCATTTTTAATATCGCAAAACAAGGGTTCCCTGGATTGTATTTTGTTTAAAGAAAAGGTCTGCTGTGAAATGTGTGATTATTTTTCCCTAAGGTTTCTTAATATAGTACATGGGAAATGTAGGGGGAAGTAAATTTCCCAAACCACGCTACCGATAAGATAAGTTTGATTTAAAATAGATCTATTCTAGGTGGGGGAACCCTGAATTTTGGGTTAATCCCTGGGGTTTATGAAAATTTGGACTAAAGAGTTTGTGGTGCAAAACCCGATGAAATTTTTTGCATTACTGAATTTGTTGACAGCAAACATTTCTTTAAGGGAAGACCCCCCTTTAGTAAACCCCCTTCAAAAACTAGATGTTTTAATAGAACGCTTTAATTTCTTTTTGTAGACACTTTTAAGGGGTTTTTGGCTTTAGCATAGCAAAATCAAATAGTTTGAACAAAAATTTGTTTGAAGAGAGAACATGTGCGTGTAGAACAATTTCCGGCAAAAGGTTTTAAGAAATTTTTAATTTTGCCAGCTGATATGTTTGTCGGAATTGATTTACAAAAACTGCAAAGGGTGATAGCCCAAGAAAGATTATTATAAACATATAACTAAAAACTCGATGGATCCCCCACTTAAATTTCCTGATTATTGAAAAAACAGAGGGGGGTGGGGTTTTTTTGTCTTCCCCCTTGTGTTATCGCTTTGTTTTGTTTTGTTGGGTCGTGACAGTGATTTACATTGCCCCAATTACTTAAGGTATTAGCTTTCTTTCTGAATAATGAAAACGTTTTCCAAGTGGGCTACTTGTTGGACAGGGGACTCAAAAAGATTTCACATGAATCCTCAAAAAAAAAGGGGGAGACTTTTAAATAAACTGAAACAGAAAAAGACCAAACACAAAACCCCCTGGGTACGCCATTTTAGATGGGTAATTCTATAAATTGTTGTTGACACAAACGTTTTGTTTAGGGTCCTGGAAATGATGTTATCATTGGAAGGTATTTCCCTTTTATACCATATGATAAAAGCTTCCTGCTAAAAAATTTTGTGGTCAAGCATCAAACCCTTTTGCAAAATCAACAAACAGGGGGCCCAAAATTTTTTATTCCATTAACACGGGGCTCCCTTTGTCTACTGGGTTTGTAAGCGCTGTATGACAAAATGATTTTTCCTAAAACCCGATGATTTTATTTTAGGTTGGAGGGGTCAAAATGGGGGCAAGATGCTTATTTATGGTTTTTCCAAAGGGGCTTGGGACAAACGGGAAAAATGGTATGGGCTGTATTCGAAGGTTCAGATTTTCTCCGATTTAAATGGGTATAACTTTTGCAACTTTGAACTGACGGGAAAGTGACTTATTTAAGATAAATTGTAATGTAGGGAAAAGTTTCACATATAAAGGGGCTGATAGTTTCAGTATTTTTCCCCTCAATCCCGTCAAGTCCCGCGGGTTCCCGTTGTTTTTAAAAACGGGTAAAGCTTGGGAAACTTCACAACTCATAGGGGGCCTGGTGTTGTGGACGAATGTTCAAACTTGCAAAAAATTTTTTTAATTTTTTTAATTCTTTTAGTCAGTATTCTTTTTTTTTGACAAAGGTTCTCAAGTTTTTAAAGTGTTGGTTTTTCATTTTGGGTTATGTGGGAATGGGGTTGTCTTTTATGTGAAGTTTTATTTTTAAGCTTTATTGCTTGCCATATGGACTTCAATTTTTTTTTTTTTGGCTACAATTTACGAAAAAAATTTTTTTTTGCTGTCCGTTTTTAGTGAATTGACTTTATTTCTTCCTTTTAAAACCATCCCACTTCCTTTTGCTTTAACAGATCGTCGGTAAAAAAAAAGCAGCTTGTATTTGCTCCCCCTTTTGTGCACTTGTTTTAAATCGACCGTTTTGAATGGGCTGTTTTTCATAAACAGAATTAAAGTTGTAGTTTCTCTGGATCAGTGTATTATAAAAAATTTATAAAAGGGGGAAATTTATGAGGTCAGTGGAAAGGTACTTTTGGAAGTTCCAAAAGATCTTAAGTGAGTGTTTGTGGCCAGTTTTTAGGGAAATTTTTATTTCCCTTCTTTTCCACGAATGCTACTGGAAAGGGTCGCTGATCCTTTAAAGGACAATTTTCAATGACGTTTTGTGGGTTTAGAAAGATAATGTGGGCAATTTTAAAGTTTTTTATGAATGTTTTTCTGGTTGGCATTCTAAATTTGGGGGAAAATTTTTTGAGGGGCCTATTGACCATGTGTTTTGGGACTTCAATAGTCAATGTTAAATCACCCAAAAATATTAATTTGGGCATCAAGCGATCTGCATCCATCATAGTCGTAAACTTGTCCACCCAACACATTCCCCTGGGGTTTTGATATAAAAATCCTATTTTGATTGGTTTTTTTTTCTTAATTTATTATAACCAAACTTTCAATTCCCCAAAAACCCTTTAAAATCATACAAACTTGGGGATTTAATGTTTTCAGAACGTAAAGTAAAATGCCCTTTGATTTGGGTTCGGTGGGGTCTCTGGTACAATATTTTTAGCCAGAGTAAGACAGTGGCATCAGGGGCAATATCTGAAAGTCTTGAAATTTAGGAAGCCCAAAAATATGAAAGGGTTTGTCTTGATTTTACAATAAGTGGGTACCTCCTGTAACTTTTTTTGTATATGGGTTTTATTAAGATGTCCAATACGTAGTCCGCTTTTTTGGCCCCTTTTGAAGAGATTGACCATTTGTGCAAATAAAAAAATAACAACTAAAAAAAATATAGCAAGGAAAACCTTTAAACAAACTCAATGTTCCGTATGTATACACAAAACAACATCTTCAATTTAAAAAGAAAAGGAAAATAGAAACACGCAATAAAATACAAATTAATGTGATACAAAACCCCAAAACACACCCAAAACCCCAATGCCAATGAAAAAGGATAATAAAAAGGAAAGGGACAAAAGTTAAATTTACAAGTTACGTAACACGCTTGGGCAAATGTCACCGAAGTAGTGTCCCCAAGCTTTATCTACCCACGGTTTTTGACGGCACACACCCTTAGGACAATTAAAACTTGAATAAAGTCTCGTTTTCTCAAAAAGCTAATAGTGTAGTTCGCAACCACTTTTTCTTTCAGTTTTTCAGAAGTCGCAGATTCAATTACACGTTGCCCCAAGATATAGTTAAACTCTGCACTTTCCCACATGGATATTAAAATATAGCACACACCCCCCACCAACATCACGCACCACGCACGCACGCGCGCACGCACGCACGCACGCACGCGCCACAAACCCCACACACACACACAACACACACACCACACACACACACTGATTCAAGTCAAAAAATGGGCCCTAGTTTTGGGGCAGTGGCATAAGTGTGGCCACTGCCAAAAAGCAGGGGGGAAGTCGAGGGAAAAAAAGGGAAAACAAGGGGAACACGGGGGGGGCATCATGGGGGGGCTGTGGAGGCGGGTGTAGGTCTCTTATACCATACAATTAGTTCCCCGCGTGGGGAGTGGGGGCCCCTGTCCCGTCGGGAGGAGTGGGGGGGGGGGTAAAAGAGTGGTGGGAGGGGGGGGAGGGGAAAAAAATTCCATATGTGGCGGCCCGGGGAATGGGAAGGTAGGAGGGTTTCGGGTTGAAGGACTGTGAGTGGATTTTTTGTTGGAACATGCGTTTGAGTAGGGGAAGGACGGGAGGAGAACGGGGGGGGATGAACACGGGGGGAAGAGGAAGGAAAGTCCGTGGGGGGAGGTGTGGTCACGCCCCTTTTTGTGCCCTGCTTCTGCCTGTTTCGTAGCAAAAATTTTCAGCAAGAGGAGAGAGAGAGGAGGGGAGAGAGAGAGAGAGAGAGAAAATTTCTTCTCAGACTTTTTTTTATTGTAAATGAATTAAAGAGCGTTTTAAAGTCATCCGGGAAGATTGCCGAAGGGTGGAGAAAGATTTTGAATAAAAATTTCTAACGAAGGAAAGCGCACTTAACAGACATTCAAATTTTACTACCTTGGACGAAAAATGCACGCCCTATCGTACACTGCAAACGCGCTTATGATATGCCGTATGTAGTAAATTACCAACGCGCGCTTTTGGACGCACCCCGGGGTGGGATGTACGAGCAAGTCGCAGCATGTAATTTGTGTGCGTGAGTATAGTGCGTGCGTGCGAAAATTTTGTCCCTAATATAAAACCCAACAAGCAATTGTTTATATATCAACGGAAAGGCAAAGCGCGAACTTTGTAACGAGCATAGAATTAAAATATATTTTGGGGTAAAATAGCAACGCTACTGTTACAGAAACAACATAAGTAAAACATAGGAGAACACAATCTTGTTTACGTTTGTTTGGTTAGTAGGCAAACAGCAATGAGGAAGAAAAGGGCATAACACTTCGCTCTTACTTTGAACAGATGCAGAAAAAGCCTGAGGTAATTCAATATGTGAAAATGCAAGTGAATTCTTTTTCTTTTTTTTTTTATAGGAAATTAAAGAGGAGTTCCCGACTCCTCTCCCCTGGAGTCCTTAATTCCTGGGGCTGCCTCCCGGGTGTTTCCCCACACCATGGGCCATCTTCAACCACCTCACGGGGTAAAAGGGTGAAGGGTGAAGGGCGAAGGTAAAAGGTGAAGGGCTGAAACACGAATAAGGTTCGTGTAAGTACCTGATTCTTAATTCAACATATGAATTCTTTTTTTTTCCCTTTTCTTTAAGTTTTCCCCCTGTAGTTTTCCCCAACTATCTATCGCTCACCTGGTAATGACTGGTCAGCAGAGATGACCAACGTCCTGACGGGTTCGAGTCTCTAGGCCATCTGCTGGGTTAAAACTGATTCTTTCCTCCCTCCTCCTAGTGAGTGCATACTCATGTTCAAAACACATGACCAGCACCTTACCAACCCTTGTTAAACTATCTCTCAGTTGGTCACTTTCACCCAATGACCACATTTGTTTTTTTTGAATGAGTCATACTCACAATTATTTGGGGACGCCCGCTCCCACTAGTCAAGCCACATAATTTTCTTTCTTTTTAGTTGTGTCAGGGAAATGATTCATATCACTAAACTACATGTGATGGAGCGTCACATGCCTTGATGTGAGGCTACGTCACATGACACCACCCATCCGGGGATGAAAAAATTTTTTTCCCAGAAATTTTTTTAAAGGATATACAACTTCACTTAAACACATCTTCAGCCATGAATCTCAAAATGCGTAACCATCACACATGATTTACCAAATTAATAATCAACGAAATAAAAACAATCATCATGTTTCCACCATAAAAGCAATTTCCAAACTTTCAGTCTTTCTAAAAAAAAAATTCATAATTGATCACCATACTTCACAAAATACTTTTTCACAAATTACATGGATAAACAATTAGGGATATAACAATTCAAAGTACAAATTGTGTTCATACATTAAGATGTAAAGCACATATTTTCCCTTGATCTTTGTCTCACATCATATTTTTTCAAAACCCTCATGAAAATGAGAATATTTCCAAGTGAAAAATGTTTCTCAATAGAAAATGTAAACAAAATAAACTTTATTTTAAAAACATAGTTTTTTTCCCCACATGTAATTTATAGTCCTTTGAAAAGTCACATGTTTTCCTTTGTTGACAGTGACAAATGAAAACAATTGGTTTGTCTCATTGCCAATCAAAACAGTGTATATAAATTTCAAAGGGTTATTTGCTCATCACACTACATATATATTCATCTTTCACAAGCAAGTAGACATAAATAGTACATGATGATTTCATTGTTTACGAAAGAAAAAAGCAAAGAATAGATATGTAATACATCAACATCAAGTATTTTTGCTTGTAAAACATATAGTCACTTCAACAAGCAAATTATGCATAAATACCACTTGATTAAATCGTCAGTACATACAATGCACTGCAAATGTGATCACACCGTAATCATTAAGAAAGACAAAAACAGAATAGTCTTTCCCTTGAAGACAGTTACATTTGTCCATGAATATCATGCACGTGACAACAAATCTGCCATGACATTTTGTGTTCCAGGCACGGTTCAACAGTAAACTGGAATTCCTGCAATGCCAAAGACCAACTTAATAATCTGCTGTTCTTAGTCTTTGACGATTTCAAGAACGTCAGTGGCCTATGGCAGTCTGTAACCAAACTTCTTCCATCAAAAACCGGCGAACTTCTCACATGCCCATACAATAGCCAAGCACTCTCTCTCAATAGTGGAGTATTTCTTCTGTGTCTTTGAGAACTTCTTACTGCGTATTGCACTGGATGTAACAAAGCACTTTTTCCTGCAACAGTACCGCCCCCATTCCTTTGGAACTGCATCAGTTCTCAAAATAAAGTCTTCTGAGAGGAGGTAACAAAAGAACAGGAAATGATTTGGGGGTGTTCTGAACACACTCCAAGCCTTCTGGCACTCATCGACCACACAATACTTTGTTCTTCGTCCCCTTTCGTCAGTTCAGTCAAAGGGGCCGTCAGGGACGCAAGGGGGGTACATATCGTCTATATAAGACAACAATCCGATGAGTGACCTGATCTGTTTCTTGTAGTGGGTTATGTAAGGATAAAATCTTTTCCACTTCTTTCCTTCTGGTATCATTTTTCCCACTGAAATAGTGTGACCCAAAAACTCAGAGTTTGAAAACCGGCACGAATTTTGGATGGTCTCGCAGTCAACCCAAAACATCTGATCCTGGAAAAAACAGCTCGCAAGTTAGAAAGGAGGTCACTCCATGACTTTGCAGCCAACAAAATGTCGTCAAAAAAACTGACTGCACCACATTCATGGAGTTTCGGGGCTCGCATCATTCTAGCAAAAGACGCGGGGGCATCTTGCCAAACCGAATGGCATTTTCGTCCATAGGAAAAGACCAAAAGGTGTTTTAAAATGCTGTCTTTTCCTTGTCAGTTTTAAAACCTTTGGGAATCTGCCATATCCTTTAGTCAAGTCTACTTTCACAAAATAATTTCCTTCTGAAGCTGACACAGAAGTTCTTCAATGTCTGGGATGGGCTGGGCATCGAACACAGTGATCTTATTTAATTTCCCTGTAATCGATGCAGAAACGCACCGATCCATCAGTTTGTCCACCTGGTGAGCTGTACGGAGATGTAAAAAGGTTCTATGAACTTTAAATCCAGCATTACTTTGATTTCTTCTCTCGAAAACCCTCTTTTTTTTGCAAATGGAGGGGGTATGGTCTGGTTCGCACGGGTATTTCAGTAGTTAACTGAATACTATGGGGTTCAATACCAGTAAACTGTCCCTGGGTATCTGTCAACACATCCTGAAAGTTTTTCAAATTTTTTTGAGCTGTTCCGTTTGACTTGAAGACAAATCATTCGACAAAATCACATCATCATAGGTTTCACCTTTGAACAGAGTGGGAAAGGGGGTAACAACATCATCTGCACTGGTAGATGTTAACATCCTACATTTGCTGTTTTCACAACCTTTTGAGCTGTCCCTGTACGTTACATTGGGTACAAAATCATCACTGAAAATATCTGTCATGTTGACATCATTTCTGACATAGGACATATCCATTCAACTGACTGGTTGATGGCAACATTTGTACGTTCAACATACTTCTTCAACATGTTCAAAATGGAATACCTTCTCAGTGTTTGCCATTTTGATCTTATAATTAACCGCAGAAATATTTCGACCACCTAAAAGGACCCTTTCCCCACATAACACGAAGCTTGTTATGTTAAACAGTGAGTAGTACAAGGACCTTATCCCCTACACTGAAGAACGTACCTTTGCTTTTCTATCTGCAAAGACCTTGTATACATCTGTTTTTCTATCAGCTGACTGTTGAGCAAGCTCACATGCATCCGTCAAACGTTTATGCAGTTTCATAAACGTATTGGTAAACAGTTTTACTGTGAGGGATGTCCGTCTTTTCCGCCCATTGTGTTCATCAGTAATCCAAAGGACCCCTTGGTGAGTGTCCAAAAAGAAGCTCGAATGTGAGAATCCCAGCGTTTCCGTTCGGCATTTCCCTTATGCGAAAAGCAAAGCCATATGAAACGATCCCATTCATGGGGTTCCTCCCTTGCAACCTTTCCAACATGGACTTTAACGTTCCATTGAAACGTTCAACCATGCCATTCGTTTGGGGGATGATATGGCGTGGTTGAAATGGAAGAGATTGACAACATCTGTAAATTTCTCTCATGAGAGGGAAATGAATTGCGTTCCACAATCCGAGAGAATTTCGTCTGGAAGACCCACTCTGGAAAAAATCGCAAGTAAGGCTTCACGACAGACACTGTATCAATTTTCTCAGTGGAATCGCTTCTGGATACCTTGTCGCTGTACCACCAAAGTTAAGATAAAAGCGATATCCCGAAAAGACAGTGGTAAAGGCCCAACAAGATCAATAGCCACCTCCCAAAATGGGACGGAAATGAGGGGCATTTTGTGCAAAGTGCACAGGGGACGCGACCTTCTGAGATGTCTTTTGGCAGATGTCACATGAAGGGCAGTATTCTTTTTACTTCCTTTGTGACACCTGGCCAATAAAAAGAATCAAGAACCTCTTTGATGTTCTTTTGATTCCACAGTGACCACAACAATGCATCATGAGCCGTGTGTAGCACTGTCTCTCAAAGTGGCTTTGGAACGACAATTTGTTTGTTTTCCTGCCCCGGTACACACCTGTAGAAAAATGTCAGATTCCCAGAAATGAAAGTTGGTTTGTCCTTAGTTTGTCCGTTACATTCTGTTAGCACAGAAAGATTGTCGTCAGCGTCTCGTCTTTTTTCCCGCATTTCTTTTAGATCAACTGGGGTAATCTGGAGTTCATCCAGTTTTTGAGACTTTTAGCGGGTTTGTAGCCTTTCCCTGCTCTACGAAAGTCTGATCTGGTACTGACAAGACAAGGAACAACGATCCCCAGCACCACCATGTACTGTAGCGACACCTGGCAAATTGCCCAAGATCAAATCGCAGACTGGGTTATCAATAACACAGGCGGTAAGAAATCCGGAGCAGTACGGTGTATCGACTGAAATTTTTTGCCAGCGGAAACGTTTCAATCTTGCCTCCAAACGACTAACACTTTTGGACAGTGTTGAGATACTGGTTTTGAAGCACGAAAGATTTCCGTACACCAGCATGGTGCACCCAGTCTCGCAAAAAACCCAAGCCTGCAATCCTGATGGCTTCCGTTTTTTAACACCAGTCCATCACCGATTGATCTGGTGCCAAAACAAGGCCTTCTTCACAATCCCGTGGAGACTAATGCCCGGGTTTTGAATCATTTGGTTGAAAGGGCAATTCCTTTCAAATGGAACTTGCAATCGCAAAAGAAAACATCGCATTGTCTGATCGGGAAACTGACTGATTTTGTGAACTTTGGGTTTTGTCCACGAACTGGGCCCCAAAAAGGGCTAAAGCGGTGGTCGTTGTCCACGACCTCGAACGTTTTTCTGAGGGGTAACGGGTCTTTCCGGCGGTGAGTACTGGTACTGACGAAAATCACTTTGAACCGCGGAAAGATCCCTGTCCGTTCCTAGGATAATATATCCTTGAGGACTCAGAAATGACCCACGATTTCCTTTCCTGTAACTTCCCTGTCCTGATGGATAGTACATGACGCATGAGACCCCAAAAATGGGAAAAATTTTCCTTTCCTAGCCACGCCCTTATCTGGGTAGCGATACAATACTGATCACCATCTGACACATTTCCTCAACGCTTTCAAATTGCCTTTCTTTAAGGAAAGTGGCCAGATCTTTGCTCACCTCTGGAAAAGTTGTTCTCTAAGAAGGAGATCTCGCAGGATTGAAAAGTTTTGTTCGTTTTTTTATAAATCGATCCCTCGATCCAAACAATGACTCATACGGATTAGAAACGACGGAAACATTCTCCTTTGTCAGGGGGCACAGAACGGAAACGTTCGCGAAAACGATCGGCAGAACATTGAAATTCTTGAGTCTTCTTTCAACTGATCCCAAGTTAAATTTTTGCTTCGCCGCGAGTGTGTGGTAAAAATGCCAAAGCGCTACCCTTAAACAACGACCAATATACAATGTCCACTTTCCTTTTGGGCCCAAACCCCAAGACATTGCGTGACTTCAAATCGAAAAGAAAACTATCGATGTCATCTGTTTTTTCCTCGAAGGGCGTAACTTTGGAATATATGCTGTTTTGGTTGAGGCCGCTTGCGGGAAATGACTGGGGGAGTTTCTCTCGATGCCCGTAATCCCTTTTTAATTTCAGCATCAGTCCTAGTTTTGAACTGCCTCAACTTAAATTGACGTTCTTCAGCTTCAGCTTCCCTCTGTAGTCTTTTTTCTTCAGCTTCTCTCTGTAATCTTTTTTCTTCAACTTCAGCTTCCCTCTGTAATCTTCTTTCTTCAAATTCAGCTTCCCCCCTGTAATCTTCTTTCTTCAACTTCAGCTTCCCTCTGTAATCTTCTTTCTTCACTTTCTAGTTTCCTTTGATTTTCTTTTCTTTCTCTTAGCCTGTCTGCCCTATCTATGCATTGTTCACATAGCTAGTAAGTTTTTTTTCCATCAAAACCCAAGCGTTCCCTTATTGAACATATTTATCAAAATCATCCATCATGAACCGTCAACAGATAAAAACACAAAACAATTTCTAAGTAATGAATAAAATTAAGGCGATATATGATTGGGGCTTTATGTTTCAAAAAAAAAATGTAATTATAATATATACAAATACAGAATTCAATTTCCGGGATAAACAAAAACGGGTTACTAAAACAAGGTAGATATGAACACAAGGAATGTATTTTCCCGAAGTATTTTGTTCTTGAAAACAGGGATCAATTTGTAATTTAAAAAAAAAAATGACGTTCAATGCTAATCTGTTTTTCCTAGAAAGGAAAAAACACAATACTAAAGTTTTCTGGAAACAAATTCTTTTTAAAGTTTTATTCTTAAATGTTCTTGTTGTCATCTTTCTTTCTACTAAAATTTTAAATGAATTTACAAAACAAATGTACCGCCTTATACAAGAAATGAATATAAATTTACAAAACAAATGGGAAACACAAAACAATTTAAAAAAAGGGGAAGAAACACAAACTAGCGGAAATCTTACCTAAAAGATGAAAATGAGAAAAGAAAACTAATAGGAGCTTAAAGAAGAGAAGGTTTAAGAGGTTTTGAAAAAGGGGTGAAAAGGAAATGAAAGGATACACAGGACCGGAACAGTGAGACGAAATCAAGAACAGCAAAAGAAGCCCTCAGACAGCACCCTAGTGTCACGTCTCCCGTGAAACTGGCGACGGGGAAAACAAATCACGCACAATATACGCAACACTACAGTAAAAGATATAAAATAATAAACAATCAATCAATAAATGTTCATTCACTCCAAACGCAAAGAAAATCTCGCAACACACAGAAAAAAAAAATAATCAAAAGATAAAGATGTTTATTTGGGCTGAGCGGAACAACTCCCACCACCTACACTATTTGCGTGACGGAGGTGAAGCTGACCCCCCACTCTGAGGGGGAAGGGGAAAAATCAAAATGAAACAATAGGAAAGGGAAAGAAATAGATATTTACGAGAAGGGAAGGACTACCGCTCCCCAACGCGCCTGCCCCCCTGCTAAACGCAGGAAGAGGTTGGGGCTATCAGTCCTGGGGAAGGGGGCAAAAAAAAAAAATCTAATACTCAGGGAAGGACAAACGACTCCTCAACGCCCCCGCCCCCTTTGCGCCAGGTACGAGCAAGAGGAGGTTGAGGCTATCGTTCTGAGGGGGGGAAGGGTCAAAAAGAAATCCTGCCAAAAAAAACCTTTAAAGGAGTAGAGCAACCGAAAGAAATGTCCCAAACCCCCCGAAACATATAAAAATAGAAAAAAAAACAAATGCAAATATTATACACAATAAATAATTAACTAATTTCTTTTCTTTTTTCTTTCCCTCAAAACCCTTGAGGTACAAATCAAAATCTTTTTATTCTTTTTTTTTTCCTTCCCTCAAACCCTTGAGGGTACAATCAAAATCTTTTTTCTCAGGCCCCCCAAAGGGGACAAATAAAATCCTTCCTCTGAAGGTACAAATAGAAATCTTTCTTTTTTTTTTTTCTAGGGGAAACAAAACAACGGCACTACGTCGTGAAACTGGAGTCGGGTCACCACGTCACACTGGGCACTTTTGCACAAAGCGCATTCATGACAGCATTTAACTCCATACCACCGCAATCTTTCCAATCAACCAAAAGGCGCACTACCGAATGTTTTTTTCCCTTCTCCCCCTCTCCTTCGGGAAAAAAACTTTACTAAATCACATCAAACAATTTATAAAACAATTTTATACATTAGCCTCTTCCACTGAGAGGTAAACTACTCACTCAAGACTTCCATAAAGTCACGGCCTTCACACAACATTGGCCCACAAAATCCAGACCAGGAAAATAAATGATTTTTTTCACTCCTTGATGCTATGCCGCCCGAATTAAGACTCGCTCCATCCTTTCATGATTCCCTGTCTCTCTCAGACATCATCTCGCCCCCTCGATTTCTCCCGTCCTGGAGATATGACTTCCGACTCCTCTCCCTCGACTTTTTCCTGTCACTGGAGAGAGAGTTCCAACTCCTCTCCCTCGTCTTCTCCTGTCCCTGGGGAGATGACGATTCCCGACTCCTCTCCCTGGAGTCCTTAATTCCTGGGCTGCCTACCGGTGTGTTCCCCACACCATGGCCATCTTCAACCACCTCACGGGGTAAAGGTGAAGGGGGAAGGCGAAGGGTAAAAGGTGAAGGGCTGAAACACGAAAAAGGTTCGTGTAAGTAACCTGCTTCTTAATTCAACATATGAATTCTTCTTTCTCTTTTCTTTAAGTTTTCCCCGAGCTTTCCCCAACTATCTATCGCTCACCTGGTAATGAAAGGTCAGCAGAGAGGACCACGTCCTGACAGGTTTCGAGTCTCTAGGCCATCTGCTGGTTAAAACTGATTCTTTCCTCCCTCCTCCTAGTGAGTGCATACTCAGTGTTCAAAACACATGACCAGCACCTTACCAACCCTTGTTAAACTATCTCTCAGGTCACTTTCACCCAATGACCACATTTTTTTCTTGAATGATCATACTCACAATTATTTGGGGACGCCCGCTACACTAGTCAAGCCACATAAATATCTTTCTTTTAGTTGTGTCATGAGGGAAAAGATTCATATCACTAAACTTTCATGTGATGGAGCGTCACATGCCTTGATGGAGGCTACGCACATGACAACACAGAACAAATAGATCAAGCTCAGATTCTTTTCGATAAACTTGTACACCTTTACCCCACTCTTTTTCTGAACTACTTTACTGAACCAGTTCTAAAACCACATGTCATTCTCCTTCTCCCCGATATATTGGTGGGGCAGGAAATTTCCCACACGTGCCTTCCAGTGCCAGCGGTCTCTGTACTGGGCCCTACTCTGGGCTCACAAAGGTCATCCCTGGTGCATGTAAACTTACCCTTCCAGTGGCCAGACCCTTTTTCTAAATATTTATGGCATCTGCATCCCCAAGACGGTAGAGAGAACATGGAATTTTTTATAGTTGTGTCGTCACGGGGGCACGGCATGCCCCGGCAGTACAGCATGCTGCCGTCACCAGGGCAGGGCTCGTCGGGGAAACGGGTCGACAGAGTTGCGGTCACTATCGCACAGCGCGTCGTGAAAAGGAAGGAGAGTCGCATCTCTTTATCTACAGTCTCTGCAGTCTCTGATTATACAACCTTGTAAAAATTGTTTTCAGACAGAGTTTTTCCCCGAATTATTAGGTCATACCCTTTCTTCTTTGATACAATGATGGTCAAAATGTTGATCTTGGCCGGCCAATTGTGCTGCTGAACAGGTGGTTGTGACTTTTGCACCAAAAAGGGTAAAGGTGGGGCAGAAAGGAAGCGGGCGCCAAAAATATACTACAAATTCTTACACCAGCTACTTAAATCATGCAGCGAACATCACCAATTCCAGTGACGGAAAGAACAACCGACAAAAACGTATGATAATCATATCTCCAAATACGGACTGAGAGTGGCAAATGTGCACGTTCCCTTTCTAAAAAGAAACAGTTACGAGCTGTTGACCAAGTAAAGGGATATTTCTTTCTGGGGAGGAAATTTCAAGAGCTATTCAATACACATTTCATGCGTTTCATGGAGAAGGACCAGGAAATTATACTATCGCATGGAAAAGCGATATTACGGAATCGGAGAACGCATAATTCAACAAACGCTCAACTCCATGGAGATTCGTCAGCACACTAACCAACGTTTAGAAACAAACGAAAAAATGAAAACAATCTCCGCAGCATCAATATTACAAAGGCACCAATCGACTTAGAAAGATCTAAACACGATCACCTCGGGCAATCGCTATGTGATATCCATTACCGACTTTTTTAGTCGATACCTTTGGTTGAGAACTTCAAAGATAAAAGTGCCGAATCAGTTGCTGATAAAGCCCTTTAAAATTTATGATGAAGGGGGTTATCCAAATATCATTCAGTGTGACATGGCGGCGAGTTCAAGGGCTGTTTTCAAACACAATGTAACAAAAAAGGGAATCAAGTTTAAATAAGAACTCTGCGGACATCCGCAAAGTCAGGGTAAAGTGGAACTTTCGCACCAGTTTTGGGAAATCAAAGATCCACTTCCAGTTATTGTGTTTGCTTGAAGAAAACACAGAAACAATTTTGACGATGACATAGTTCATTTCAGAATGAATATAACACTGCATTTCATACCTCAATAAAGATGACCCCAAGAGAGTGTCATTTTCAGCCAGAAAAAAGATCCAGTGCTAGTGAAAATTCTAAGTCAACGGCAGAAAAAAGCATCGAATTGCACGCAAAGAAATACCCCTGCAGCAAGTAAGCTTACTTTGTTGGAGAATATGTTTTAATTAAACCCAAAAAAAGGGATAGCAGATTAAAACGGGAAAGTCTCTTAAGGCACCTTTCTGTAGAAAGTAAAAATCATTAAAACAAATGGGATCGGTATTTAGTCAGATGTGAAGGAAAGGAAATTTTGGTGAATGTGGAGGATATTAATCAACAACAAACTGTTGCAGAAAAAGCGAAAAGAACGCCATCAATCATCTTTGAGAAAATATTCTCACAACAGATCCAAGAACAGAGTCGCTCCGACATTGATTATCCTGGATTACAGTCACTTGCGAACACTTATGGAGTTCAGATATTAGAAACTCCAAGGATGGCAATTGCCATTTTCACGCAATCGCGCAACAACTACAAATTCTTACTAATAAGCATAT
>CM031626.1:49747277-49757277 GCA_018398815.1 Conus ventricosus
CGCTGGTCATGACACTAACCACTGGTCAATCACAAAAAAAATAGTTTACATGAATTCCAAACGCAGTAATTAGCAGTCCAAATGTGAAAATAAGGTTAAATATACAACGGGTCAGTGACGGAAAACCACTGGTCAACCAAAAATTTGGGGGTGTGTGTGTGTGGTCGGATTTTCCGGGTCTATAGTACCACGAGACCAGGCTTGTATGACAACAGAACGGAAGACTTTTTTTTTGGCAATTTGATGAATGAGGCAGATGATAACGATGAGGATGAAAATACTGTGGATTCCACTTCGGTCGGGCGACTACGTGACAGGGCTGTACTCTGCTTTCCTTTCACACAGACAAACTTGTATTTATGGAACGAATTAGACAATCACAGCGGATTAGTATTAATTGGGCAAAAACAGCCAATCATTTCTGGATTTTAAAAATCTAATTTACATATCATCCCCGATTTGACTGTCTGAATTGTTTCCCAAGAATACGGGCCCTGGCGTTACCCCTGTTCACTACAGACACCTGCAGTGTAGATCATGAAACTGCAGAAAACACTCGCATTAAGTTATGAATCTCGACTGCGTGGTTTCAGTCTTCCCGCTGAGCCCACAACCTTTCCCATCTGTTTAAAGTCAATCCAGGACTGAACAATCCATCGCCTCCGTTAGGAATCGAACCGGGTCTCAAAACTAATAAAAGTCAATCAGCAAAATTTGGGGCCAAAATCACCACCCGTTAATGTCAACCACAATACAAATTGTTCACATGAACTCATACTACACTTATTAAACATTTAGTGAAGTGGCCAAACTGACCATGGTCGTACAATGACCACTGTCAATCACTTCAGAAATTGTTCACATAAAAATCGTATTACTTTAAAACACATTTTTTTACACATCAACAATTCCTTTTTTTAAACATTAACAGTCAATTTGTCTTTACACATCAACACATCAACAATCACCCTGTCTTTACACATCAACACATAACAAAATCACCCTTGTCTTTACACATCAACAATAAAAAAAATCACCCTTGCCTTACACCCTCAACAATAAAAAATCACCTTGTCCTTACACAACAACAATCACCGTTATCTATACACATCAGCACAGCAACAAACATCCTCGTCTTTTCACATCAACAATCACCTTTATCTTTACACATCACACAGCAACATCACCCTCGTTTTTACAGAGCAACAATCACCTTTATCTTTACACATCAGCACAGCAACAACACCCTCGTTTTACACAGCAACAATCACCCTTATCTTCACACATCAGCACAGCAACAATCATCCTCGTCTTTACATATCAACAATTATCTTGTCTTCGCACAACATTACCCTTGCTTCACATGTCAACAATTAACCCCTTTCCTTCACCTGCCAACAATTACCCTTGCCTTCACCTGCCAACCATACCCTTGCCTTTACCTGCCAACCATTACCCTTGCCTTCACATGTTTAACTGTCATAATCATAGGCAATGCAAATCACACAAAACTGTCGAAACTGTAGAGTTGCAAAGTACCGAGAACTATAGAGCAACGCAAATCAGTACAGACTAACTCTGTTTTGACAATACAGTTTGCAAATCTCATAGAAAATTGTTACAACTATAGAGCAATGCAAAGCCATGAAAACATCTGTGAAAACTGTAGAGCATTGCAGACCACAGGGAAAACCATGTTGTAAATAAAGCAGAGTAAAAACAATACGATCAAGTCAAATTGATTATAGACCGAGCATTGAGGGTTTTATCAAGGCTGAACAAACAATAGAACTAGCACAATGCAAAACAATACAATTAGTACGAACAATACAATCCAGCACCAAAAAAGTCAAATACAGCACAGCATAAAACGGTAACATGTGATACAATACAAAAGTAAGCACATATAGTTGTGATTTAATGACACACAGGTATGTTCTGTATTATACAATATAGGACACTACAAATGTAGATGTTTTGTGGGGTGTGTGTGTGTGTGTGTGTGTGTGTGTGTGTGTGTGTGTGTGTGTTGGGGTGTGTGTGGTTTTTGCAGTCGATACCAATGAGGTTACATTTCACCTACCCCCCCCCCCCCCTTCCAGAAGAATGATCCGTACATCCCCAGAGTCGTCCTTGAACCGAAAGGCGAGAAAAAAAAAGGCAAGGGCGCTGCAGGGAGTGCAACACCGGAAGGAAGAACAGAATGGGAAGATTGGGGAAGGGAAAGGGGGAAAGGGGTAATCGCATATCGTCTTCGTAGCAAAAAACAATGTGATGTCATCACGTACAAGGCGTTAATAATGTACAAATATCGTCAGCTTTACCCCTACACTTTCACTTAATGCCTTAATCTCAGAAGATTGCCATAGTTTGATTGCCAACAGTTCAAGGGCTAGAACAAAGGCTAATGGAGAAAAAGGGCAACCTTGCCTGATTCCGATTCCGCATTAAAAGGCTCGGAAATCCATCCACAGTAGTTCACACTGCTTACAGGTTGGTTGTCAATACTGATACCCCCTTCATGAAGCGCTCCACGAAACCATTTAATTCAAAGGAATTCAACATGAATTCTTTTGAAATACAATCAAAAGCATGAAAATAATCGATAGTTAATAGTAAGCCTGGCTAAATTTTCTTGACGCAGCTGATCTGTGACATCATCAATCAAACGAAGCAATGTAGATACTCGTCTCCTTTTACATATCCAACTTTAAACATCGCATATTTGATTATCATGACACACCCGATCGCCCTGCCAGACTTTAGGGTAGGATTATATGTCAACATTAGTTAAAGAAATTGGGCGCCATTATTTACATCATTCCCCGATAAACTTTTTCCTTTATGGAAAGTGTTATAACGGCCTTACGATGAGAAGAGGACATGCTACCTGTTTTAAATACAACGTTAAATGACGCCATTACATACTTACTATACGACTCTTGAACACTTTGTAGAACTCGTGTTAGTCCATCACGGGCCCGGACTAGAACCATTTTCATTTCTTTCAGAGCACTTTATTTTTTTTGCTCTAAAAGATTACTACCACGATATTTCTATCGTTATTACATAAAGAAGGTACAACCACACCACGCAAGAACGCTTGCGTTCTTTGTAACATATTATCACTATTTATGTTTTTCTTATATCAATTTTTAAAATAATCCCTCGGTGCAACTAATTGTTTTTTGTCCCGTAACCTCAACCCATCTGCATTTTTAAAATTTCCATAATTTTCGAGTTAGCACGAGCTTTCACTAAACCAAGAAGAAATGTAGTGTTCTTTGCGCCCTGCTCTAGCCACTGTGCACGGGCACGTACCTGTGGGGCATGGTTTTGTTTCTTTCTTCTAATTCTAATTTAAGTTTTCACGTGCTCTCTTTTCCGCAGTGTTTCACTGCAGTCTGGGTCAATGCTACAGCATACCTAATGTGTTCAAATCAGCGTGAAGGTGTGCTATTTTATTTCTAGTTGACAATGCTTTCTCTTTTGAAAAGTTTATGGTACATTCTTTTATTTTAACCCTTTTAATATTTCCCAAGTTACCTGATCGTCTTCTTCAAGGTCCGTTTCAAAATCGTCTAAAACGTTGTTCAAATAATTAACATAGTTTATATCAGAAAGTAACGAGCTATTAAATTTCCAGTACCCTTGACCACGTTCAGTATCTACAAACATAAAAAGACTAAGCATCCTCTGTAAAACGGAGAAAAGACACACTCTGAATCGTACTTTGCACTACTTTTTTCAAAGATGGATGAGTTGGTCAACATGAATCTATTCTAGCAATAAATGGGTTTCTTCTTGACCAGCTAAATTCCTTCTCTCATTATGAAATAATCTCCATGTGTCGTGTAAATCACATTCACTAAGCATCTTATTGAATCTCTGTACAATATGCGATCATGAATTCACCACTTTTTACATTTATACTCATTATCTAAGACAGCGTTAAAATCACCACACACGTCAATATTACTGACATTGACATTTTTAATAACATCCTCTAGTTAAAAAAAAAAAATACATGTTTTCCTCGAAAAATAATAGGGGCATAAACATTAACCCCAATCAACTGCTTGTCCCCTGAAATCACTTTCAAGCCCAAAATTCTTTCAGATGCATACACAAGCTCATCTCCACAGGCAAACCTTTTTTTTTTTAAATGAATATAACCAACCCACCGCTGTGTGTACTTTTGTCAGTAAAAGCTTCCCACCCCATTCTTTTTGCCATTTTCATTCACATTTTCAGTGAATATATCTTTCTTGTAAACAGATCACGTCATACCCACTATTTTCAAAAACTTAAAAACACAATTCTTTTGTTATTAACCTTATCCCTCTCAAAATTCAAACAAAACATTAAGAGAAGAAAGCCATTTTAGGGAGGGAATCAAAGGAAAGTCCACAATGCGCCCCAAAACCGTTCAAACATTCATCACCCATGCCCATCCCCTTTTCACTGTCTGTCTGTGACTGAACGAGCATGGAAAGCTTGGCAGTTTTTTTACGTTTGTCAGAATGACTGGGGAATCCCTCTCTTTGAACGTGGGCGTTTCGGATTTTGCGATCGAGAACGTATTGCAAAAAACCAGTTAAACTGACGTGTCAAAACCGCTCTTTTCCCTTATCCACATTTTTTTCCCTCTTGGATGGTCTACCACTCCTCTTCTTTTTCTCTGTTTTCCCCCTACGGCCAAATTGAAGTCTGACTAACAGTCCTCCACCACATCAGTCTTTCCTTGTTTCTCACCTTTTTTCTGACCTGTCCCTTTCTCGTTGTCAGTCGCAACACAGCATGTCATTTTCAGAAGGGTGAGTCAGTGGCAGAAAGTGTGTCCAAACCTTGTAACCGGTGGCAGAGGTCCCAAACGACATCACTGTCCGGTTCCACACCGCTTTCTGAATCTCACGGACGGGACGCCTTGCGATGACCGGGTAGGCGACAGGGTCTGCAGGTAACCACAGTTTCCAGACACTCCGGGCCCAGTGACCCAGTTTCAGGCAACGATTACACTTTGTTACCCTAAATATCTCTTTTGGGCTGTTCCTTGTGATACAGGCTAAACCATAAATCCCGCAACCTTCACATATCTATCAAGTGATTTGTCTGGGATATCTATGAAAATAAATCGCCTTCCATGTAAAATCGGTCAAAATTTCCGTCTCTAATCCTCATTTTCTCCAGAAACAAGAGAGAGCGTAAGACAGCTCCCAGCCTGAAAAGAGCTGACTCAATGCCCCCGTCGCAAGAGAGAGGGATATTAGAAATCCACACCTTTGTAGCGGAATTTCAGTGTCGTCCTGGCCTCTGAGTACGAAAGGTTTTTGCCCTACAAACGAAGCACAACCACCAAGTGACAAACCCTCAATTAGCAAACTTGCTGTGTGCAGCCCTCGTCGATGGGTAAAGTCTCCACAGTCCCCAAATTTCTTGACACCCACCATACTTTTTCTACCACAAATGTCGGGCGCTTTAAAAGATCGCTCGGTTCATTTCAAAAGAGAGTGGTAAGTCCCCTCTTCAACAAGAACACGGGTTCAACGTGAGAGTCCGCCATTTTGAAATACAAGATTCTATGTTGAAAAAGAAAATAAATAAAAAATACCACAAATATAGCGAAAAATCAGTCCCGCCAAGACACACAGAAATTCAACAAACCTTTATCAAACCCAAAACTATCACACAGAAAAACATCCAATAGAAGCATCGCAGAAAAAAAGCTGAACGGTAGCACACGAAGAAAAAAGCGGCTGTCGACTTCGAAGCCTCGCTCCGAATCACTCGTATCACTCTAATTAGCAGTCAAACAGTCAAATTTGGGGCCCAAAATGACCCCTTGTCAATGACACTGACCACTGGGCAACCACATCGTAAATTGTTAACACGAACTCGTACACTAAATAACATCAATATATAATAATACCCAATATAAAATGACATTGGGTCATACCCACTGGTCAGTGACGCTGACCACTGGTCAGCAAAAGTCCAATTATGTTCACATGAAGTCTTCTAAATCTAATTAGCAGCCAAACTGTGAAATGAGGCCAAAATGACCACGGTCAAGGCACTGACCACTGGTCAGCAAGTCATAAATTGTTTCGCATGAAAATCGTTCTTCACTAACTGGCAGTCAACATGAAATTAGCAAAAATTACCACTGGGCAAGACACTACCATTGGTCAGCAACGTCATAAATTGTTCACCTGAACTCGTTCTACATTCACTAGCTGTCAAACAGTGAATTTCGGCCAAAATGACCACGGTCAATGATATTGACCACGTCAGAAACGTCATTAATTGTTTACATAAAAATCGTTCTACACTAATAGGCCAATGACCATCGATCAGTGACCCGGATAGTAATAATACTAAGAAAGAGGACATAATTCACACAGGGATCATTTCACAAGATAGTCGCAACGCGAAGCTATAACTTCTGAAACGTTACTAATTTCACTATCTTCCCGAAATCACAAATAAAATTTCATAAGTTAGTAGTATTAAATACTATCTTAAAGAAAATTATAGTAGTTTTCAGAAGATAGTAGTACTAGTAACGTTTCAGAAGATAGTCGCCTGAAAACACGTGCACCGCTTGTCGTAGTCTGCCATTTAGCGAGGTCAGCCACCCTCCTGTACGTTGCCATTGTCCATGCCTAAACCACCAAAATAAGTGATTTTAAACCGACTGACACCAACCGTGGCCAGTTTGTCGTTTCGCTGTGTGTTAAACACACGTTATCTATGATTGTGTCCGTCAGGTAGACACTAGGGCCAAGCAGAACAACAGGAAATGGCGAGTGAAATTCGATACGCGCAGTGAAACACGAACACCCGGACAAAGATACGCATCCCCTCCTCTGTCGATGGTTTGGCGACTTGTGCTGTTTGGATTTCGCATTTTGTGCAAGTGAACTACGCTGCTAGTTGAATACAGTTTGCTAGAATTTCAAAATGAATCAGAACTGGACTTGTCCGAGTCACATTCGCAGAGTGGCAAAAATTTGTTTTGTTTTGTATTGTTTGTTGGCCGAATTTTCTTGGAGGCTAGTGCACCTGCAGGGCGCAAAGTAGAAGGCTGGAAGAAGCAGGCAGGCCGGGAAAATATCACAACGCTGAATCTCACCGACAATTTTGTGCACCAGTGGGAATTGTTCAAACTGAGTCATTTTGCCATGGGCTTTTATTTGTGTAACATGCTTTAAAGAAGCAACTTGAAAAAAAAACTCATTGCTTTGTTTTGTGCATCTTTTGAATGCGTGATTCTTTGGAAACATTACCCTGACATATCGGTCTAAACCACTGCTTACCTTCTTCAGGTGCGAACAATTAAGTAGTGGGGGAAAACAAGTGCAGGCCAACAATTCTTCATCCCATGTAGTAATGACCTGGCAAAGAAAAAGAACTTAAAAAAAAAAAAAATTTTAAGAAGAAAATGGGTGGAATATATTATAAATATGAAAAGCCCTCACTAGCTGCCTGAGGGGAAACCTCGCAATCCCACTTGAAAGCACTTCATTGTATTGCCCCGCTCCTATCCTTTCGTCCGCTGGATCGGACCCCTCAGGAGACACGGCTGACTGTGTCAGTGCTCTTGGCGTCAAATAGAGACACCACATCCATAATTCTGTGGTTTCTCACCACCAAGGGGTGAAAAAAAAATCCAAAAAGCACCCTCAAAGCAGCCAGCAAAGGTAGTAATTTGGGAAAAAAACACGAGTGTGGAGATAAAAAAAACCGCTGAAAAACTAAAAGCTTATTCAAACAATATAAAATATAGGGGACAATCTTTGAGCCTATGCTTTAGGATCCATTCAAGGATGCCCAAAGGGGGATAAAAAGAAATGGAACAGTCCGAGTGGTCAGCTCTGCTGTTCAATAACCCAAGCATTGTGAGTGGCTAAGAATTGTACAGACAACCTTTACTTGGGTCTCCTAAGAGATGCAATCTCCCACTGATTGACCAAACAATAGAATGCTGAACAATTAAGTAGTGGGAAAACAAGTGCAGGCCAACCAATTCTTCAGTCATGTAGTAAAAGACCTGGCAAAGATTGAACTTAAAAAAAAAAAAAATTTTAAGAAGAAAATGGGTGGGAAAATATTATAAATATAAAAGCCCTTCACTAGCTGCCTGAGGGAACCAACGCAATCCCTCTTGAAAGCACATTCATTTGTATT
This sequence comes from Conus ventricosus, assembly GCA_018398815.1. NCBI lineage: Eukaryota > Metazoa > Mollusca > Gastropoda > Neogastropoda > Conidae > Conus > Conus ventricosus. Next base: position 49,755,468 of record CM031626.1, read on the forward strand.
GCCTGCTCCTAGGCCTTTCGTCCGCAAACCTTTCTTCAAAAGGGGGGGGGAGAGAGAGAGAGAGAGAGAGAGAGAGAGAGAGAGAGAGAGAGAGAGAGAGAGAGAGAGAGAGAGAGAAGATTGTTCATTACCTGGTAGCAGCATTGTCTTTGCCTTTAGAGGGCCCGAGAACACAGACACATCTCTCCAGGAGATCAGCAGAGTCAGACAGTTGGAGCTGCTCAGGAATCCAGAGTAAATGCCACTAGATTTAGGCTTCTTTTCACACACCCACACACACGCACGCACGCACGCACGCACGCACGCACCACGCACACACACACACACACACCACACACCACACACACACACACACACACTCACACACACGCAAACACCCACACATTATTACAGACGAGAGAGAGAGAGAGAGAGAGAGCGAGAGAGAGAGAGAGCGGAAGGAGGGAGATGAGAGGGAGGAGTGAAGGCGAGAGAGAGAGAGAGAGAGACGTGTGTGCGCACAAGTACTTAGGGCTATCTGAGCTGCTTCTCTCTCTCTCTCACTCTCTTTTTTTCTCCTCTCTCTCTCTCTCTTCTCTCTCTCTCTCTCTCATACCACCACACCACACACACAAACACACACCCTCCACACGCCACACGCACGCACGCCACGCACGCACGCACCGCCACGCACGCACCGCACGCACACAACACACACACAACACACACCACACCACGCACACACACGCCACATATACACACACACTTGTCTCGAAAGAAAAGCTTTGTGCTACAGACACAGAATCTAAGCTGTTGAGGGGAGAATTAGTGTGAAACATTTTTTTCATCCAACAAAAGGAAACGGCATGGAAAATACATAACAGTTGAAGAGAGAGAAGAGAGAGGATGGACGAGAGAGAGGAGAGATGAGATGAGAGGAGAGAGGAGAGAGAGAGAGGGAGAGCAGAGAGGAGAGAGAGAGAGGAGAGAGAGAGAGCAATATGCACAGAAACTATTCGCGCAAAACAGTGCGGTTGAAACTGTTGCCTTTTTCTAAAAATCCTGATCGAAATTCACCTTCAGATTTGTATTTCTTCACAGTCATTAGTCACCACCACACCAACCACCTGACCTCACTCCCTTCTATGTGCAAAGCAAGCAAGAAATAGAACGAGTTTATTGACAACCAGTTTGCGAATCGAGCCACCAGGACACTCGTTCATGTTTGGAGTATAACAAGAGTGACAGTGGACGACAGACAAACTTAAGTTTAGATTACTCAACCTCCAGTTCGGTTTTTTCTTGTGAGCTTCTGTGCAAAACGAAAACAGATTCTGTTGTAAAGGGTTAGAGATCGGACCAGAAATTGCTTTACCTGCCTGTGCATCTCAATTTTATGTTTCTCAGGACATCTTGAATAATCACAACTTTCTTAAATCCATTTCGTGTGCAGTGGATTCAGTCGTCTCGCCTATTGCTACTGTCGTCTGCTTTTTTCCGTGAAAAGAAGGTTAATATTAGGTGAAGCGTGATGACAGAGATGGTCAAGGAGAAAGGGCGAAAGGGAGGGGAACTGACAAGGGAAACTTGATACACTCACAATGTCACCACAACAATTCCTCCCTTGATGGACCCTCTGTTCGGGCGTGTTTTGTCTGTTCGAGTGGCATTTTGAAAAGACATGCGATAGCAGCAGTGGACCATCACAGCCATTGCCCTCTCCAATACACTGGGCTAACTGACCAAAACTTAGTCAGTGAGCTCCGCGTGTGCGTTTTAGTATGGAGAGATAGGAGCTAAACGTTTCTGAAGACTTACTGACAAGTTCGTT
>CM031626.1:49759777-49774183 GCA_018398815.1 Conus ventricosus
TACTGTAGTCTAGGATGGCCGGCACGTGTGTGGTTTGGGGGGTGGGTTGTGTGTGGTGTGTGTGTGTGTGTGTGTGTGTGTGTGCTGTGTTTGTGTGTGTGTGTGTGTGTGTGTGTGTGTGTGTGCCTGCGTGTCGTGTTGTTCGAGCGTGCGTGCGTGCGTGCGTGCGTGCGTGCGTGCGGCGCGCGTCGTGTGTCTTGTGTGTGTGTGGTGTGTGTGTGTGTGTGTGTATTTGGGGGGTGTGTGTTGTGTGTGTGAGTGTGTGTGTCGAGAGAGAGAGAGAAGAGAGAGAGGAGAAGGAAGGAGAGAGAAGAAAAGAGGAGATTGGAGAGAGGAAGAGACAGGACAGACAGACAGACAGGGGACTGACAGGAATGGGACTCAACGGTTCGCGCCAGAGAGAGCAGAGAGAGAAGAGGAGAGAAGGGAGAGAGAGAGGAGAGAGGAGAGGAGAGATGAGCAGGTGAGAAGGAAGAGAGGAGGAGGTGGGGGGGGGGGGGGGGGGGGGGGAGGGGGGGGGGAGTACGGAGAGAGGAGACGAGAGATAGAGGAGAAAGAGAGAGAGAGAGGCGATTTTTTTAAATGCAATACTCCTTACAATGAATGTAGACTTTGTATTGCACTGCAATTTGGTTATTGGGACTGCTCCATTTCCATTTCAATAAATGCATGTGCTCACCACCACACACACACCAACACACCACACAACACACACACACACACACGCACATTTACTGGCATGTATGTCGTGTTAGTAACTAATGTGTGTGTGTTTGTGTGTATGTGAGTTGTGTGTGTGCGTAGCGTTGCGTTGCGTGGTTGCGTGCATGTTGTGTGGTGTGTGTCGTGTGTGTGTGTGTGTGTGTGTGTGTGTGTGTGTGTGTGTGTGTGTGTGTAGTGTGTGAGTGTTGTGTGCGTGGCGCCTGCGCGCTCGAGGTTGTTTGTATGTTGTGTGTGGTGTGTGTGTGCTTGGAAAGTAGCGACTTGCCAGAACCGGCCGGGTGTGATCAGGTTGATGATGCCTTGTGCGTGTGGGCCCGCCACACGTAATGTTAGCGTGTAAATTTTGTTATGGTTGACTAGATCTCTTGTGAAAAGGGCACGCGCAATGCTTATAAAAAAATGCACCTGCCCGAGTCAGAGTGACCACACTGGTCACAGCCACACTGTCGCTGTCAGATTACAGGTTCGTTGTAAACATATCACCAGACACATTGGCACAAGACAGAATTTTCAGGTTCAGCTGTAAACATGTCACAAGACACATGGCCCAACACACTGTTTCTTCTGTCAGATTTTCGTCGGTGGAAACATGCCACAAGGACACACTGTCAAACACCCCACTGTTTTCTCTTTCAGATTTTTCGTAGTGTTAAAGTGTCACAAGACTCACTGTCACCATGCCACCCACTGTTCTCTTGTAGATTTTTTGTCGGGTGGAAAAAACATGCACAAGACCATACTGTCACAACACACTGTTCTTTGTCAAGTACTTTCGTCAAATGTAGGACTGCGACGACGCGCACTGTTACAAACCACACTGTTCTGAGAAGGGAAGGGGACATTAGCGGCCACGTTGATAAGAACAGATTCCCTTTTTGACCTCTAACCCTGCAAAAACAACTCTTTTTTTGTCTTTTTAGTTTCCTACTGAGATGAAACTTGCATTTTCCAAAAGGAGAATCAGAAGGCTAGGCTGTGGGGACATTTTCCCATTTGGTTTTCATGTCTGTTTCTGGTAATTCTATTGTCATTAACACTGAGTCTGGCTACTTGATTGCCCGAATTCTGGAAGCAATTCGTGGATTTGGTACACTGAAAACCTCCACATTCCCTGCTTGGGCTCGTACATGACGCCTTGGGGAGTAGGGCAGTAGGGAGGAATGGAGGGAGGGAAAGGGGGGGGGGCGGGAGGGGGAGGGGGGACTAAGACATTCGTTTTTAAATATCCTGGCAAAAATTTTTATACACATGTTAAAATGTGAGAAAGTACTTTGTTCAATGTACAGGCAGGCGTCTTATCATAATCTTCTGTGATAAAGTATGAGGAATGTCAAAATATCTTTCGTTCAAAGACCACCCGTCTTTTTTTGCCACGATAACCCCCCTTTTCAACATACAAAATCAACGACCTTTCTCATGCTAATTTTTGACAAAATTAACACTGTTTTAAACAAAAATAAACACAGCAAAAAACGTCAATTATCGATGTAGAAGAGGTCATAAAGTAATTATCTATGTTCACGGCCTCACCAACTCTTTATCTTACACGTAAGCCCATTTAAAGTTAACGATTACGTCGATTATTGACGGTTTTTTGTTCAGTGTTTAGTGACAGCGCTAACACACGTCTTGACCTCGTAAGACAGCCGCTCAATGAATGCGGGTAGGCTGGCAGATCAACGACCCCGGCCACAAATGATGTGATACCCCTGTCAATGGTAGAACGTAAGCACACGAGACAGCTTCCGCCCACCACGTGATGAATAATATGCAGTATTGGCTGCAGGCTCCTGTGCAGAAGAGCGCATGCAACGCCAGGAAAAACTCTGCCAGCGGACATTGGAGCAGGCCCGTTGTCATGGACAGAATAGCGTCAATTTACCGATTCGCCCAGCAGCGTCGGATGATGAACAAAGGCAGCACATTGCTGTTGCGGGCAAACAATACATTACCAATATTGATTGGGGGCCAGTCTGGGGTAGGCAGTCAGGCCATAAAAATGTTAAAAAATGTTTCAGTTGATTTTATATCCCTGGAGAGAATGTAAATATCTATGTTCACGATCCACCAAATCTTATCTTACACGGTAGCCCCCCATTTTTAAAAGTAACGATTACATCTACACACTGCTGGATTTGCGGCTTAGAAGATAACACCTAACAGTAAAAGGACGTGGACAGTAAGAGACACGATCACACATTATGGGAAAGTACAGAGGAGCTGCACACAGCAAGTGTAATCTTCAAACTTTAAGGTTGACCCTAAGACATGGAAAACTGCCTATCTCTTTCATTAACCTACGAGGCTACGATTCTATTTTTATCATTGCAAGCAGGACTTCTGAATATAAGAGAGTCTTACCTGCATTGCACAAATCTGTTCAGGACAAAGTACAAGACTTTTACTCTCTTGATGTTTTCCTTTATGGACTCTGCCCAACATCTGATGGCAAGGTTTTTGGATGATTAGCGGGTCGCTACAAGACTTTCCAATCACTAAAATCAATACTTTGACCCATCTTTAGTGCGCAAAGGAGTTTACCCTTATGAATACATGAACTTAGGTGGGGGACAGGTTTTGATGAAGACTCACTTTCCCCCTAAAGGCGCTTTCTTTTTAGTCGTAGAGGGGTAAAGTACATAACTGACTCTGAATATGAGGCACGCAAAGAAAGTCTGGGCGAACTAGAGTGTTTCCAAAACGATGGGCGATTATCATGTCAGTATCTAAGCAGACGTGTGTTTATTTGGGCAGTACGTCTTTCAGAATTTACAGATCTACATGCATAAAACATTTACAGCTTAGACTCATCACATTACATCTCTGCCAAGGCCTTTCTTGGGATGGCTTTCTTAAAGTCTACAAACATCAAGATTGACTTAATATCTGAACCTACCACACGAGCTAGATGAATTAGAAGGATGGGTGAGGTGAAGGTATTAGCATGCCTTCACATACCTTACTGCAAAAGCAAACACAAGTATATATAGGGACGATTATGATCCCACTAAACGTTCCAACTATCTATTGTACTTAGGACGCCAACAATCTGTATGGATGGGCCATGTGTCAACGCTTCCATGAGAAAACTTTACAATCGTAAAAGGACCTCATACTGTTAATACTGTGTTAGGTATGTTGTCACAGCTTCGCCTGATATCCAATAGGGCTAATTCTTGGAAGTCGCTTAGAATATCCCAAAGAATGACACGATCTCCCTCCCCCGATTCTCCCTAGCCGCAGGAAGATTAAAGATGAGTTCCTATGCGGAACCGCCTAAACTTGTGCCTAATCTTAGGCCTAAAAAACTAAAAATATGTGGTGCCATTACAGACTCCTACAGTTTACTTAAAAACACGGACTGAAACCAAAGAAGCTGTTTCCACAGAATAATTATCTGTGATCAGAAGCCCTTTATGAGGCCATTCATCAGAATAAGAATACTGATTCTTAGAAAACCCAAGCACTGCCGCTTTTTTTTCAGAAAAAGGACTTCTTTAAAAACTGAATGAACAACACTGTTTTTGGCAAAAACTATGGGAAAATCCACACAACGTAATGATGTGAAATTAGTTACAAAGGAAAACCAGCAAATTTAAGGTGGTCTCTAAACCTAACTATCAGACTTTTAGGAAGATTTACGGACGCCTTGTTGGCATTATGATGAAAGGAAAAAGGTGTTAAGTTGGGACAAAGGCGGTGTTTATTGGGCGATTTACCGTATTAGAGTTGTAAACGTATGATGTTAGAATTTCTGTTACGACTACTACCACTGTACCCAAAGCAAGGAGACCTTTAAACCACAGGACCACTGGACTCTTTTATTCTAGAACGTCCACAGAAGACTTTTATAAGGATTACGCAAAACCGAGTAGCCAAAAGGAGTTGATGGGTGTGGTACGGGGACACATGCGACTATACTAAAGGACCCAGTCCTATTACATTCAACTGTTGAAACAAGGAAAAGTGATTGGAAGATGAAGGATGAACTTAATGGGGACAGTTATAAAAAAAGGATTATGTTGGTTTTTGCGGTCAAAGAGGTATAGCGTTTGCTAGCAGACTTCTGTAATATGAAGGAAGGCTAAGGGAAATAAGTAAAGAAGTTGTCAAAAAAAAAAATGGGAAAACTCACGACTACTAACAAGAAGCTCTTCTTTGAAAACAAAGTATTTTATCACACAAAATGTTAATTCTGTGCTTACTTCTTCATCAAGGTAAACACCATGCTTGTTAACAAAAAAATCACTAGTCTCTAACAATAACAAGAGAACTTACGTCACATCCTGAGTTTGCATATGCTTTAGGCATTGGAGAACTTTAAAAGATTCTAACTTATAAGAACCTAAACTAGTTCCTTACTTAAGAAAAACCTACTAGTACTTACTTAAGAACTAAAACTAGTTTTTAAAAACTAGAACTAATTTTTTTGCACTTAAACTTGTAATTTTAACTTGCACACTTAACTTAAAAAGACTTTCTATACTAACTTCTTAAACTAGTACTTATCTAGTTTTAACTTGTACTTTATCTAGTTCATTAAAAAAAAAATATTCCATAGAAAAATGGGGTCTTGCAGCAGGAGGTTGCACTTTAGTTTTCAGAGCTGGTTCTCTTCTTTTACTGTGGAGGTTTTGGAACTTAGTTGTTAGTATTGGTTTGTTAGGAATGTATGCAAAAAAAAAAACCAACCAACAACAGCAGTCTCCCAATACATTAATAATACATCTTTATCGTTTGATTGTGTTTGTTGTTAATTGTGTTGTGTTATTGTGTTGTTGTTGTTGGTGGGGATGTTGGTATTACTATCTAACATTTTTTGTTTTGGCTGATTTGGCTTGCTGTTCTCAGTCTGTGCCATTCAAACTAGTCTATGACCAGCCGCAACAGTCAGGATTTTTAGTCTTAGTACTACTCAACTGTTTGTACCTTCTCTTGCGGAGACTCACCTGTGGTAAATTCACTTGTGGCACATTCACTTTGCGGTTTACATTCTGCTCCTGTGGGGACTGTCCTGCCGGCGTCTTCTCGCTCATTTTTTTTTTCTTGCGATTAAAATTAATATGATCAAAATATATATGATTAAAATAATTATCCATGATGAATGGGCCAAAACATCGCTCCCTCCCCCTCCCCTCCCAAATCTGTAATACATGTCAATGCAAGAGTTTCTGAGTAGACTTGTTTAAAACTTGATCTTGTGATAAGCATATTTTTAAATCTTTTCTGAAATCAAAACTGGGGCGCCATATCTTACTACTAAACTTAGATATAAACTAATCCTGTCTGCCCCACCGATTCTAACCATTTTTAACCCTTAAACTGCACTTTCGTACTAGGCGTTAGTACTTATTCAACGTCTGAAGTAGACAGTTGTTGGATTTTTTTACAACACTTAGTTCAGTGCTAAATTACTGTTTAGTTTTTTCCCACGCAGCTAGAGAGAATAATCTTTCTTTATGGGCAGTGTTTGCTGAGTAGCCTACGGAGTAGTCTGCTTGCTCCTCACACTTTAATAGTTCGTCCAACTCCATTTTAAAAAGCATAAAAAAAAATAATATAATTCTTTTAAAACCATAGTTTTAACGTTGGTTAATTATAGCAGTGGCTATTGTTGGTGTTTATAGTCTATTCAACCTTTGCAAAATGTTGTTAGGAATAAAAACCGCCCAACAGGGAAAGATAAGAAGATTCGCCAAAAACTAGTTGCAACTGTATTTTTAAGCTTAACAACAAAAGTTTATCTGATTAAAAGCACATTGACAGTCTGTCGTATTAAGATTTATTTTAATAATTTTTTACGTTAATAAAAAGATGAGATGAAAAAAAAGATTATCATCCGATTTTACCACTCGCTGTAATTAGTGGTCTTAGTAGAGGCTATTATTAGTGTGTTGGCAAAAACATGTTTAAAAAATGAGGCCCGCGCAGATCTAGGAAGGTTAGACATTTGAGGGTCGCTGTTAAGGTTACTAGTTGTACATCACTGCAGGGCTTTGTGCCGGTCAAAAGACTTTCCTGTTACACAGGGATTATCCCAGAAATATTCTATGCCATAGACAGCTTAATCCTACGAGTTAATATTGATTTATAAAGATGTCGGATTGGTTCTAATTGTTGGGTCGAGCTTAATGTTAATGCTTTTGGCCTTCTCTGGAAAGCAATTATATGTTAAGTTAAATTTGAGTCCCGCTGAAGAGGAGAGACGAGAGAGAAACGTCATAACACGGCAATGGAAAATTTTAGCTAAGGCAACGAGATGCTTATGAGAAAAGACGAATTGCTCACTTAGAATTTATTAAATAAAAACGTTTAAGGAGAAGCAGGTGGAATGCAGAGCCACACATTTACAGACGTGATGGGGACGCAATGATTGAGTATTACTTAAGTGACAGGAACAGAAGTTGTTCTTAACATTGCCACGCCAGAACTGTCTGACTTGTATGGAAACCATCTGCGGAACAGAGAAGACTGCAGAAGATCGTTTTTTATGCAGGTTGGCTGGACCTCCGGTCTTATCTTGTTGCTCACATTCTTTGTAAAAATAAAATGCCTTTTAAAATTGGACAATACGAAGTTACAAATTTATTATTTCTAAAGGTTATTGGGAAAGAAAGGACCTTTGCTTATAGAAAAACTGAGTTGAGTAAAGCTGCTAGAGTGGTCTGAAATCAGATGCGAAAGACTGGCTTTCAAAAACAAGCAATTTGGCCAATATATCTGCCTGCCCCAAAAAGAATAATAAGGGCTAGATTTGTTAAACTCAGTTCCAGAATGACAACCCACCAAATGGGACTTCGTTGTATCTTTCCCACATGACAACGTTAGAAAAGAAAAAAAGTATAAGTATGCTCTGACAGTTGGTTGACATGGCTTCAAGATAAAAGGGACGCTGAACCTTTAAAACAGAAAAAAGCTCAAACTGGTTGTGGCTGTGGGCTTTACACACAAATATACATGGAGAGGGCCATTAAAGTATCCAAAGGATGAATCAGGTTTGATGATGGAAAGAGTTAAGGTTCTGTATACAACAGTTTTTAAAACATCCTGGTACAGTTAAGAGCGGGCCTCCCAGGCAACCATCGAATTCACAGGCCCTAGTAGAAAACTTAATAAGAATTAGCTGAACATCTGATACCTATCAATTCACAAGGAAAGAAATTTGGGACACTACGAAGTACAGGAGAACGCAACACAGATGGGTTAGAGGATTGCCTGCAAGTTCTAGTGCTATGACAATTGGAAGGAACTTAAAGGCAAACAGGCCTTTAGACCACGTACACGCAATCAAAATTAAAAAAAAATTTGCCTTACTGAAGATGTGCCGGGGACTCAAAAACTCTTGCCGTTTGGGACTAAAAAGTAAGCTACTTGTATGCTCCTGGAGAGGCGAGGGGATGTTAAGAAATTAGAGCCACAGATCCTATATGGAGGCGTAGAGGACCGTATATGAAGTTGAAAGAATTATGAAAAAAACTCCTCCCGTATATAATTTAAGAGAGACTCTCTCTTCAAAAAAGGCCTGCCCCTTAAAGATCGTTTGTTTGGTTCGCGGAGAGCTGCAAGTTGTCCCTGCAAAACACAGTGAGTTACCAAAAAAATAGAAAAAAGAAAAAGAAAAACACCCGAAGGTGCTGGGGAGGGATCAGAGAAGCACTGTCTTCAACCCGCCTTTTAGAGCAGGACTGTACCACCCTTGGAGGCTGCGCTGGTGTTGGACGATGGGTACAAGTCCCGCACAGGACACTCCATTAAGATATCAGGACATAAACTGCTCTGAAACGCGGTAAATTAGCTACAGAATGAGCCATAACAAGCTTAAAAAGTAGAATTTATCCCCATGGGTCTGTGTACCAGCCGTATATTTTCATGCGACTGCAGAGCCCCACCGGCCGAAAAAACCACCACCCACCAGCTGCCGCGCACACCCCAACAGAACCCAACCACCCCAGCCCACGGACAGATGAAGCAGTGCCCATCCAGGACACAGCCAAGCTTTCGCCATTACGGTCTTATGTGCCCTCAAGAGAGAATCCAAAGTTGTAGTTCTTTCCCACTGTCAACAGGACTTTCCCTGTGGTCAGTGGGTCTTTCCTCACGTCACTGGACCTTTCTCCAGGGTCAGCTTGTTAAGGCAAAGAAGAAAAAGAAACACCCGAAGGTGCTGGGGAGGACCCAGAGAAGCACTGTCTTTCACCCGCCTTTAGAGCAGTCCTGTCCACCCTTGGAGGCCTGCGCTGTGTTGACGATGGGTACAGTCACGCACAGGACACTCCATTAAGATATCAAGGGACATAACTGCTCCTGAACAGAGGTAAAATTAGACTACAGGATGCAGCCCATAACAGCCTTAAAGTAGCATCCCCATGGGTGTACCAGCCCGTATTTCATGACTGCAGAGCCCACCGGCGAAAAACACCACCCTCCAGCTGCCGAGCACACCCACATACCCAACCACCCTGCCCATGGACAGATGAAGACAGTGCCACTCCAGACACAGCCAAGCTTTCGCCATACGGTCTTATGTGCCCTCAAGAGAGAATCCAAAGTTGTAGTCTTTCCACTGGTCAACAGGACTTTCCCTTTGGTCAGTGGGTCTTCCTCACCGTCACTGGACCTTTCTCCAGGGTCAGCCTAGTTAAGGCAAAGAAGAAAAAGAAACACCCGAAGGTGCTGGGGAGGACCCAGAGAAGCACTGTCTTCACCCGCCTTTAGAGCAGTCCTGTACCACCCTTGGAGGCCTGCGCTGTGTTGACGATGGGTACAGTCACGCACAGGACACTCATTAAGATATCAAGGGACATAACTGCTCCTGAACAGAGGTAAATTAGACTACAGGATGCAGCCATAACAGCCTTAAAGTAGCATCCCCATTGGTGTACCAGCCCGTTATTTTTATGACTGCAGAGCCCACCGGCGAAAAACACCACCCTCCAGCTGCCGAGCCACACCCCACATACCCAACACCCCTGCCCACGGACAGATGAAGCAGTGCCACTCCAGACACAGCCAAGCTTTCGCCATACGGTCTTATGTGCCCTCAAGAGAGAATCCAAAGTTGTAGTCTTTCCCACTGTCAACAGGACTTTCCCTCTCTCTTCTAAAAAGCCTGCCCTAAAAGATCGTTTGTTCGCGAAGAGCTGCAAGTTGTCCGCCAAACACAGTGAGTTAACAAAAAAAAATAGTATTTATTTTTTGCTAAACTTATTTTTTGTTTAAACTTTATTATTTTTTGGCCTATTTTGGGTTTAACCGATCATGTGTTTGTTTTTCAATGTTCTGTTTAATTGCATCATGTGTCTACTGTCGTGAAGTAAAAGTCTTTCTCCACTCCTTTTGAAGTTCAATTTTTTGTCGTCTATAATCCTCACCATCGGCCATAAGCTTCTGAAATCTTCGTCTGTAATGTTTTCATCCTGTAATGATTTGCTTATTCTTAATCTTAATGAACAAAGTTTTGCTGATGCTAGGGCTACAATGGCAGTGTGCTTTTGTAATTTAGGAGTTATTTTTTTTAAAACGGCACTTACAATCATAGACATGGCGCCTAAACTAAACCAAGGCCCCCTAATGCTAAAGAGGCTAGCGCTCCAACCCCAGTAGCTAAAACAGCAACACTAGACCCAGCACTTACGCTAGCTACAGCTGATGAGCCAGTAATTACATAAGAAAGAGTATTTAAAGCTTTAGCATATTTCTTTCTAGTAGCCCTATACTTATCCAAGTCGCTTTCTATTTCCTTTGAAGTTCAGTTATTTGCTCTAACCTAACTGTTGAGCCTCCATTTTTTAAGAAGATTATTTTAAAAATTAATCTTGTACATATCTTCTTCTTATTAATTCTTCTGGCAGCACTTCATTAACAGAGTAAAACGCAATAAAAATCAACATACTTAATGAAAATAAAGTCGAGTACTGTTAGTTTGGTTTTGTCAACCATCACAGTAACCTTGTCAGATGATACAAGGGTGTTTATTTCATCTCCGTTTTTAGTAATTGCAATACTGAGCAAAAGAGGGGCATCCAAGTTTTCAGCCTTTATTTGTATACCTCTGATTAACGTTATGTTCTGGCAAACTTGTATCGCCCTCCCTCGGAGTAATAAATAAGCGAAAAATCATCGTCATTTGCTTAGGTAGTGTCAGTAGCGTTGGGGGTAAATTCTAAGCCTACGGTGTCGCCCCCCACTTCAGCTAAGGTCTTCTTTCTCTGTAGCATATATTCAGAACCCTGCCTAGTTATTTCAGTCTGTTTTTTTCTGTTGTGTTCCTGGAACTGGCTAACAAGAATGGGTCCTGCATTTAAGGCTTTTCTAAAATTGTTTTTTCTATCAAAGTATTACATTAGGGCTTCGTAGTTCAAACTTTAAATTCCAAGCAATTTCAGGAAGCAACGCCCAAGCATTCTCTCTTTTATTAAGTTTGTATTCGTGTTTGCCAAAATCGTTTGCCCTTAAATTTCTTATCTCTTCCAGGGTAGGATATTGCTGTCGTTTTTGTCTTCAATTTCTGTTCGTTTTGTAAACCCCATCATCTGTGTATTCAAATCCATAAAACATTTCTATCACCCTATCAGATGAAAACTCAGTTGTGTCTACTAGGTCTTTTAGCTCTACTGCAGTGCATTTAGGAGCTAGCTGCGCTTTTGATTCTGGCCCTCGAGACATTCTTTTTAATATTAAAATTATAATAAACAAACGTATTGAACTGGGGGGGTCAGTCCGCAAGCATAGCTTTGCGTGCTTAGATTTTTCTAACAGCTCTTTTTTTTTTTTTGCTCATCTTTGTCCCTTATTATATAATTTTCACTTAAACATTCTTCAAAACTATCTTTTCCCGATCCTCCACAAGGTGATCAGGAAGCGAGACTCGAGAGACCCAGGCTCATTCTCATAGCCCCATGGTGGCCCACTCAGTCCTGGTTCCCGGACCTCAAGTCCCTCACTCACGAACCCCCTCTCCAGTTGAACACCAGGTGGGACATGCTCAGGCAACCCGTTCGGGCCTCCCTCACGCCATCCCAGGTTATTCACCTCCACGCCTGGCTTCTGTGTCAGCCCGGCTGCAAACATCCAAATCCCCCTCTCGAACGGACAGGTCCCGTTCCGTCCTCAATACCCTCTCCATCGCCGGGGCCTCTCAGGAACTCCGAGACCTAGCCATGTCCTCTCGCAGAGCTAGCACGGAGTCCCTTTATGATTGCAGATGGAGGAAATGGGTCTCATGGTGCAAAGCCAATCTGTCCCTCACATTCGCCCCACCAACATCCAAATAGGAAATTTCCTGTCCCAACTTAACCTCTCTGCTAGCTCCATCAGGGGCTACAGGTCGGCCATCTGCACGACCACCGCCAAATGGCCGGACTTCCTTTGAGAATGATTTCTTTCTCAGAGAGATCTCCAGAGGGGCTTCTCTTCGTGAGGCCCAATCCCCTAGACGTGTTCCCTTTGGGACCTCTTCACTGTTCTTGACGTCCTCAATAAACCCCCCTTTGAGCCTTTGTCCTCCATTCCTTTCGACCTTCTGTCTATGAAGACTACCTTCCTCCTCGCCCTCGCTTCCGCGAGACGGCGAGGCGAGATCCATGCCCTTAGCGGGGACCCCAGAGACATTGCCTTCCACAGAGACGGCTCGCTCTCTTAAGTTCCTTCCCGAGTTCCTAGCCAAGAACCGAGGAACCCGGCAGTCCCTCCCCTTACCTCATCATCCGCCGCTGGCGGATACACTAGGGCGACACCTCTTTGGACATAGCCCTTTGCCCTTCTCGATGTCTAACACACTACTGGGAACGCTCGCGCCCCAGGCGCGTTTCACAAAGACGTCTTCTCATTTCCATCAACCCCAGTAACACGAAAGACATCTCAGCTGGCACTGTCTCTAGGTGGCTCTCCAAGACGGTCAGAACTGCCTATTCCCAGGCATCCGAGGATCTCCCCGTCTCTTCCCCCCGGGCCCATGAGGTCAGAGCGCTGGCCACTTCGGCAGCATTCCAGCACTCTGTTCCCATGCGCCACCTCTGGAGGCAGCCTTCTGGCGTTCGGAGAATCCCTTCATAAAATTTTATTTGAGGGACATCCGATGACCAGGGCTGATGGTTCTAATGGGATATCCTTTGTGGCGGCTAATGCATCCATATCGGGTAACACCCAGGAACCACTAGGGCACTCGCCCTCTCCTTTTTACTATGAATTCTGCTATTGTCTGACATGTACAGTATATGACGCCAAATGGGGAGTTTGTATTATACTCCCTGTTTGGCTAGTATACTTACCATGTCAGACTCTAATGCCGCCCTACCTTCCCCGCTAGCGCCAAGGTTCTGGGGTTACCTTGTGCGCAGGCCTCGATGAATGACGTATGGGAGACTTACACTGGCTTCTCCCTACGGCGGAAGTGGGTTGGGCACCACGTGACTGTCTTATCACTGCATTAGCCACACAAAAAACTTCGGCCTGGCAGAGCAGAGTAACTGCCGTGAATGCTATTGTCTGACATGGTAAGTATACTAGCCAACAGGGAGTATAATACAAACTCCCATTTTCAGTTCCCTCAAATAGTCTATAGTAATGTTCTAAACAGTCGCTCAGTTTGTCGCTAGGATCAACTAGAAATATATTCTCGTCTGTCCAAATAAACTTCCTTTCTTTGTAAGACTTGTTGGGCTTAATGGTTGCGCAGAATATAACAATGTGCTCGTAATGAAACCTGTATATTGTTTGTAACAAATCAAGTACGAAGACGGTTTTCCCACACCCAGTAATCCCGCAGATAAGAGAACAGTGCGGATCGTTTGGCAGAAACTTCGAGCTATCATCTGTTTTTAAATAGAATATTTCTTCTACATTTTTATAAGCCACGTCTTTTAACCTGTTTTCTTCAATGTTTAACTGGGCATCACAAACCATAAAAACATGCATTTTTATTGGGGCATTTCCGTCTGCTTTCTTGTGAATATTTATTTTTATACCATCTTGCCCTACCCTTTCTCCACTTCCAAACAATCTGTTGTCAAATGTGGATCTAAAATCCAACCACAGCCCAATTTGGTTATTAAGTAGTCTTCGAATCTTACATCATAAAGGCGAAGTTTTTTTACATACACGATCAACTGCAGATCTCTTTGCCTACCTCCAGCGAATAACTTTCTTATTTCATCAAAGTGTTGGTGAGGTAAAAGTCCGCGCCCCGAATACAACTGATCAGACTTGCCATTTATTGCACAGTAAACCCTTTTCAATATTTTTGATTATAAAACGCTTCTGATTCTCTATGAAAAAGAGTTGTTTCTTCAGTAAACAAGAACAAAATTCCTTTTAAAGACTTCAGAGACTGATTTAGATGTTATATTCCAAAGAGTGTCTCGCTTGTTTTCTATTTTCTGTAGTGGAGCGCATAACTCTTTCATAATAATAAACTGTTTTATTTTTATACTGGTTAAGATTGTTCTGGCCAGTTCGGGGTTAGTAACAACATCAACTCAAGAGAAATGTCGCTGACGTGTATTTAGCTAAAGGGTCTTCAGACAGAACAACAGAATCGCAGGCTTAAATGTCAGTCATAAGTAGTTTTTCTTTATCGTGCGCCTTGGTAATATGGCTATGCGTCTTAACAGCTCAAACAGGGATTGCAGAATATCTGTTGCCAAATGTTTGTCTGACTTCATGCTTTAACTTCTCCGTTTGCAA
>CM031626.1:49775183-49780183 GCA_018398815.1 Conus ventricosus
CCCATTGCGCGGAAAATTGTCAGGTCACTCACGGCGGGTGCTTTTTATAAAGCATCCCACACATAACAAAATTACACGCTACATTACTGTGCGGCCACACACACAGCGTCATCACTGATCCCCCCGGCGTTTGAAAGTATTACTTTCAAGCACAAACACCACACACACAGCATACACACACACGAGCGCGCAGGCGCACGCACGCACACACATACACACACACACGCACACACACACACACACACACACACACACACACACCACACACACACACACACACACGCACGCACGCACGCACGCACGCACGCACGCACGCACGCACACACACACACACACCACACACACACACACACCACACACACACACAAACACACACAAATACACACACATATATTACTAACACACATACATGCAGAATGTGTGTGTGTGTGTGTGTGTGTGTGTGTGTGTGTGTGTGTGTGTGTGTGTGTGTGTGAGCAAATGCATTTATTGAATGGAAAATGGAGCAGTCAATAACAAACAGTGCAAGATAAAGTTACATTCATTGTAAGGAGTATTGCATTTAAAATTCTCTCTCTCTCTCTCTCTCTCTCTCTCCCTCTCTCCCCTCTCTCTCTCTCTCTCTCTCTCGCGACCGTTGAGTCCCTTTCTGTCTGTTTCTCTCTCTCTCTTTTCTCTCTCTCTCTCCTCTCTCTCTCTCTCTCACACACACACATACACACACACACGCACGCCGCACGCACGCCCCGAACGCACGCACGCAGGCACACACACACACACACACACACACACACACACACCACACACACACACACACGTGCCGGCCCGTCTGTCACACACACACACACACACACACACAACACACACAACACACACACCCACACACGCACGAGTGTGTGTGGTGTTGTGTGTGTGTGTGTGTTGTGTGTGTGTGTGTGTGTGTTGTGTGTGTGTGTGTGTGCGTGCGCGCGCACTTTTGCTGGATCATTATGTTTGGAACCATTAAAGATCTGGTGCCTCTGGCAATTGTACACGCCCATTAATATGGCCCACCACATGTCGTACAGAACAAACAAAAAGAAAACAAACAACAATAAAACGTATATCCGGACTGGCTCCGTTTCATTTCTTCGGAGGGGAGGAAATAGACATGGCCCAGTGGTAGGCATGCTTAGAGTATAGTCATGAAGCGTGACCTGAAATGATGTGGCATGCAAAACCGTTTTCAATTGTGAAGTTTGTCATCATTTAAAAAAAAAAGAATCTGGACACAAGGTCAATGGCGCTAAGCGCCATTGTTACAATTGTTGTGAGTTTGAAAATAATGAAAAAAAAAGAGAGCACTCGAACATTTGTATCAGGTGTTCCAGTTAGGATCATGCAACCAGAAGCAGAGAACAGCAAGGAACCGAGTGCTTTATCCTGATTGGCTGATACCAGTTTGACAGTATCTAACTAATTTCAATTCTCTCTCTCTCCTCTCTCTCTCTCTCTCTCTCTCTCTCTCTCTCTCTCTCTGTTTTGTTAGGGGAAAAGAACAGAAATGTCATACCAAGCACGGCACAATGTTCTTTTTTTCTCTCTGTCCATTGCTTTAAAGAGAACACGGTAACGGCATTGGTTTGACATTTTAGCCGGCAGTAGTAATCTCAGTTCAATGTTTTTGACATTTATTTGCTTATTGTCTGTGGTTCAAAGTTTGGCGAGAGTTTTCCCCGTCTTTTATATCCCCTGTTCAGTTCGAACGATTTTACACTAGCAAAGTAATGGAAAGTAGGCCTTAAATACTCTCCCACTTCAAGGAATTTCACTTTTTACAGTTAACTTATAGAAATCTCATTTTTTCTCCTCTTACAACACCCTGTGCTGTTAAAGCCTATTGCATCATCTATCATTAAAGTAAATTATGAATTCTAGACAAAGTCAGAACACACTTTTTCTCGGGGAAGGGGAGGGAGGGACGGCATCTAAACAATAATTGGCCACTTGTGCTTAGGCGAAAATAGTCCTCTTCCTGGGAAGTGCTCTGGGACTGCATTTTTCCTCGAAGGTGAAGGTCAGTGAACCAGTGAGTGAAGATGTTTCTGCATGTGGAGCCCACCAGGTATGGGGTTTGACCCTGGGTGTCCTCTGGAAGAAGGATTTCCACAGCAACACAACTAAAACAGAAACTATCTGAAATCGGGTGATTATCTTGTCGGCGAGAAAGGCGCCTCCAAAAGAGACAGATAATGATACGCGGTAGAAGGTAAAGTAAGGACTTTTGATAAATAATCTTCTGAAATTACTTTTTAAATCTGAAAGTATCCGTGTAAAGGACGAGCCATAAAGATATAGCAGTTAGGAAGAATACACGAACAAGTGAAAAAATATCTTATCGCTTTCATTTTGCATGCCCTTTGTCCTCGGTGAGTCTTTCTGGTTTGGGGAGAAGTGCTCAGTCTTTAATCTGTCTTACAATTGCTATCATTATCAATATTATTATGCAGGAATGTGTCCCAAAAATTGAGGTTCAAGAGATTACCACAAATCTCACTTTGTTTCTGTTAAAACTTAACAAAATCTGTTCAATTTTGAAAGTTCCCTAACAATTGCGTTATAACGTCAGTGCCGCTTATCATTTTTTTGGTTTCTATGTCATTTCCGTGTTATTGCGATTTGGTTAATTTACGTGTTAAATGCGAATCCAGACAGGATTTCCACCATTATTTCTATAATGAGAAATTGCTCTTGATCTTGTTATCAATATTTCTATTCTAACCATTGGTAACCAAGATAAATGACGAGTCGAACGGTTAGAAGTCAAAAAAGAAAGAAAGAAAGAAGGAAAGAAAGAAAGAAGTCTGAATTATGCTCGTCAGTTACTTCTGTCCCCATGCACCCAAGGAGCACCGTCCTCTGACTGGCAGACAGAGCCCTTGGCATTTTGACTGTCAGCTGGCACAGCGTCTGACACTGATGTCAAGGAGCACTGTTCGCATTAAAAGCTGGCAGTAGTTGGAAGTTCCATTGCCTGTCTCAGCTTTGCCGCCATTCAATGGCATGACCCCCATGCCGCTCACTGCAGCTACCACGTCTACAGCCACACCCTGCTTTGTCCCATTGCACCCCCCCCCCCCACACACACACACACACACACACTGATACTTTACACTCTAGTACTTTTTCCCTGATTGCTAAGAAAATGTATTTCCACATCTGGATTTAAGCTTCTATGTATCAACAACTTCTCCACCCTAGGTCTCGCACACGAAACGTTTGGATGCTTTAGACATTGAGGACCCAAAGACCATAGACATGCATGACAAATGTGAAGCAAATGGGTCAGACTCAGCTTCTCCCACCTCATCACGCCTGCCCTACCTGCGGCCACCACTTGGTTCTGCCCGTCCTGCCCCAGTTCCACTGCCTCAACCCGTCGTCACCGGGGGCACTCAAAAGATCCCGTCTCGATGGATCCCCGTCTCGATAGATCCCCATCTCGATGGATCCCCCTAACTGTTTTTGGATCTACCGAGACGGGGATCTATCGAGTTGGGGATCTACCCAGATGGGGATCTACCGAGACGGGGGATCTATCGAGACGGAAATTCGTCCGCATGTAGTGGGAATCTATTGAGACGGGATCTACCGAGATGGGGATCCACCGAGACGGGGATCTACCGGGACGAAAATTCGTCCACATGTAGTGGGGGATCTATCGAGACGGGGATCTACCGAGATGGGGATCTATCGAGACGGGGATCTATCGCTCGTCACCTCCCAGTGTGAAGACGGACTGGCAAAGCACACCGCGCTTTCTCTTCTCTGATATAGCACGCAAACCACGGTGATCTACACCTTCACACCGCTGGTCCCAACCAGGTCAGGCAGCTGTCAGCAGTGATGTGAAGGGCTGAATTTTTGTTTCCTTTTAAAACAATTGGAGAAATGCAAAAACTGTGTACTCTGTGCTGTTCCTATTTCAAAAGCACATGAAAGAGGACATAACAAATTCAAGAAACAGATCACACAGGACAGTTTTTCTTTCCTCTTGCGTACACACTGACAAAACAAAGGATTGTAGGTTCTTGAAGTAGCAGAGAGCACCTCGGGGTGAGAATTTTTTGTTGCTTTTCAAGTCGAATACATTCCCTATTTACATTCCATGCTTAAGTTTGATCGAAGATGATACATAGCTGAAGTGATATGTACAGGAATCCACAGTCCGTATGATTTCAAACGGTCGGCGACGGACAGGTTTCATACTGTCAGTAGTTTTGACGTTGCCGTTTGACACCTCACCCTGTCTCTCTCTTTCTTTCTTCTTCTTCTTCTTCCAACTCTCCCCTCCTTCCTTACCTTTGTTTAATGCAAAGTGCATTGATAAGAATTAATAGCGCGCGCGCGCGCGCACACACACACACACACACACACACACACACACACACACACACACACACACACACACACGCGCGCCCACCCACCCACCCACCCACCCACTCACCCACCCACAACACACACACACACACCAAAGACAATGAAAAATGAAATGGAGAAAGTGGAAGTTAGAAATGAAGAGACAAAGGCAAGGAACTGATCAGTCTGAAGAGACACAACACGCAGTGAAGGACTTCCCGTCTCCGTGGTTTCTTCCATGAGCTCCATACCAGTGGAAATGAAAGCACTGAATCCCCAGATCTCACACCCCAGGACAGTTGGGCAAAAAATCAGCGCTGAAGATCACAGTGATGGGGGGATGAGACTCACAAATAGTCTTTTTTTAACCTAAAACATATTGTCTATATAACAAAACTCTCATCGAAGTGCACACCTTCTTTCCATCTGCTTTTATATAGGTTCAGCCGAACAATACAAATGACAGGTGAGAATTTATTATGTAATTTGCAGGCCTGCGCCGTGTTACAGAGGTGTGGCGACCCAGGACGTCTGGGAGAAACACTGTGAAGATGCTCCACAGGAGAAGCTGAAGACTGTGAGACAGGTTCCTAGGAAGGAGT
>CM031626.1:49785183-49822683 GCA_018398815.1 Conus ventricosus
CCACAACACTGGTTGTACTTCATGGGAATTAAGACATTCGACTCAGGTAGTCAGCTTCCACATTGCAGCGTCCAGGGATATGCTGAAAAGAGAAAGCAAGACTCTGCAATTCAAGTGCCCATCCCATAAGGCGTCGGCTGACAGGCCGAATGCGATGTAGATATGCAAGGGGATGGTGATCCGTCTGGAGAACAAATTCTCGCCCGTACAGGTAAGGGTAGAATCGGCTTTTGGCCCACACCACTGCAAGACATTCCTGCTCGATAGTGTGGTAATTCTTTTCCGCTCCACTAGTTTCTTACCTGCGAAGGCGACGGGCAACAATCCTTTCCCTTGATCCTGCAAGAGCACTGCCCCCAACCCAGTGCTGGACGCGTCTGTTCTGAGTACGGATGTCTTCTTGATACGCATCACAAGTTCGACAATACTTCCTGACATCTTGAGATATTCCAGGCCAGTAGAAGTCGTGTTGGATTCTTTCCAGTGTACGCCTTGTGCCTAGATGTCCTGCCATAGGAGTGTCGTGTCCAAGGCGTAGAACTGTGCTTCGCAACGCTTTAGGCACCACCAGCTGGGTTACCGTCATGTCTCGCGATGCAAATTGTCTATGTATCAATCCTTGTCGCTTGATGAACGACACTGATCCATTCCTCTTGTCCTTGGGAGGTTTCCCTACCATACTCCGAATGGTGTTGATCGTAGGATCCTTACCCTGAAGACTTCGCACGGTAGCTGGATCCAACGTTACCATGTCATGCTGGGACAATGGTTTCAGTAGAGGCTTCAAAGCCTCTTGTTTCTCTTTGCGTTTGTGAACGCGTAGTGGCAGCCACAAATACTTCCTGTGGCAACTCGACTGAAATGTCACTGGTGCGGCCATCCTCAAAACATACAGAGTTCCCAATCAGAAGGGAATATGCTGGCTGCCGTAATGCCACGGCCCATACCTTTCCTTGAAAGTATGGTGTGGAAATATCCACCAGGACAGTACACCTGTTCACCTTGAAAGGAAGATTCGATCCCCGATACCTGACATTCTCTTCCACGTGGCGCTCAGGGGGTACCAACTTCTCGTCGACGAATATTGTCGTGGCTCCAGTGTCGCGAATGGCTTCAATGGCTTTGCCACACACCACTGAGGGAAACGTCGGGCAGGATGGTGTAGTGATCTCACTTTCTCCAAATGCCACCTTTGTGTGGGTAAATGTCTTGGCCAAAGTGAGTCGCTAGGGCAGTCCTTCACGATGTGGTTGAGGTCACCGCACAAGTAGCATTTCCTAATACGTTCTTTCACATTTCCTTTGGAGAAGTTAGCATTACTCTCAGGCTGAGAGGCTTGTCCAATGTTGGTTTCCTTTGCTTGTTTCCTTGCTTGTCCCTGGTACGCTGGTCTAAAATAACGTCGGGCATCCGCGAAAGCTTCCGCAATTCCGATGGCCTGCTTGAATGACTCTGGTTGGGCCTCTCCTAACTTGCACTGTAAGTCAGGTGAAACAGAGTTCATGAGTTGTTCCAGCAGGAAACAATCTTTTATATCCATCTTCGCAGTTTCCAACCAATAGTCTAACACTCTTGACAATCTGTCTCCGAACTGTTGGAAAGTTTCATCGGCCATCTTCTTCATGGAGCGGAACTGCCGCCTATATGATTCTGTAGTCATGTGCATCCTCCGGCGCAAAGCAGCCTTTAATTCTTCGTAATTGGTTCTTTGTGGAATGTTGATGAAGGCTTCCTTGGCTTTTCCTGTCAGGTTTCAACAAATATAATGCCTTCTGTTCATTACTCAAGTGGAAACTCTCTGCCACTGATTCAAAGTGTTCAAGGAAGGTATCAATGGCATCTCCCTCCCTGTAGATAGGCATGTGTAGCTTGGGTGGTGCTAAGCGCAGGTCCACGTTAATTCTGGTTCTCTCGGCACTTTGTGATGATTCTTGAACATCAGGTGATGAAGTAGTTTCCTCCCCGGAAGTAACACCCAATTGCTCTAGCACTTCTGTCCTTAGACGACTCCTTTCCTCCTCCATCTTTGCTTGGAACTCCTGTTCCCTTGTTTCTCTCGCGTCTCTTTCTGCTTTTTCTTGAACCGCCGCCCTCTGTCTCGCTCTTGTCTCTTTTTCTTCCATCTCTTGTTGCCACTGCCTGTTCCTCTCTTCTCTTTCCAACCGTCTCTCTTCCATCTCCATTTTCCATCTATTTTCTTCTTTCTTCTCCTTGGCCTCTCTTTCTTCCCTCCTTTCTTCCTTTTCCCCCGTCTTTCCTTGGCTTCTCTTTCTTCCCTCCTTTCTTCCTTTTCCCGTCTTTCCTTGGCTTCTTTCTCTTCCCTTTCCCGTCTTTCCTTGGCTTCTTTCTCTTCCCTTTCCCGTCTTTCCTTGGCTTCTTTTCTTCTCTCTCAAGTTTCATCATCATGAAAGGATCCATGGTTGGGTATCCAGAAGTATAAGGCGGAGGTGTAAACCTCGGTAAGTAGTTACCTGAGAGGGCACTATTGGAGGTCGATGTCTCAAGGTAGAAGGCGGTGGCGTACCACCATAAGGAGGCCTAACTCCCTGGGGAGTAGATGGCAAACACACTGAAGGGGAAGTAACGATGGCTGGCTGAACCTCGCCTGACGTAAAAGACAACTTGTGTAGTTGTTTCCAATTGTCACCTGCGTAGTAGTAGGGGACGTAGGCATACTTAGTCCCGGCACAATTCCAATCCCTTTTACCTGGGATCTGGTGAGGTAAACGATTTTCCCCTGTAGCCATAGTAAACACTACTATGCTCTGCCACTAATCTGATTCAAACACCAAGTGTCCAAAAGTGTACACCTCACCTCTAACAAATTAAGTTCCACTCTCTTTTGTCAAGAGTATTTGAATATATTCCAGTCACCTCAATGCGACCAAATAGGCTAAGTGTAACCTGCTGAACTGGATCTCCTAACACAAATCAAAACACTAAATCTCTTGACCTTGCCAATGAGAACTTCCAAACAGTAGGGAATGTATATGTCTATCTACAAAACCAAAAGTTAACTGGCAAAATTCGAAAACAATTCAGTCCACTCCCCGTGACTGATCACTGCCTGTAACCTTAGGCTCCACGCAATCAATGTTTCCCCGCACCAATTTCAGCTCCAGAAATGTCTAGTCTCCAAGCGAAAAGTTTCACTTCAGGTGACCAACAGTCTCAACAACGGAACATTGAATGACCCCGATTGACATCCAATTAGCGGCTGACACCTCAATGTGTCACAAGCCAATGTCGATACGATTTCCTTCTCTCGGACAAATAGTATGCAATGAAGGCCTATCTTCTGAAGCTCGCTACACTAGTCAAATCTGAATCTGTTAACCCGGTGACGATACGTAAACAACGGACCTCACAGTAAACAAATAAACGACGGAGCATGAAGTAAACAAATATCACACGTGGTAAATAACTAACGGATAACGCAACAAACGACGGAACGCACGCAAAACTGAAACGGCAAACACGCACGACACGTGTACACACCGGCCGCGCAACTACCTTTTTTTTTTTTTTTTTTTTTAAATATGAAGCAAGCGTCAACGTCTACCACTTGCGCTGCACTACTAGACTCCGGAAGAAAAAGTCGTTAACACGCACGCACAACACGGTTTTCCCCCCGGAACGTGCCCACAAGTCTGCATACTTGGCTACTATGTAATTACTCATAGAAGTTATTGGTAAAATTAAATGATCTAGATTTAAATTTCTTCAATAAAGAAAATCACTTTCGCTCCGCCAGGGTTGTCACACCACTCACAACTTTATTGTTCATGCCAACCTTTCACTCACCTTAATATTAGGTAATTAGGCTAGGTAAACAATATAAATTGCTTAAGCGAAAGATAATAGAAGATAGCAGAAAAAAAATCGTTATACTGTGCAAAATATCACTTAGCGCAAAGAACAACAATTCAACAATTTGGTAATAGAAAAGAAAGCAAGAGGATTAATCACTCCCTAGCACACTGATTTTGCAACAACAAAATGGAATTCCGCAAGCCTACCTATCTCACCTTGCTAAATCAGTCGCAGGCTTGGGTACTGGCAAATGTGACCTACTTCCTAAGTCAGAACAAACACTGACCTTGAAGACTCTGCACAAGCAAAACCTACTAGCCCCAAAATAACCTCCCCCCTTACTTTGCCCAGCAATATTAAATAAAATATAAAACTATGGCAATACAGCTAACGCGACTAACCGATGGTACATACGAACAAACACCGGCTCGGATCCGGAACTGAACGCCGACGACGTTGCCTAGTAGCGCAAATCTCCGCTGCGGCAAATCCCGATCCGGTAACCGCTCACGGTTGAGGGTTCCCTACACTCTAGAACCCTCTCCCCAACCAACCTCCCACTACACTAATACAAACACAAACTCTAATACAAACACAAACACGCACTCCCGGGAGTGCGGAAGGTACGTAAGGGTCAAGTGCTGCTCAAATTAGTACTCCCTGTCTGTACTACCTGACCTCAATCCCGGACGAGCCCCCATAATGTCAAGGGTAAAAGACCCTGTCAGGGGAATGAGGCAGGAACAGACAAAGAGTAAAGCGGCACAACACTCAACCACATCACTACCTCCAGACCACTCCAGGAATTACGGAACAAATAACATTTATTAAATTATAAATACACAAATTTACTCAAACATAATAATAAACACTTCAATCATTCGCACATACACTCCTTTTATGAAATGGGTCACCTATCAAAGAAGAGGGGGGAAAGACAGGAAAACGAATAAACTAAAAAAAAAAACAACAACCCAAAGTATAGAGACCCTATCAGAGCTAACTATCACTAAGGGACAAAATAACCCAATAAATGGGAACTTCGAAACAAACAAAAAAAACACCACCACCCCGGATCTCACTGCCACCCGACCTATAACCAACTAAAGCTACCGCCCCCCAACAAAGAGGAAGAAGAGGAGAAACAAATTAATACAACCAACAGGACATACCTAGATACATTAAATCACACTAGCATACGCACACAAATCCACAGCCCATACACCACACACACTTGCCACATAACTTTCTGTTGAAGACTGTCCGAGTGTTCCTCGTATTAAATTCCCGAAGGACGACTGGATGTGCTCCTCACTGTCGTCGAGAAGACAACCTCCTGTGCCGGACTACCCGCGCACCTCAGGCTCGGCTCCGGAATCCTTCCCTCCGGGAAGATCCTCCAGGTCGCCCAACGTCAGCAACTGTGGCCCATCTCCACTCAAGAAGAAACGAAAAACACAGAACGACCGCCCAGAACGGCGGGTGAAGACAGAAGAAAAATACTGGCAAGCCTCCCTCAACGAAGAGCCCAAAGCCCACCAGTAAGTCCGCCACCTCCAACGAAGGAAGTAAAGAGTCTGGATTGACTCTGAAGAATGGTGCTGGTACCCAAGGATTGAGATCCTTCAAAAGCCCAGTGGACTGCCTTCCGCCCAGCGAAGGGTTCCGGCCCGGTTCCGCTGCTCTCCACGACGAAGTGGAAAAAAAAAATATGGCTACCAACCGAGGACGTGGCCTCTTACCAGCAAAGCAAAAGGAAGAAAGCTAGAGAGCCGAACACTGGCATAGAGCAGAAGGCCTCACACAAACACCTACACACATTCACCCCACGCTAAGCATAAACAGCATGCTTTATGCACAGAACACGTGCAAGACGCTTCCCTGCGTCGTTATTAAAATGACAGCACACACACACCACCTTCATCCCGGTCTCCCACTTTCCTCTCACCCTACTCCTATATGAGGGTTTTACCGAGGGGATGCATGATCCACACGGGCGGTGCACAACCTGAATGTGACAGAGGAGCTACCCCCCTCTCCTCTACAACCCACATACCGAGTCTTAGCTGCTGTCAACCTCCGTAACGAACAGCCCATCAAAACTCGAATACATTCAAATACTGGTCCGCCCGTGACAATATATATATATAGACATCCTTACAATTCGCTATGGAAAATTTTTGCAGCTTCTCCAAGGAGCGACTGACCACATTTAGATAATATATGTCTCTTAAAGGCAGGGAGAAAATTCTGGTGCATATTTCTGTCACAGTAGGACACGGTTTCAAAGTAAAAGATGCTGGGCGACATGTAATTGCTTGTCAACACCTCCTTTGTTACAGCGCATTCCTGAGTTCACGGTGCGTGTGTTTTTGTTCCGTCATCAGCAAACTTTGAAATGGTGCATTTCCAACCCCTGTATTTTACTGTATCCCGTTCTGAGGTGGCCGAGCTCTGTACTCCATAAACAAAATAGTTTATTCATTGCTCTCTCTCTCTCTCTCTCTCTCTCTCTCTCTCTCTCTCTCTCCTCTCTCTCTCTCTCTCTCTGTCCTAAAGGTGACATCCTCATCACGTCACTCATTCCGGATCCCTACTATGGGTGACACCCACTTACAATCACATCTGTTCATTTCCTAATCACCTTAAAATCAATACTGGTGGTTCAGTTATGGACACAGCTGACAGCGGTTCTGGTTTCGTTATTCCAAGTCTGAATATAGGAAAACATTTTCATCCCGGAAAGGGTTTTTCAATATTCACTGCAGAACTGTATGCTATACTGATGGCTTTATTTTGTGTATATAGTACTCCAATATCCTTTTTTAGTGTGTTGTTTTGTGTTGATTCCAAGTCTGTTTTGCAAGCACTGCAAACTTGGGATTGTAAGGCCAGAAAAGATTTACTACATGAAATAAGGTACCTGATACACTGTATTATGTCTCAGGGTATAATCGTAGACTTCTGTTGGATTCCTTCACATTGTGGTCTCAGAGGGAATGAAATAGCAGATAATCTAGCTAAACTTGGTGCACAAAACTGTTCAGAATGTGTGCTAAATTTGCCATTACATCCTTCCAAGTGTGAAATACTATTCAACCTGAAACACTACGTTTACAAAAACTTTTTTGTGAAAAATGCTACACACTGCCTAGCTGCTCACGCCATCTTGCTAAGATTATCACAAAATTAAGGCTGAACACATGAAAGACCAAATTTTCTCATGAAGTTGTGTGTGTCTGTGGAAAATTCATCTCTGTGCATCACCTTCTATTAGATTGTCCAGTTTTAACTAAAATGTATAAGGCCAAAGGTATCAATCTTGACAAATATGAAAATGAGAGTCAAGTTCTGCCTGACTCATGCATAATTGAGTTTGCCGCCACTTTAACCAGTTCTGATGTAGCTAGACTATTATGAGGGTCCTTAACTGATATGCTGTTTTCTTTTTCATAAGTGTATGCAGATGTATGTGCTGAAATGACTTAAGTGTTGTTTTTTTGTTTGTTTTTGCCCCCCCCCCCCCTTTTTTTTTCCCCGTCTAATATCATCTGCCGGATAAAAAGACGTAAAATTAAACCACCACCACCTCACCTCTGTTGATTTCCATTCACAGAATCCCTCACGGTGACATGCCGATGTGAAGATCTACCTTTACTCTTCTCTCGTGTAAGATGTCTTCTGTATGCAGGGCGAACTTGACACAGGCACACCTCAACCGCCCGGACTGTGTCAAGGATGCAAAACCTGCACGCAGGAGTCCTTGGTACGGTCTGGAAGACGTGTTCATGACTAGCTAACCTTGCTCAACGTCTGTAATGAGAATCCAGATCTGGAGCTCTGTCCGGACTGGTCACGTGGTTTCAGATCAAGCCGGTTGATCAAAGCCTTGACAGTCCAATATTGATCTAAGATGTTCATTTATGTGCTGTTCTTTTAGCTTTGGAAGCGTCCCTCGTCTCTCACCAGATATCAAATCATTGAATAAACCTCTGTTAGTCAATATATCAAGTTCAAGGCTGAAATTCTAAATGCCGTAACAGCGTAAATGTCAGTGCGTCTTTTCTGCTATTGTTTGTTGCTTAACTATACTAATTACAGTTGGTTCCAGACAATATATCAAGTTCAATGTTGAACGTTATAGTGTAAATGTCAGTGCATCTGTCTTCTATTGTTTGTTGCTTAACTATAATGATTATTGAATGCTTTATTCTTCATCATGTTTATGATGGTAAGTTACGGGTTATATGTTGTTTATTTACGGCTGCCAACAACAGTAACCATTGTCTTCTGATGGTTGTGTTTTCATCAAATGAAAAAAAAGTACTATGGAATGTAAACGAGAGGTCTGGATCACAGAGGGGTTAATAGAGACACACGTGATGGGTCCATGGCACAGGTCTGGGTCACAAAGGAGTTAATACAGACACACGTGATGGTCCATGGCACAGGTCTGGGTCACAAGGGGGTTAATACAGACCCATGTGATGGGTCCATGGCACAGGTCTGGGTCACAAGGGGGTTAATACAGACACACGTGATGGGTCCATGGCACAGGTCTGGGTCACAAAGGGTTAACACAGACACACGTGATGGGGCCATGGTACAGGTCTGGGTCACAAAGGTTTAATACAGACACATGTGATGGGTCCATGGTATAGGTCTGGGTCACAGAGAGGTTAATACAAACGTGATGGGGCCATGGCACAGGTCTGGGTCACAAAGGGGTTAACACAGACACATGTGATGGGTCCATGGTACAGGTCTGGGTCACAAAGGGGTTAATACAGACACACGTTATGGGGCCATGGTACAGGTCTGGGTCACAAAGGGTTAACACAGACACACGTGATGGGGCCATGGCACAGGTCTGGGTCACAAAGGGGTTAATACAGACACATGTGATGGGTCCATGGTACAGGTCTGGGTCACAAGGGGTTAATACAGACACATGTGATGGGTCTATGGTACAGGTCTGGTCACAGAGAGGATGACACGTACAGACGTGGTGGTGTACCTGGTAAAGTTCTGGGTGATGGAGATGTGGTGGTGTATCTGGTAAAGGTGAGGTAAAGGTAACAGCCTAGAGGGGACAACGCAGATATAATCCTGTGATGATGTACTTGATAAAGGGCTGTGTCATAGAGGGGATGATGACACAAACAGATAGATGTGGTGATGTACCTGGACAAGGT
Source organism: Conus ventricosus (assembly GCA_018398815.1). Taxonomy (NCBI): domain Eukaryota; kingdom Metazoa; phylum Mollusca; class Gastropoda; order Neogastropoda; family Conidae; genus Conus; species Conus ventricosus. Next base: position 49,794,192 of record CM031626.1, read on the forward strand.
CAGGGACACAAAGGTCATGACACAGACAGACAGACAGACGTGGTGATGTACCTGGACAAGGTCAGGGACACAAAGGTCATGACACAGACAGACAGACAGACGTGGTGATGTACCTGGACAAGGTCAGGGACACAAAGGTCATGACACAGACAGACAGACGTGGTGGTGTACCTGGATAAGGTCAGGGACACAAAGGTCATGACACAGACAGACAGACGTGGTGATGTACCTGGACAAGGTCAGGGACACAAAGGTCATGACACAGACAGACAGACAGACGTGGCAATGTACCTGGACAAGGTCAGGGACACAAAGGTCATGGCACAGACAGACAGACGTGGTGATGTACCTGGACAAGGTCAGGGACACAAAGGTCATGACACAGACAGACGTGGTGGTGTACCTGGACAAGGTCAGGGACACAAAGGTCATGACACAGACAGACAGACAGACGTGGTGGTGTACCTGGACAAGGTCAGGGACACAAATGTCATGACACAGACAGACAGACAGACAGACGTGGTGGTGTACCTGGACAAGGTCAGGGACACAAAGGTCATGACACAGACAGACAGACAGACGTGGTGATGTACCTGGACAAGGTTAGGGACACAAAGGTCATGACACAGACAGACAGACAGACAGACGTGGCAATGTACCTGGACAAGGTCAGGGACACAAAGGTCACGACATAGACAGACGTGGTGATGTACCTGGACAAGGTCAGGGACACAAAGGTCATGACACAGACAGACGTGGTGGTGTACCTGGACAAGGTCAGGGACACAAAGGTCATGACACAGACAGACAGACAGACGTGGTGGTGTACAAAGGTCTGATACAGACAGACAGACAGACGTGGTGGTGTACAAAGGTCATGACACAGACAGACAGACAGACGTGGTGGTGAAACCTGCCATAGGCCTGGGTGACGGAGGGGAGGACACAAATGGTGAACAGCACACACACCACCATCAACATCCGGGTCACGATGTGCTCTCGTCGTCCTGATGACGTCACTGTCTGCTCTGAATTCACCTGCCAAATCGTATACCTGACGATAGGTGATGTCACCAACGTGCACATGCCAGTACCAACATGCGCGTTTAATAGCACGCAATGCACACAATCGCTGCGATTAGACCAAAACGTTATGCATTTACCACTGGGTTAATGCATTGCAGGAACTGCGCTGTTGCTGTCAGTTATACCATTGATTTGGTCTGGCCAACGTGATTTAATTTAGCGTGAACATGATCCTTTTCTTCATTAGTATAGCAACCATTGTGTGAACATGATCCTTGTCCTTCATTAGTATAGCAACCAATGTGTGAACATGATCCGTCTCTACATTAGTGGAACAACCATTGTGTGAACATGATCCTTCTCTTCATTAGTGTAACAACCTTTGTGTGAACATGATCCGTCTCTTCATTAGTGTAACAACCATTGTGTGAACATGATCCTTCTCTTCATTAGTGTAACAACCATTGTGTGAACATGATCCGTCTCTTCATTAGTGCAACAACCATTGTGTGAACATGATCGTCTCTTCGTTAGTATAGCCCTGATGTGGCCCTTTGCGGTCGGCTGGGCTATAAGCAACATTATCTTATCTTATCTCTTCGTTAGTAATAACAACCATTGTGTGAACATGATACGTCTCTTCATTAGTATAACAACCATTGTCATTATCTTCTCCCCCCCCATGGTTTATGTCATTTACCAGCCCATCCCTCACCTTTCCCTCGTCCACCTCCTCCACTCCACCTCCCGCCTTCCGCTGCCTCCCTACCCCCCCCCCCCCCCTCCTCTCAACACCCCAGCCTCCTTTGCCTTGTGCCTGCTGTAAACACCACGAAGAGAGGAAATGCGAAAAAAAACAAAAACAAAACAAGAATCAGAAGCAGGACGTTTAAGTCCGCAGTCTAGTGCTCACTGAACTGGGCTATTCTGGCTGACAATCAGTACTTAGAAATTGCATAAACGCTTGCGGAGAGGCCTGTTTTGACTCGCTTCGAATGTAACATTGGTTCAGTTCTGAATATTTTCACCTTAAAATGGTACTAACACATAATGTGCCCGGTCTTCTAATGAATCACCATGCCGATCATTGATAAAATCAGACGAAAACTGTGGATTGTTTGTGACCAGCAACAGAGACAGAACACACGAGACACACACACACGTACACAGAAACACGAGAGACAAAGCCCCAAATTGCTCATCCCGTTTTTCCCCTGAACACACACACTCACATGAGCAGTCTTCATTCGCCATGACAGGACAGCGCGCATGCGCACAGCAATGAGGAGTGTTGCCATGCAGACCCCCACCAGGCAAATAGTGGGCACGCTTAAGGTGAAAAAACTCTCAAACAGGATGTCCATCACCCGATGGTGCCGCTCGTAGAACCTGCAAAATACAGGTAATGTTGTCTTTGGTAATTGTTGGTCCACCTGTGGTGTCAGAACAAGCCCATATGCAAGTTTAGTTAGGTCTGCTAGTATCTCGTTACAGAAGAGTACATATGCAATTGCCAAGACCATCACTACGAACGGGAATGTTTCGAATATATATATATATATATATATATATAGAGAGAGAGAGAGAGAGAGAGATTGAATTATAAACAAAGATTGCTCTTATGTCTTAGATTGAAGAAATAGGGGGAGATAAGCATTCATATCTGCAGTGGTAGATAATTCTGCCTAACTAACAGTATGGCTTGAGTGGGTGAATGGGGAAAAATAAAATAAATGCTTCTCAAATGAGCCTTCAGCAAGCTTATAGTCTCCGAGGGGAAGACAATCTCCAATAGGGAGGGAAACTCACTAACATATAACTCCTGTCAGATACCGATATGTCGAAACCTGATTGTTTCTCCTCAGTGATAGCGGAAAGTGGTAATTTGACACCTCTGCCTTTTTGGTTTTAAGAAGAATGCTATCCCAGAAAAGGCTGGTGTGCAATACCGTAGTATGTTTGTTGAGTTTTCAAAACCAACCAAACGTGCCACCTAAGAAGCAAAAGAAAATAATGAAAGAGCAAAACAAGATACATTTTCTTGTGAAAAGTAGAAATATAAAAAAGATAACCTCTTAAGACACAAGTGATGAGGGCCAGTTCTTGGAATGAATCCGAAAGGGACTAAATTACAACAAACTAATAAATTCAAGGATAAGTACCGAGCACCATTCCACAACTTACAGAGCAGCTTGGTGTTGCAATGACTGCAAGAAATATTGAATTATAAACCAAGCTTGCTCTTATGTCTTAGATTGAAGAAATAGGGGGAGATAAGCATTCATATCTGCAGTGGGAGATAATTCTGCCTAACTAACAGTATGTGCTTGAGTGGGTGAATGGGGAAAAATAAAATAAATGCTTCTCAAAATGAGCCTTCAGCAAGCTTATAGTCTCCAAGGGGAGACAGTCTCCAAAAGGGAGGGAAACTCACTAACATACAACTCCTGGTCAGATACCGATATTTCGAAACCTGATTGTTTCTCCTCAGTGACCGCGGAAAGTGGTAATTTGACTCCTCTGCCTTTTTGGTTTAAGAAGAATGCTATCCCAGAAAAGGCTGGTGTGCAATACCGTAGTATGTTTGTTGAGTTTTCAAAAAACCAACAGGTGCTGAGGGCCAGTTCTTGGAATGTTCATTCCAAGAACTGGCCCTCAGCACTTGTGTCTTAAGAGGTCATCTTTTTATATTTTCTACTTTTCACAAGAAAATGTAGCTTGTTTTGCTCTTTCATTATTTTCTTTTGCTTCTTAGTGGCACCTTTGTGCAGTTCAATATGCCTGATGTGAATGAGACTTGGATAGAGATAGAGATGCCACAGAACAAACATGCAGAGAGAATTTTAAGACATCTGAATGGAATTGCAATTTAATAGAAAAGAACACACTTGCAATCACAAAACGGACACGGGCATCAAAAAAAAAAAATCTCAAAACATGATGTGGCCAATTGCCGAAAATCAATGAAAAACAATTTTAAAAAAATCAATAAAAGAGAAAAAAGTCAATCAAACAGATCTCAGGGTCCAGTCGAGTTTAGTTAGAAATTTTTGCATGATCTGCCAGGGTGACAGCGCGAGTTGCATTTAAGTTTTTTTTTTTCTTAGGCAGCTGCATCGTCCTGATGTACATTGAGTTGTACATTGACACTTAGTATATTCTTGCCCGCCAGTGGCCCTTGCTGTTGCTGTTCTAATTGATAGGCAGACATCAGGAACATCTTCTGCTTTTATCAGGGCTGATCGATTGCACTTAGGTCAGCAGCTGTAAATTTTGGTCCTAGAATTCCCTCCCGGCAACCTACAGTGTATAGCCCATCTTGTTCCTTGAGGACGACCACTACAGATTTTTGGATCTGTTGGACCATGATCCACATCCGGGACCCTCAGCGTAGCACACTGGCCAATGGACAATGGCCTAAGCAGGTGTTTGCCGCGTCTTGTCATCCATGCTGCTGCCTTAGATTGTCCTCGATCAGCCGAAGCACGGATCTTTTGGAAAGTTGGATCTACTGCTTCTGCCTGTGCCTGTGCCTGTGCTTCTCTCTCTATCTCTGCTTCTGACTCTGCCCCTGCAACTGCATCTGCCTCTGTCACATTTGATGCATCAGTAGGAAGTTCATTGTCAGCATTTTCAGCTTCCTTTGACTCCAGAAATGCCTCAAGATCTTCCTCGGTAAATATCTCACGAAGAGCTGTACTTGGCAGGATAGATGGTCCTAATCCAACCTGCGGATCTTTCTTCAAAAGGAATCAAGCCTTCTGTTGTGTTTTCTCTGAAACGACAATGCGATGGTTTCCTCTGACACTAAATGCCGAAATGGAAAGGTCCTGAATCACATGCTAAAAATAAAATCATGACCAGAACTCGGTTCCTCTGTTATAAATGTGTGGGAAAAGTTGTGAATTGTGATTATAACAACAGTCTGCCCCTGTTACAACAAGCAATGGTCAATGCTCAGTAAGAGGTCAGCATAGTTGAGTGGTTAGTTTCCTTGCTTTCCACTCCAGCGACTGCGGTTCTTCATTCTATTCACATCAGGCAAAACGCCATTGCCTAATGTGAAAGTCTTGCTTAATGTTGAACATTATGTAAGTAATTTATCTATTGTAAACATTGTGCAAATTGTTCGCCTAATGTTCACATTAGGCAAACTACTTGCTTAATGTTCACATTAGGCGATTATCCACATCGAGCGTAACATATATATATATATATATATATATATATAATGCTGGACAATTAAGTAGTAGGGGAAAACAAGTGCAGGTTATCAATTCTTCAGTCGTTATAGTAATGACTTCACAAAGATTTGAACTTTAAAAAAAATATTAAAAAAAAAAAAATTTGAAGATGAAGAAAATGGGGGAATATATTATAACTATGAGAAGCCCTTCACTAGCTGCCTGAGGGAACCATCATAATCTCTCTTGAAGGCACATTTATTGTATTGCCTGCTCCTAGGCCTTTCGTCCGCTGGATCGGACTCATCAGGAAGACACGGCTGATTGTGTCTGTGCTCTTGGTGTCAAATAGAGACACACCACAGTCCATAATTCTGTGGTGTTCTCACCGCCAAGGGTTCAAAAAAAGAATCCAACAGCACCCCCAAAGCAGCCAGCGAAGGGTAGTAAAATGGAACAAAACGAAGGTGTGGAGAGGAAAAAAGTTGCTGAAAAACTAAAAGCATTATTCAAACAGTATAAAATGTAGGGGACAATATATATATATATAATATATATATATATATATATATAAATATATATATATATATATATTCAGTTATAAACAAAGCTTGCTCTTATGTCTTAGATTGAAGAAATAGGAGGAGATAAGCATTCATATCTGCAGTGGTAGATAATTCTGCCTAATAGTATGTGTTTGAGTGGGTGAATTTATTAGTTTATTGTGTGTGTGTGTGTGTGTGTGTGTGTGTGTGTGTGTGTGTGTGTATATGTATAATATATATATAAATATATATATATATATATAAATATATATATATATATATATATAATATATATATATAAAAATACATTAAAAGGAAACACAACGCACTTAATGTCTTAATATTTTGCCAAATTTTCGGCCATGCGGCCTTCTTCTGGGGCTTGTTTATTGACAAGGTAAGAACGTCATAAGTATTGACGCATTTGAACATAGTTGTCATAGCTATGACGTCAGTGTTTCTGCTATTTAAAAGAATAAAATTGAGATTAAGAGATGAAGTTTGGAAAAAAAAAAAAAGACGACGCAGATATACACGTACACACTCATACACACACACTTACGTGCACACACACACACACACACACACACACACACACACACACACACACACACACACACACACACACACACACACACACACACACACATGTACGTGTCTCTCTGCCACCGAGACCGCCAGAGAACCACGTCCCTCTGCCACAGGGACCATTCCATAACAGTATTTACACAAACACACATGTACACACACGTGCAGGTCACATAAAGAATTCCACCCAACCACATCATGCCCCACCCCTCCCATAAGTTAACCAAGACTCCCCCGTCTCCACTCTGCAAATCAGTGTCCATCGGAATCAAGGCCGTTGAGTCCCAAAGGATAAACTGTCTTTAGTTTATTCTTCCAGAAATCTTCTCTTCTCTGTCTTGCGGTTTTGTTCAGGCTGTGGACCTTTTCCACCACAATGCATCTCATGTTCTTCAGAGAGTGTTCAGGTAAGTTGAAATGATTGTTGACATGAACACATGCACCTTTGTTCAACTTGATGTTAGACCTGTGCAGATAGAAGCGATCTTTCAGTGTCAGCATAGTTTCACCCATGTACTGTGTACTCTGACAGTTGGTGCAGTACAGCATGTAGACAATATTGCTGCTGTCACAGGACAGTCGATGACGGATGGTAAATGTCTCTCTTGTCTGCATACTACTAAATGTTCTGCTCTCAACTAGATGGTTTTCACAAACCACACAGTGTTCAGCTGTACATTTGAAGCATCCAGCATAGATGTCATCTGGAATCGGGAGAGCTGATGGCATGAGCAGATTTCTCAAAGACCGCGATTTTCTTTGGGCTAGTATGGGGGGAAGGCATAGCCTTCCGCATTTTCTGGCTCATGTGGAGAAGAGGTTGGAGTTCTGCAAACCAAGAACGGAATGGGGGATTAGCGGGGTTGTGGGTGATGATGAATGGAACACGGTTGTGTTGCCTGTCTTCCGTCTTATAGCTGAGAGTCTCGTGTCGGGGAACATGGCTGGCTTTGGTTTTTGCCTCCTGGATGGTCACAGGGCTGTATCCTCGCTGGAGAAAATCGCGTTCCATATCCTGGCAACGAGACTGGAAGGTTGGCATGTCAGAACAGAGGCGGCGGAGGCGCAGGAACTGGGCATAAGGAATGTTTTTGATGGTATGGTAAGGGTGGCAGGATGAATGGGCCAAGTATGTACGAGCATCTGTAGGTTTGGAATACAGGTCTGTGTACAGATAACCTCGCTTCAGATGGATGAAGATGTCCAAGAATGGCAGTGATTTCTTAGAATAGTTCATAGTGAACTTGATGGTAGGTAGAACTGGTTCAGAAACTCAAGGAACTGGTGAAGTTCTTCTGTTGATCGAGACCACAGAAGAAAAATGTCGTCTATAAACCGTTTCCACAGTTCTCGGATGATAGGAAAGGGCTGTTGTCCAGTATCTGTGCCTCCAACCAGCCCATGAAGAGGCAAGCCACCGTAGGTGCCATAGTGTTCCCATGGCAGTGCCCAGTTTTTGTTTGTAGAAATGCCCATCAAAGTGGAATACATTGTTGGACAGTACATGGTTCATCAGTTCCAGAAGACGCTCTATGGGCATGTTGATGCAATCATTTTTGTCAACAAACGCCTTCACTGCTGTTTCCATGTCGGCGTGAGGAATGTTGCTGTAGAGTCCAACGACATCAATAGTGACCAGGTAGTGCTGTCGTCAAAAGGACCAAACTCACGGTTCCATTGGTCTAGTTTATGGAGCATATGTGTGGTGTCTTGCACATAGGACGGAAGTTGCTTGACATGATCCTGTAACCAGTGGTCCACCAATTTGGAGATACGTTCAGTGGGGCCACCAACTCCTGAGACAATGGGACGTCCAGGTGGGTTTTCCAAAGTTTTGTGGATCTTAGGAAGCATGTAAAACTGATGGCTGCGTACACTCCCAATTTCAATAGTAGCCCATTTGTGTGTGTCTCATCGATGTAGTCATCATTCAGCAGTCGGTTCACCAGGTGGTTGGATTTTCTAGCAATGGTGTTTGAAGGATCTTTCTTAATTTCTTCATAGTGCTGAGTGGAAAGAAGTTGACGATGAGCTTCAGCAATATAGTCACTGGCGTTTTGAACGACAACAGCTCCCCCTTTGTCGGCTGTGCTGATGCGAAGTGTCCTGTTGTGGACAAGTCCTTGAAGTTCTTTCAGGGCGGCCCTTTCTTGCTGTCCAGATTGTTCCGTGGTCGTTGTTTAGGGTGATAGGACTTAGTTCTTAACTCAAGTAAGTTGATGTATTCATCAAGGGCTGCATCTCTTCCACTAGGTGGCTTGTAACCAGTAGGCTTGTAGAATTTGGGTATAGTAGTAGGAGTCTCATCGTCTTCATCAGAGTCATAGAACATCTCTTTCAGCCTGAGTTTTCGGCATGCTTCTGTGACGTCTCGAGTTAGCTGATCATGATCCAAACTCATAGGGTGGGACAGAACTTAGGACCCAGGGCCAGGAGGTTGAACTGGTCAGGGTGAGTTCGAAATCTGACAAGTTAACTACTACATTCTTTGCTTGAGTATTCTCAGTGGCATTGTTTCTTCTAAAACGTCTGTTTCTCCTCTTCCTTGGTGTCTGTTCTTTAACTGGTGCTGGAAAGTTAGAAGCAGGAGTGGGGAGAAGCTTCTGTAATTTCTTCTTTTTCTTCTTTTTGAGTTTATCCTGAAGCTGCGCCAGTTTTTTTCGATGTTGAAACGTAACAGCCTCGAAGTGAGCGTAATCAAGCGTCTGATGTAGATTGTACAATAGTCCGTGTATTTTCTCTTGCTCTTTAGTAAAAAGAACTCTGTAGTTTCTTTAACATGATGAAGTAAAGTCACAACTAGCACAATGAGAAATGTTAGAAACAGATTGTAAGAGAAATTCTGATTTCGGCAGGGCATCCACTCCAAATTTAATTTTCATTCCATTAGGAACGACTTTGTGTTCTTCACAAGATTGAAGAAACTGCAAATGTGATTCATACAGATATATAATATATATATAATATATATATATAATATAATATATATATATATCTGTGTGTGTGTGTGTGTGTGTGTGTGTGTGTGTGTGGAAAACCGATCTAAAAACAACAAAAAAGAAACCGATTACAGAACGTTCTGTTAAAATCATAAATCAAAATTAGTCCTAACGCCAAAAGTTGTAAACATCTCACGGCCAGTAACAAGGGTTAAAAATGTATAGCTGACTCGCAAAAGAAACGAGCATAAGTGAGTAAATTCTGAACTGGAATTCCACGTGGTGAAAGTAAAGGAAACACGTGTGGCCAGGTCAGCACATGGTGTCGATGTGAGAGACGCTCATGGTTAAACGGGGGACCCACTTGCACGTGATACACGCACATTTTGAGTTGCACGTTGTGTACAGGGGTCCAGCTTCCCAACCGACACATGAAGAAAACTGCATATGCCTGTCACAGGTTGCTACAGCCATGCCACATCTGACAGCCCAAGAGAGAGAGAGAGAGAGAGAGAGAGAGAGAGCACGTGTGTGCGTGTATGTGTGTGTGCGCGTGCGTGCGTGCCTGCACGCGCGTGTGTGTAGTGTGTGTGTGTGTGTGTGTGTGTGTGTGTGTGTGTGTGTGTGTGTGTGTGTGTGTGTGTGTGTGTGTGTGTGTGTGTGCGCGCGCGCGCGTGTGTGTGTGTGTGTGTGTGTGTGTGTGTGTGTGTGTGTATGCGTGCAACCATACGAGGATGCTGAGTGCGGTAATTTCTGTTCACTTTTTGTTACACGAAGTCTATTTTATCACCAGCACTTGTATTGAGGCGTAATGACAGCTATAGCCGGAAATCTTTAGTTTAAAAACTGCATTCCTAAAATGGAAAGGGCACAAACGTTCATACGTAACGATAAGACACAATACGAAAAGCTGGCATACCCCCCCCCCCCCCCCCCCCCATCTTCTTAGAAGGATAATGTAAACGTCAATCACATTGAAAAGGAAGGGGTTGATAAAAGAACTATGCAGCGTGTACTCTTTATGCTTTGAGGTTCCTCCAAACCGAGGCCAACTGAAGCAGCAAGCATGAGCTGTTTTGCTGTATGTAGGCTTGCTAACTGATCCTGTCACCTGCTGACGAAAAGTGCTTCCAAATAAACAGAAAGTAAACTCACCCAAATGGCCTTGTGGATTTTTCATTTTATATCATCCGTAGGCTGTGCCTGTTACATTTCTACCTTTTGGTTTCCGGACACACCTATCAGCAGGTAGCCAGGATATTGTAGGAAGCCTGCTGACTTCTTCGTAGAACGAAACATATGTCGCCTGCTGGTCTTACTGGCATCGACTTTGAAAGAACTTAAAAGCGTTCACTGGGGAAAAACTTTTGGATGCCCTTTTCCTTTCAACACTGGTCTCTCTGTGACAGAGACAGTCATCGCTGGAATACTTGGAGGTTCACACTACCATTTCTCCGGAGTTGGGGGGGGGGGGGGGTTAATAGAGCCTGTTTTTAATATTGTTTAAGTGTTGGTCATTGTTGACTTCTTGTTTACTCACCTGGTATGCTGGTTGTAGTACACGAGGTTGTTGGTCAGGGGGTCCCGGTAGCTCACAGTGTAGTACTTGAAGTAGGTAGTAGGTAGGTAGCATATGATGTAGATGATGGCGATCACGACAGCCATGTGCCTGTGGACAGAGAAGGTACCCACTTGGTCTTATGCTGATTACCTACGTTTATTTAGGAGTAGTCTTGTTCTGTTTCACACTGCCGAAATCAATCGCAAGGAAAGAGACGCATGTGCTGTTTGACGAAAATAAACAAAACTTAACGTTTTTTTTTTCATTGTAGTTCATGTTTCCAAAACAATCGATACAAAATGAATTTCCATTCAAATGAACTTAGCCCAGAATACCCCAAACACGGTAGTCCTTCATGGCCTTCTCTGGTTCAAGATTTGATTTCCTCCCCAGGTCTATGTTACCGGAGTGATCGTGTGGGGGTCGTCGGTGTCGGCAAGTTCATGAGAACTCCCCAGCTCTATGTTACCGGTGTGATCGTGTGGAGGTCGTCGGTGTCGGCAAGTTCATGAGAACTGTTCTTAAGCAGACGCGGTGTCGCCCACCGGAGAAGGACGCTTACGCTCGCCGGCTCCGCGACTTAGCAATGATCCTCGTCTGTAGGGGCCTTAACCGGTGGTGTCCTAGGCATGATGGCTCCGCGACTTAGCAATGATTCTCGTCTGTAGGGCCTTAGCCGGTGAGTCTCGTCTGTAGGGGCCTTAGCCGGTGGTGTCCTAGGCATGATGGACAGAAGAGGCGCCACTGAACACTAGGGAAGTGATCTGGCAGCAGAGCAGTGTGTCCTGCAGTGAGTGACCTCATGACATCTTGACTGCCCACTGTGGTTTGCCGGTGCTGGGGCTGCGCAGGACAAGTCAGGGTGTAGCTGTGAACAGAGAGCTGGTATGAGTGGCGCGTGGTGTGTGTGTGTGTGTGTGTGTGTGTGTGTGTGTGTGTGCGTAAATGGCCCTGCCTTTTTGATTGGGCTTATAAAAGGAAGTGAAACTGAAATTGAAACTCAAACGCATGAGTGGCGAACAGTAGAAAGAAACTCGTGGAGAGCGTGGCAGCAGAGAGTCCTCAGAAGAGAAGCCCCCTTCAAGCAAGTGTTTCGGCCCTTATCTCCTGACACTCTAGGGGGTTGGGCCACACCCGGTTCATGACTCCGGATGTCCCTCTGCTGCCCCTTTTTTTTTCCCCATCTTGGGACGAGCCATGGCTGGATTCGAAACACATGACCCTCTGGACATGCTCATTTTCTACTTAATGACTCGCGCTTTAACCGCTGAGCCACAGGGACACCTGATATTTGTAGGGAAATTAAGCCTTATGAAGTTCACTTTTGTTCCTCCTTGACCAGATCCAGCTTGAACACCTCTCTGCCGCTTCTGCCATTGCTTTCAGGGCTCTGGTTTTTTCCTTCCCTGCAACTGAGAGCTGTTTCATGAGGCTGTATGCAGACGTTCCTACAAATCCCCTAGCTCCAATTTCTGCAGTGAAGACTTTGACCTGATAGCCTTCTCTCCTCAGGCTGTTTGCCAGATCAGCATACTTTTCAGTCTTGTAGATTTGAGCTGCCTCCATTCTGTTCTCATATGGCACCGTGAGCTCGATCATGATCAGCTGCTTGGTTGACTTAGAGTGGACTACTATGTCTGGTCTCATGCCACTCTTGCTGATGATCTCTGGGTGACTCTTCCATTCTGGGAGGTCTGCAGTGCACTCCCAGTCATCTGCCCATCCAGCAGACTCTGCCTGCATGTTTCGAGTGGCACTGTTGTTCTTGGCCATGATTTGCTGCCTCCTGCCGTGAAGAATGTTGCGGGTGCTTTTGGAGTCCTGATTCTTCCTTTTGTGGTGTTGGTACTAGCCCAGACTACTTGTACAATTTCTTTGAGCACTTGGTTGTGCCTCCATGTGTACCTTCCTTGAGCCAGGGCTACTTTACATGAGCTTAGAACATGCTCCACTGTTTGTTTTTCATGGCAGAGGGGGCATGCAGGATCGTCTGTTTTCCCCCACTTCATCAGGTTTGCATTTGAGGGCAGAAGGTCATATGCAGATCTGAGAATAAAGCTGATCCTGAGAGGGGCCATGTGCCAAATGTCATTCAAGTTAGACTTCTTTGGAGTGCATTCTCCCACGTTGTCCATTGCCCTTGCTGGCTCTGCTGGACTGCTTTTTGGAGTCTTTTTTGGTCTTCTTCTTTTCTCATCTCCTGAATCAGCATGTCTCTTTTGGCTTTTCCTTTGGCCTTTGACCACCATTCAGTTTTGGTCACCCCCAGTCCTTGTCTGTTGGTCTGTGTGTGTCCTGTTATTTCTCTGATCTTGAGACTTTCTTTTGCAGAATCCATCGCCTCTTGAACTTTCCATTTTCTGCCTGTCTTCAGCTGGGGCTTGATTGCTTCTACCACCTTGTCTCCTGAGTCCTCCAGCATGCTTTGAAGTCTGATCTTCCCTGCTTTGTATTCCTCCAGGATGGATTTCAGTGGTAGTTTGAGCTTTGCTTGCGACAGTACAGTGCGATGTCAGTCAGACAGGGTGGGACACCAAGCCATTTCCTTGTAAATTTGTTGATTTTGGCTTCCATTGCCTCCACTGTCGGGGGCAGATGTCGTATTTCATCAGGGGCCATAGGATTTTGGGGGTATCAGCATGTTTTGCTGACACCGCCCTTTGTATTTGCCAGGGCCCACACGGGTAAATGGTCTCTAACCCTTCCTTCCGCCTCTGCGGGTTTTATTTGCTCTTTTTTGGCTTCACGTTATTTTACCCCCCAAAGGGCTCTTGACGGGCTTTTTCTGTGACTGTTGGAATGCCGGGGTTGGGCAACACTGAAGACCCCCAGATTCGGCCATTTTTTCCTTTCCTCTTTAGAGACTCCGTGATTTTTTTGGGGCTTAAATTTCCCATTCTGGATGAGGCAACTATTCGTCCAGCCTCTCCAGCACATGACGTGTCCCTTTCCCGGATAAAAATCACTGTATGCCCATCCATAAAGGGCCTTGAGGGGAGGAAATCTTTTATCCATCCCAAGGCTATTTGTCCCCGTTTTGTTTGTTCTTTTTCAAGATAAATTCCTTTGGGCCAAACCCACAACATATGGGGGAAATTGAAACAGCCCATTCAATCCCCATTTCCCAAATTTTGATCCAATCAGTTGTGTAAAACCCCCTTGGGAGAAACCGCATTAAAGCCTTTGGAAGAACTTCTTGGAAAGGTCGCGGATTTTTTTTTGGCACATGGAAACACCCAAAGACCCAACGGTATCATCTCAGGGGGCACAATCCAAAGGGCTTTTTTGCCAGACCCAAGCCACACTCCGCCCAAGGTCCTTTTTTTCTTTTTTTTTGGTTTTTTGGATTGCGCCCCAGATCATTGTGGCGTGTTCACACAGCCAGCCACGCCGGGGAAAGGGCCACCTTTCGGGACTGACACACCCAAAGGGACTTGTTATTACAGTACTTGGTAAACCTTTGCGGGCCATGACAAAGAAGAAGATTTTCCCTTCGACTTCGAAGTAAAAATTGGCCTAAACGGGCCCTAAATTCCCCTTATTTTTTTGCTCTTTGGATGTACAAAAAACCATCCCGTCATCCACGGCCGCTATCTTCGGGTTTTTCCCCAACCCTTTTTCGCAGAAAGCCTGGGGAGCCACTCCAGCCCTTGGGACATTTCTTGTAAAGCGGGTAAGGTACCCCCTTTTGGGGCCCGGGTGATGTTTTGGGGGCTCTGCTTTGTCGACCCCCTTTTCCTGATTTCCGCCAACGTTGGGGGCCCTTTGCCATTGAACTTTTTCCTCGGGTTTTTTGGACACCCCAAACCTTAAATGTCGAGTGGTGCTTTGCTCTGTGATTTCAGAGTATGTTTTCCCTCAATGCTGCTCAAGAACTCCTTTGTCCACATTTAGGGTCCCAGATTTTGGCTGCTCAAACATTTTCTGGAAAACGGGAAAGGGGTTTTCTCTAAAGAAGCGCTCTTGGGGTTTTTCTTCTTTTGCTTTTCCCCTCTTCCTCGCAGATTTCCGCTTTGCTGGGGGCCCGCTGTGTTTTTTTTTTCGGGTTTTCCCCCCACATTTTTTTCCAAAGCCTTTTTTTCCCACGGGAAGTGGGGTTTTTTTAAATTGCTTTTTGATTTTGTTTTTTTGGGACTCTGATTTTTTCCTTTCCTTTTCTTGGCGCCCTGGTTTTCTTTGGAGGGTTTTTTTCTTTGGGGGGTTTTTAAAACTCCATAGGCGCCCCTCTACTTTGGGGCAAAACACAATGTCCCCATATGGGGGCAAGTTTGTGTTCCAGGGGGCTTCCCCCCTATCATTGCATCGATTTTTTTGGACGTTTTTTCCCATCCAGTTTCCCCCAATCTTCGGGTTTCGTTTGCTCGGGGCCCAGGTTGATTTTTCAGGGGGGCCGGGAAATCGAGGGCCTGTGCAAATTCCCCATCCAAAACCAACAGCGTGGATTTTCCTTTGGGCACGGGGTTTTAAATCCGGGCCGGGGGTTTTTCCGACTCTTATCTGCTGATGCAGTGCCTGCTCCCTCATTCAAAAAGATCTTTTTTCACACATCCCATCTTTGTTTTTGTGGATCTTCATCCCACGGGGGGTACAAAAACGCTTTCCACAGACACATGGTTTTCCCATTTGGCCCAAAATTTTCATAGTCCTTTTGGGTTTTGCGGGCCCGGGTTGGTTGAGCACCGATGGTTTCACCCTTCTCCCCCCCTTTTCGGTGAATCCTGGGAGCATCTTTTTTTTTAAATTTTAGTAGCCACATGTTTAAGGAAAAAGGGGGGAGCCAGCCCACAGACCCCTTTGGGTTTTTCTGGTTTTTCCCCAGTGCCCCCGGTTTTTCCCCGGACGTCCCCCGGGCCTTTTCCCCGGGAAGTCAATTTTTAAACCCATGCTTCATTAAAAAGAAACTCGGGGAGAGCGGGGGCAGCGAGAGTCCTCAGAAGGAAACCCCCTTAAAGCAATGTTTGGGCCCCCTTATTTCCCTGACACCTGGGGGGGTTGGGCACCCCCGGTTCAGGGACTCGGGATGTCCCTCTGCTGCCCCTTTTTTTTTTTTTCCCCCATCTTGGGCCCGAGCCATGGCGGGGTTTCAAACCCCCTGCCCCTCGGACATGCTAAATTTTCTATTTAATTTACTCGCGCTTTAACCCACAGCCACGGGGACACCTGAAATTTTTTAAAAAAATTTAAGCCTTATGAAGTTCACTTTTTGTTCCTCCTTGACCAATCCGCTTTAAAAACCTCCTGCCCCTTTTGCCCTTTCTTTTTAGGGCTCTGGTTTTTTTTTTCCTTTCCCCGCAACTGAGAGCTGTTTTAAGAAGGGTGTTTTGCAGACGTTCCTACAAAAACCCCCAGCTCCCCAAATTTTTGCAAATGAGGACTTTTTTTCCCGATTGCCTTCCCCTCCCAGGCTGTTTGCCAGATCACAACTTTTCAGTCTTTTAGATTTGAGCGCCTCCATTCTGTTCTCATATGGCACCGGGGGCTCGATCTGATCAGCTGCTTGGGTTACTTAGAGGGAAATACTATGTCTGGTCTCATCCACTCTTGCTATGATCTCTGGGTGGGTCTTCCATTCGGGGTCTGGGATGCACTCCCATCCATCTGCCCCCCTCCAGCAACTCTGCCTGCATGTTTTTGATTGGGACTTTGTTCTTGGGCCCGATTTTTCTGCCCCCTGCCGTGAAAAATGTTGCGGGGGCTTTTGGAGCCCCGATTCCCCCCTTTTTTGGTGTTTGGGACAGCCCAGACAAATTTTACAAAAAACTTTGAGCAAATTGGTTTGCCTCCAGGGGTACCTTCCTTGAGCCAGGGCAAATTTACATGAGCTTAAAAACATGCTCCACTGTTTGGGTTTTTCCCTGGCAGGGGGGGCATGCAAAGGGTCGTCTGTTTTTCCCCCCCTTCACCAGGTTTTTTCCCTTTGAGGCAAAGGGCCAAAACAATCTGAGAAAAAAGCTGATCCTGAGAGGGGGCCCTTGCCAAAAGTCATTCCAAGTTAAAACTTTTTTTTGGGGTGCATTCTCCCCGAACAACTTTTTGCGCTGTAAAAAAAATACGCACATGGGCCCCCCCGCCCCCCCCCCCCCCCCCCTCCCATCATTTCCGTGTGGCATACTTTCCCGGGGGGGCCCAAAAAGCTCAGGGGGGTATATGCCCGGCCCCCTGATAATGGTGATCATGGGGGCACGGGGCACTCCGCCGGGAGGGTTTTATACAGGGGTTTTTTTTTCCCCCCGAAGTTTCCCTTGGTTTTCCCACTCCTTTTCCCGAAAAGGGCCCCATGACTATAAACTAGGTTTTCGTGTGTTTAAACGCATGCCTAACCTCATGCACCCACGGGAATCCCTCACCAGTTTTCGGAAAGAAGGTGAATCTGCCCCTCCGTGTGGATAACGTAAAACATACATTAATTTCCCGCACGAAAAAACCCAAAAAAAAAGAGCGAAATCTGAGTGAATATTTTTCTACTGAATGACAACCCGGGAAAACGACGGGAAGTCGCACACCCAGGCCGCCCTTCAGTCGGGCCCAAACCCCGGGGAGGCATTTTTTGGAAAGGGTAATAACAAAAAATGGGTTTGAGCTTGATCTCTAAGCGGAAAAAGGCGAAAACAATAAGCAAAAAAGTAAAAACTTTAAATAATGAAAGAAAGAAGAAGAACAAGAGGAAGGGAAAAAAAGAAGAAAAGAATAACAACAATAAAGATAATAGTAATAAGAAAAAAGAAGAAAAAAAGAAAAAAGAAGAAGAAGAAGAAGGGAAAGATAATAATTTTAATAATAAAAAAACTAATTTGGGACAGAACTACATAAATAATAAATCAATAATGAAAACGAAAAACAGAAAATAAAATTTAAAAATGATAGATAATAATAATAATAATAAAAATAATAATAATTTAAAAATAAAAAATAATAATAATAAAAATAAAAATAAATTTACGACCAAAGGGTGACGCCTTTCTTTGTACTGTTCTCATTTCACAACCTACCTTGTTCGGCCCTTTGAAAACAGAGCGGGGAAAAAAAAGCATCTCGCCCCCGTATTCCCCCTGGTTTACCTTTTTCCCGGGGCTTTGGTTTGTGTGTATGTCACTAACCACTTCTGGGGAAACCCGCCACCCCGCGCCCCAGCCGAAACATTTCATAAAACCCCCGGGCCCCCCTCCCCCAGGTAAACCCCGTGCAACCGCTTTTCGTAGTCCCGCCATTCCCCGAGGTCAGCCCACCTCCTGTTTCGTTCCCTTTTTCCAGGGCCCAAAACCCCCATATAAGTGATTTTAAACCGGGTGAAAAACAACCGTGGGGGCCCGTGTTCCCTGTTCGCTGTGTGTTAAACACACGTTAAACAAAGATTGTTTTCCGTCAGGTAACCACGAGGGGCCCAAAAAAAAACAAAAGGGAAATGGGGAGTTACATCGATACGCGCAGTGAAACACGAACTACCAGGGACAAAGATACGCATCCTCTCCTCTGTCGATGGTTTGGCGACTTGTGCTGTTTGGATTTCGCATTTTGTGCAAGTGAACTACGCTGCTAGTTGAATACAGTTTGCTAGATTACAAAATGAATCAGAACTGGACTTGTCCGAGTCACATTCGCAGAGTGGCAACAACTTTTGTTTTGTTTTGTTTTGTTTGTTTTGGGCCCAATTACTTGGAGGCTAGTGCACCTGCAGGGCGCAATGTAGAAGGCTGGAAGAAGCAGGCAGGCCGGCAAAAAATCACAACGCTGAATCTCACCGACAATTTTGTGCACCAGTGGGAATTGTTCAAAGCTGAGTCATTTTGCCATGGGCTTTTATTTGTGTAACATGCTTTAAAAGAAGCAACTTGAAAAAAAACAAAAACTCATTGCTTATTTTTTTGCATCTTTAGAATGCGTGATTGTTTGGAAACATTACCCCGACATATCGGTCTAAACCTCTGCTTACCTTTCTTCAGGGAGGAGAGAGAGAGAGAGAGAGAGAGAGAGAAGAGAGAGAGAGAAAAGAGGAGAGAGGAGAGAGAGAGAGAGAGAGAGAGAGACAGACAGACAGAGAGAGAAGAGAGAGAGAGAGAGAGAGAGAGAGAGAGAGAGAGAGATTGTCATTACCTGGTAGACAGCACTGTCTTTGCCTTCAGAGGCCAGAGAACACAGACACATCTCTCCAGGGAGATCAGCAGAGTCAGACAGTTGGAGGTGCTCAGGAATCCAGAGTAAAATGCCACGAGGTTTAAGCTCTTTACCTGTACCCCACACACGCACGCACGCACGCACGCACGCACGCACGCACGCACGCACGCACGCACGCACGCACACTCACACACACACACCACACACACCACACACACACACACCATACCCACAGAGAGGAGAGACAGAGAGAGAGAGAGAGAGAGAGAGAGAGAGAGAGAGAGAGAGAGAGAGAGAGAGACGTGTGTGCGCACAAGTACTTAGGTATCTGAGCATGCTCTCTCTCTCTCTCTCTCTCTCTCTCTCTCTCTCTCTCTCTCTCACACACACACACACCACACACACACACACACACACACACACACAGAGACACACCCCACACACACGCACGCACGCACACACACACACACACACACACACACACACACCACACCAACACACACACACACACACACACACACCGCACACACACGCACACACACGCCCCACACACACTTGTCACCGAAAGGAAAGCTGTGCTACAGACACAGAATCTAAGCTGTTGAGGGGAAATAGTGTCAAACATTTTTTTCATCCAACAAAGAACGCATGGAAAATACATAACAGCTGAAGAGAGAGAGAGAGAGAAGGAGAGAAGAGAGGGGGGAGGGGGAGAGGAGAGAGAGAAGAGAGAGAGAGAGAGAAGCATATGCACAGAAAGTATTCTGCGCAACAGTGCTGGTTGAACTGTTGCCTTTTTTTAAAACTCCTGATCGAAATTCACCTTCAGATTGTATTCTTCACAGTCATAGTCACCACCACCACCCACCACCCTGACCTCACTCCCTTCTCCTATGTGCAAAGCCAAGCAAGAAATAGAACGAGTTTATTGACAACCAGTTTGCGAATCGTGCACCAAACACGCTGTTCATGTTGAGTATAACAAGAGACAGAGACGACAGACAAAAACTAAGCTTTGATTACTCAACCTCCAGTTCGGTTTCTTGTGATCTTCTGTGCAAACGAAACAGATTCTGTCGTCAAGGGTTAGAGATCGGACCAGAAATGCTTACTGTCTGTGCATCTCAATTATTTTGTTTCTCAGGCATCTTGAATAATCACACTTTCTTATCCATTTCGTGTGCAGTGAATCAGTTCGTCTCTCCATCTGCTACTGTCGTCTGCTTTTTTGTCCGTGGAAAAGGGAGGTAATATTAGGTGAAGGTGATGACAGAGATGTCAAGGTGAAAGAGCGAAGGGAGGAAACTGCCAAGGAAACTTGTTGATACACTCACAATGTCACCACAACAATCTCCTCCCTTGATGACCCTTCTGTTCGGCGTGTTTTTCTGTTCGAGTGGCATTTTGAAGTCATGCCAGAGCAGTGACCAGCACAGCCATCTGCCCTCTCCAATACACTGGCTACTTGACCAAAACTTAGTCAGTGAGCTCCGCGTGCGTTTAGTATGGAAGATAGGAGCTAAAAAGTTCTGAAGCTTACTGACAAAGTCGTTGGCAGTCCCAGAAACAATGAGAGAAAGAGAGAGAGAGAGAGAGAGAGAGAGAGAGAGAGAGAGAGAGAGAGAGAGAGAGAGAGAGAGAGAGAGAGAGAGAGAGAGAGAGGTCGTTCATAAATTCCATAGTCCCTATAAAGAATTCATGATCAGTAAGTAAAACAATGTAAACAATACGGTTTACCCCCCCCCCCCCCCCCCCCCCTTTTGAAAACATGCAGCGATCTTTTAGCTATTTCATCAAATGCTGAAGCCACAAACAGAAGATATTTGAATGCGGTAGAATGTCTGAAATCCTTGTAAGAAAAATACTTCTGTCTCTTATCATCTTAAGAGCAAGTCGGGCCACCTATGAATAGAACGAACAAATTGCAAAGTAGACAACTCGCGTTTCTATCTATTCAGGCAGTACAAACAAAACTAAAACAGTGAAAGCAATGGACGAACGCACAGTGATTCATGTCTTCAGTCCCAGCGCAAAATTTGGTCTCCGGTGTACAACTGGCATTGCCGTCTTCACAATTCATCTCTAAGAAATGATAAATCATGAACACTGTCAGCCATCCAATCATTTTTGGAATAACGTTTTTTCATCATATCCAAAATGTTGTGCACATACTGGACGAACAGAGGGACATGAGCTCCTAGTTGAAGTAACATTTCATAATGAAAGATTCAGGATTGCGAATAAAGGTGTCTTTTGTTTTAACGACTGTGTGCAGAGGAACATTGTATTCATGAAAGACCTTGTAGTCAACGATAGACAATTTTTAACTTACAGAGCTTTTTCGGTAATCTCTATGGAGGATCTAACAGGTTCTACAATATCCCACTTCATATAATCAAGACTTTTAAAATCAAGCCTTTTGTACATAGGGAATAATTATACCAGTTGACTGAAAATAGTCTATAAGGTAGAAAATGGAAACAAAATTAAAACGGTTTCAAATTGAAATATGTTACAGACCTCAGTAATAAATACCGTCTTGAGGACAATGGGAGTAGTTAGCACTGACATGTGCGACTTTTATAACCAGGAAAAGGACACGATTCAACTTCTTTACATAGCTGTGACTTTTCTCGTTCCGTTTGAATGGAGGTACAACTCATTTTGAGAGAAAAAGTGTGCAGCTTGTCACTGGCTGTAAATTTTACATCGAATTGTTTCGCTTCGACACTGAATACAGCGCAAAAACAGATAAAGTTGTCGACCATATCATTTTGCTGGGAAAATTCTATGTATATAATGCAGAATGCATAAAAGAAGACCGTCATTGCAAACGTCAGTCATCAAGTGGAAAAATAGGCTGAATTGTGGATGAATGTTTTAGTTTTCTGTGGGTTACAGGCTGGTTGAACTGCTCTATTCTGCTACCTGACTCGTACAGAGTCCGCCTGTTCCTTTTCGTGACCCTCGGTGGCACGGAATCATGGAATGCAATAGTGGACTGTCGGAAAGATGATAGAGGGTTTTCTTTTCTGCAGTTGCTGTTCACTTGATGCTCTGAAGTTGCTCTTCACTCTGATGTTCTGCAGTTGCTCTCCACTTCTGATGTTCTGCAGTTGCTGTTCACTTCTGATGTTCTGCAGTTGCTGTTCACTTCTGATGTTCTGCAGTTGCTCTTCACCTCTGATGTTCTGCAGTTGCTCTTCACCTCTGATGTTCTGCAGTTGCTGTTCACTTGTGATGTTCTGCAGTTGCTCTTCACTTCTGATGTTCTGCAGTTGCTCTTCACTTGTGATGTTCTGCAGTTGCTCTTCACTTGTGATGTTCTGCAGTTGCTCTTCACCTCTGACGTTCTGCAGTTGCTCTTCACTTGATGTTCTGCAGTTGCTCTTCACTTGATCTTCTGCAGTTGCTCTTCACTTGATGTTCTGCAGTTGCTCTTCACTTCTGATGTTCTGCAGTTGTTCTTCACTTCTGATGTTCTGCAGTTGCTGTTCACTTCTGATGTTCTGCAGTTGCTCTTCCTTCTGATGTTCTGCAGTTGCTCTTCACTTGTGATGTTCTGCATTTGCTCTTCACCTTGATGTTCTGCAGTTGCTCTTCACTGGATGTTCTGCAGTTGCTCTTCACTTCTGATGTTCTGTAGTTGCTCTTCACTTCTGATGTTCTGCAGTTGCTCTTCACCTCTGATGTTCTGCAGTTGCTGTTCACTTGATGTTCTGCAGTTGCTCTTCACTTCTGATGTTCTGCAGTTGCTGTTCACTTGTGATGTTCTGGAGTTGCTCTTCACTTCTGATGTTCTGCAGTTGCAGCAGCAGAGATCTGCAGTCCATGAAGAAGTTAATCTTTAAGTGGTGGAGTGGCTTCGATTTAAAAAAAATACTCACGGCCTGGAGTAGTGCTGCTGACTTCGTTTTATAGTTGAAGATCTTTCCGCTAGGAAAATCCCTGAGTCCATCTGCATGTTAAATGAAAATGCCTGCTCCTTTTGTTCTTCATTTCCTCTTCTGATGATTCGTCTGTGTGGACGTGAGTCCGCTCGCTGGGGTTGTAGTGGCCACCAGTCATCTTCAACGTCAGGCACCATGGTGAGTGACTGACATCCCGGTCCTTTAACTACACCAGGAATGTCTGTGACTGTTCTTCCAGGTGGTCATCTGGCTCCTCAGGATCAGGAAGCGTCTCTGTTGTGGATGGGGTGTGGGCAGTACGGCTTTATTTCTGCGACGCTGGCCCGTGGACATTGGGTGAAGCTTGTTCTCTTTGGTCGTTCCTGGTAAGGTACAGCAATGGCGGTGATTATATAGGGTGGACAGGCACACGCAGTAGCTTCCCACCTTTGATGCACATTTCTTCTCCGGTGTTACTAAAGGGAGGGTGGCGATAACAGGGAGGAGGGGGCGCTGGGGTGTTTCACTACAGTTCAGACGGAGGTGTCTTCATTCCATCCATGATCAGCCGTAATTCTGCGTTCTACACCCCGCGAAGGCGACAGGTTTGTCTGTGATGCTGTGGATAAAGGAAAGCTGGTGTACTCCAGGGCTGGTCTGATGGTGCCCATGTACAGGCTTTGGCATGTCAGCACAAGACTGCTGAATCCCCTGGAAGTGAACTACCTGTCCAGCATCTCTCAGCTTTCAAAAGCACAGGAAGATCAGCTGGCATATCCTGCCAAGAGGTCCAAATGTTTTTCAGAGAAACAGAAGGAACTGTGGACCTGACAAAGCCTTCAATACGATGTCGAAGGCAGAGGTTGCCCTGAAGCTTCTCAGCTACTGACTGGAAGGGCAACGCACAGTTGGATACACACATAAACTGCTAATATCGTTAGGGACTTTAGCCACGGTGTTACTTTTCCTGCCAGGCATGCCGCAAGGGCGAGTCATGTCCCGAACGCTCTTCATCATCATCATCAGTTACGTTTCCGACAGGAAGACCAAAACTGTCCCCAGAGCCCTCTTCCGACGACTTCGCTGCATGGAGTGCTGCAGAACATTCAGCCACTGCATGGCACAGGATGCAGGAAGCCATGTTGGAAGACGGGCACCTGACTGGGCTATAGAAATCACCTTCACGACAGTTACCACGTCTTCTTATTGTCATCGCTGCTAGACACTGTCAAGCGGAAGATGAACGGAATAAAACTTGGACACCCCGACACATTAGGGTGTGAAGGTAGACAAAAGGCTTGCTAGGAACACACATGTCCAGGACATCAAGAAGAAAGCAGCCTGGAAGCTCGTTATCATGCAGACATGGCTGGAATATTTCAAAGCAACATAAAGCAAGTACAGTTACACATATACACTGAAGACTGTTGTCATCGACTGTTAACCTTCTGCAAGCAGGGAGTTCCATTCTGAGACTTTATCAGAGAGAGAGAGAGAGAGAGAGAGAGGAGAGAGAGAGAGAGAGAGAGAGAGAGAGAGAAGAGAGAGAGAAGAGAGAGAGAGAGAGAGAGAGAATTTTTCATCTTTTCCCCTATCTTCCACCACCCACCTCCCCCCATGCACACACACACACACACACACACACACACACACACACACACACACACACACCACACACACACACACACACACACACACACACACACACACACACACACACACAACGTAATTTTCACCATCTAGGGAACAACACTCTTTCCGCAAAATGACACTGACTCAGCTAACAAATAATAGGAAGCAGGGCTTGATTACAATGTACTTAATTCATTGTTACTATCATCTTAAGTATTGCTTTAAAGATTAAATAGCTAATGGGTATATTGCCTGTATTGAATAGTCTTCAAACAGAACATTCACATAAAATGTGATTTAAGGCAATAAACGTAACGTCCAACACATGTTAAGCTATTAAATAAAAGAGTGATGCAGTTTCCCCTTTTAATCCAGAGTTTCAGAAGCTGCTCCTGCTTTGTAATCACACACAGACCCTCCCTTTCCCCTTTTGCAACATACACACACCATCAACAGCTGTAAAAATGGTTCTCCCTTCTTCCTCAATATTTCCTTCTAAACATCCCTCCGGCCTTTTTTCCCTGAACAGGACAATGTAAAGCGACGAACTGTAACATATTCACCTCATTTCCCTATCCGCCCGCCATGTCATGCCACTTTATAAGACAATACACTGAAGCTTTATATATCCCACTTTATACCACAATGTGTCAGAATCTAGCGGGGAAAAAAAACTCCCGCACGTGGAGATTTAGGGAGATACTACTGTTTGATGAAATAAATCTTCATACGTCTTACATCTTGCACATCACTCTGCAGCTGCTGAGATCAAATCAACGACCATCCCCCTTGACCATAAATGTTCTCTAGCCATTGGGGTCAAGGTGGTCACAAAACATGCACTGATCTTTTCTTTCTGATTTACCGTTCCATTGATTATTACATTCATGACATAATGACGTGATTTATTTTCCAGAAGGAACACTGGTGATGATCGTTCTTTCCAGACGTAAAGTACTGATGAAATCTGCTATTCGAATTTTGATGTTGAATTTTGCTATTCAGAAGTGATGTTGAAGTTTACTATTCAGTAGTGATGTTGACGTTTGCTATTCAAAAGTGATGTTGAAGTTAGCTTTTTCAGAAGTGATGGAGTTTGCTATTTAGAAGTGATGTTGAAATCTGCTATTCAGAATTTTATGTTGAACTTTGTTACTCAGAAGGGGAGTGATGTTGATGTTTACTTTCCACAAGTGATTGATGTTGATGTTTACTTTCCAGACGTGAAGTGATGTTGATGTTTACTTTCCAGAAGTAAATGATGTTGATTGTTTACCGACCAGATATGAATTTATGTTGATGTTACTATTTAGCCTTAAAGTACTGTTGACGTTTACTGTTTAGATGTGAAGTTCTGTTGTTGTTTACTATTCAGAAGTGAAGTTATCCGAAGGCGATGAGTGGATGATTTTAACTTTTCGGCAAAAGTGATGATGTTTAACTTCCTGAAGATGATGTGATAACGTCTACCTCCCAGACGTTGAATATTGATGATGATAATATCATATTCCGAAGATGAATGAATAATGTATTTCTTCCAGAAGATGAAGTCATGATGACATCACCGTCTGGTCATGTGTGACAATGTTTTATTTCCCAGAGTGAAATGATGATAATCTTCACAATCCGGAAGATGGAGTGATGAAATCTTTACCTTTCAGAGGATGAAGTCATGATGATATTTTTCCTGAAAAAGCTGAGGTGATTGTGACATTTACTTTTCAGATGGTAATGAAATAATGTTTATCTCCCCGAAGCTGAGATAGTGATGTCTACCCTCAGAGAAGTTAAACGAAATTAAACGAGGTAGATGTTCAGATTTCATCTGAGCCAGCTGTATTCAGGCTCAGAGCGAACGCACACATTGGCACAGAAAACTAAAAATACGGGGAAAATTATAAGGCACGTGCTGCACGGTCAGAGCAAGAGTAAAATGGGTAGAAAAAGGGGGAGAGAAAAAATTTACTAAATATTTTCTCAGTCTTGAAAAAATCAAGAGCTAATTCAAAAATAAGGGAAGGTGTTTTAGATTTTTAAAAAAAGTGTATTAAAAAACTAATCAGACTGAGATATTAAAAGTTAAAAAAGATTTCTTTGTGATCTGTACACAAAGAAACTGTCCTATGCTAACATGTCTGGCAAAGTAGATAACTTTTTGGCAGACGCAAGTGTTTCCTCATTTTCTGGATTCAGAAAAATAGTTGTGAAGGTACGGTGACAGAAGACGAACTCCTTGACGCACTAGATAAGAAAAGATAATGTTGCTTATAGCCCAGCCGACCGCAAAGGGCCACATCAGGGCTGTCACCACGTTAAAATCAACTCACCAGTCCTTGACGCACTAAAATATTTAAATAATGGAATATCACCAGGTTGTGACGGTATTACGATCGAGTTTTGTTTTTAAAAAGTTTTCTGGCAACACATAAAAACATTGCTCACTCTGTCTTTTGATGCTGCTTTTGATAAAGGATCATTTTTCACCTACACAAAGAAAAGCAGTTATTACTTTATTACATAAAGGTAAGGATTTCCGAGGAATGAGTTTTAAAAAAAAAACTGGAGACCTATATCTCCTGACAAATACTGATTATAAACTTTTGGCAAATGCTTAGCTAACCGTTTGGGACGGGTAATAAAAGATGTCATTGACGAAGATCAAGGGGGGTTTTATTAAAGGGCGGCGCGTAGGGACTTTTAGTTAGGCAAATTGATGATGTATTGAGCAATGAATGAAAATTTAAATTAAACCGGGTGTGTATCAGTATTGACTACACTCAAGCATTTGATCGTATTTCAAAAGACTTCATGAAAACCCGCATTTAAAAAAATTGGTTTCGGGATGGATTTTATTAAATGGGTTGAAGTAATAATGAAAAATTCTACGAGTTGTGTGAATTTCTGTGGCTGGATATGGGAGTATTTTCCGGTAGAAAAAAGGAATTCGTCAAAGGGTTTTCCATTTTCACCGTTGGCCTTTGTAACTGCTATAGAAATTTTAGCAACAAAAATAAAAAAACTGTCGTAATATTAAGGGCTTGATTTATGGAGATCTGGTAACAATATTTTGGTACTTTAATTAAACTTGCACTTTATGCGGATGATTTAAAAAATTTATTTCTGAAGGATGAGCATGACATGCTGCATGCACTCAACATATTATTTGATTTTTCGTTGTTTTCAGGATTGGAGATAAAACGTCACAAGACAGTGGCAATGGGTTAGGAATTTAAAAAAAATCGTGAAGATGCATGGTTGGATTTCTTTGGAAAAACATATTAAAAATTCTTGGAGTTTATTTTGTCAGTGATAGGTGTGCTTCTTGGTAGTGGAAAACTGGCTGCAAAGAATCGATAATATAAAAGAATTATTCATTCTTGGGAAAAACGAAATTTAAGTGTAATGGGAAAGTACATATTATAAAAACATTTTTTAAAATCTCAATTTGTCTACGTCATGCGGCGTTGGTAATTCCGACAATGTGCTTATAGAACAATAGAAACTTTTTAGGTTTCTATGGCGTAAGCAAAACAGTGATAAGAGAGGTATGAAAAAGTTAAGAGAAATGTTATGTGTAAGATTTTGAACAGGGGGGTTTTTAAAATGATAGTGTCAGACAAATGCAGTCAGCGTTTCTTCTGCAATGAGTAATACGTCTTTGGAGAGCCGGAGAAATGAGAAGTGGTCCTTTATTCCGAAAAAGATTTTTGCTCTGTTTGGCAGTAATTAGTGTGCTTCTTGCAAATGTTAATAGGGTGTGCTTAAAGGTTACATTTGGTTAATTTTTTTTTCTGGAAAACAGTGTAAAAACATGGCTAGATCTTAATAAGCATGACGGATCTTTAGCTGTTCTTCTCTTTTGTGGAACAATGTGGCATTTTTATATCGGGAAACGTTCTTTTCTTTCCCGATTGGATACGAGGTGGTATATGATTGTTCAGGATATGTTTGGTGCCAATGAAATGT
The DNA here is from genome assembly GCA_018398815.1 of Conus ventricosus. Taxonomy (NCBI): domain Eukaryota; kingdom Metazoa; phylum Mollusca; class Gastropoda; order Neogastropoda; family Conidae; genus Conus; species Conus ventricosus. The sequence continues at coordinate 49,822,635 of CM031626.1, forward strand.
TATCTTTGCCTGAAATACGTAATAGGATTGGAGACTCACCCCCAGAACA
>CM031626.1:49827683-49830114 GCA_018398815.1 Conus ventricosus
CCAATATTGTTTTATAAGGAAGCTCAGAATGTGCAGCCAGAAATACCAATATTGTTTTATAAGGAAGCTCAGAATGTGCAGCCAGAAATACCAATATTGTTTTATAAGGAAGCTCAGAATGTGCAGCCAGAAATACCAATATTGTTTTATAAGGAAGCTCAGAATGTGCAGCCAGAAATACCAATATTGTTTTATAAGGAAGCTCAGAATGTGCAGCCAGAAATACCAATATTGTTTTATAAGGAAGCTCAGAATGTGCAGCCAGAAATACCAATATTGTTTTATAAGGAAGCTCAGAATGTGCAGCCAGAAATACCAATATTGTTTTATAAGGAAGCTCAGAATGTGCAGCCAGAAATACCAATATTGTTTTATAAGGAAGCTCAGAATGTGCAGCCAGAAATACCAATATTGTTTTATAAGGAAGCTCAGAATGTGCAGCCAGAAATACCAATATTGTTTTATAAGGAAGCTCAGAATGTGCAGCCAGAAATACCAATATTGTTTTATAAGGAAGCTCAGAATGTGCAGCCAGAAATACCAATATTGTTTTATTTCTTTATTCGATTACTTCTTTTATCTGATTGCTTTGTCTACTTGAGAAGTGAATTAAATGGAATTATTCCATTTATTATCTTCTCCCCATTTCTTTGCCAGCTTATATGTTTGGTTTTACGTTTTCATTTCATACACATTCACCGCTCCAGATCTCTTGTCCCATTTATGAATAAACGTGTTCAAACGTGTTGAAAGAGAGAGACTCAAGACTCAAGACTCAAAAACTTTATTACTCAAGGATAGAGATTTTAGGCAGTGCCTATTCTTCCAATCTGTCCTTGCTATTCTACAACATTCAACTAAACAAACTGCACATATTAATAATAATGACAGAAACAATGAAGAATATAGCAACATTATAATATTAACAATAACAATAGTAATAAGAATAATAATTATTTATAAAAAAATTAATAATAATAATAATAATAAAAAATAATAAAAAATAAATAAATTAAAAAAAAATCCATTACAAAATTACACAAACACAGTCAGACACGTACGCGCGCGCGCTCACATGCATGCACACGCCCACACATACACGCACGCATGCACATACCCACATCCACACCCGTACCACACACACACACACACACACACACACACACCACACACACACACACACACACACACACACACACACACACACACACACACACACACACACACACACACACACACATTTTCATTAGCTAATATAGAGGCAAGCATAAACGTAGGGCGTTGAGACTATGATCAAAAGGTTAGATTTATTGTTCAAGTAAATGTTTAAGTACTGCTGATTTGAAGGACGGCAGTGATTGACATGTTTTGGTAGACGGAGGAAGAGAGTTCCACACAGATGGGCCAAAATATGCAAAACTAGATTTGAACAAATCAATGCGGACACGTGGTAAAATGTAATTATTTGAATCATATCGCGTTGTTGCCATTTGGATAAACTCAGCAAGATATGTTGGCGCCATGTTTGCATGGACTTTAAACATTAGTACTGCCTTATTATAGGTCAGTTGGCTCTGCAGTGGTAACATCATTAGTTTGCGAATTTGCCCGTGGTTGATAGAGACTTGTCGGAAGAATCAGCTTAATTCCCCGTCTGTGCATAGAGTTGATCTTTTTAATGTGATTTTCCACCGGCACCACTCCAGACAGTGGACGCATAGTTGATGTGAGAAAGGCAATGGGCTTCAAAAAATAATTTCCGGATATGTGGTTCAACATAATAACTGAGTTTATTGAGTAAAAACAAATTGCGTGCCAACTGTTTGCAAACATGATTTATATGTGATTGCCATTTAAAGTTCTCATCAATGATCACGCCTAAGACACGGTGTTCAGTAACCCGCTCGATCAAGGTTTCACTCATTTTTAGGCTCAACAGAGAGAGAGAGAGAGGAGAGAGAGAGAGAGAGAGAGAGAGAGAGGAGAGAGAGAGAGAGAGAGAGAGAGAGAGAGAGAGAGACGGATACGATGATTGATTTAAAAAGGCCATAGCCCCTTATGATGGAGTGGATTACACATTGACAAAAATGATATTGTAAAGCATATTGAACAAAACAAAAACAGCACATACTCAAGAACACACTGTGCTTCAGAGAAAGAGAGAGAGAGAGAGAGAGAGAGAGAGAGAGAGGAGAGAGAGAGAGAGAGAGAGAGAAAGAGAGAAAGAGAGAGAGAGAGAGTGAAAGAGAGAGAGAGAGGGTGGGGGAGAGAGATGCAAATAAAAGAAAATACATAAATTAAAAGTAAGAAAGATCATGAAGAACGAAGGTACTCACACACACACACACACACACACACACACACACACACACACACACACACACACACACACACACACACACACACACACACACACACACACACACACACA
>CM031626.1:49831114-49854797 GCA_018398815.1 Conus ventricosus
ACCGGGATTTATTTAGGGGTTTCCCCTCCCTTTTATTGGGGGGTTTCTCCCCCTTTGGAGACAAACTTGCTGAAGGTTTTGTGAAACATTTATTTCTTTTTTTTTCCCCCCATTCACCCCCCAAGCACAACGTTAGTTAGGCAAATACACCCTGCGATATAAGCTTACTCCCCCTTTTTTTCAATCAAAGACATAAGAGCAAGCTTGTTTAAAATTCAATTTTCTTGCAGCATTGCAACCCCAAGCGCTCGTAATTTCGGAAAAAGGGTGCCGTTTTTTCCTTAAATTTTATTAGTTTGTTGTATTTTACCCTTGCGGATTCATTCCAAGAACTGACCCTCGCACTTGTGTCTTAAAGGATATCTTTTTATTTTTTCTACTTTCACAAAAATGAGCTTGTTTTGCTTTTTCAGATTTTTTTTTTGTTCTTTGGTGGCCCTTTGGGTTGGTTTTTTTTGAAAACTAAACAAACAACTAGGGTATGCACCCACCTTTCTAGGTTTGCATTCTTCTTAAAACTGAAAAGGAAAGGGGGAGTCAAATTCCCACTTTCCCGGCGGTCACGAGGGAAACCCCCAAAGTTTGAAAAAATGGGTAATACCGGGATTTAAATTGTTAGTGATTTTTCCCTCCCTATTATTGGAGGGTGTCTCCACCTTGGAGACTAAAAGCTTGTAAAGGTTTTTGAGAACATTTATTTTTTTTTTTTTCCCCCAAATCACCCCTCCCCAAAACTGTTTTGGGCAGAATCTCTACCCTGCAATAGAATCTTCTCCCCCATTTCTTAAACAAAGACAAAACAACTTTGTTTATAATTCAAATTTCTTGCATCATTGAAAACACCAACGCCGTAAGTTGCTGGAAGGGTGCGGGGTACTTATTTTGGGAATTTTTTATTAGTTTGTTGTATTTAGTCCTTGCGATTCTTCCCAAACTGCCCCCACACTTTGTCTTAAGAGATACTTTTTAATTTTCTACTTTTCACAAAAAATTAGCTTGTTTTGCCTTTTAAAAGATTTTTTTTTGCTTCTTTGTGCCCCTTTTGGTTTTGGGTTTTTTTGAAAACCAACAAACATACAGGTTTGCCCCACCACCTTTTCTAGGATTGCATTCTTTTTAAAAAATAAAAAGGGCAAGGTCAAATTACCATTTTCCGGGGAAAATAGAAAACCACCAAGTTTCGAAATATCGGTATATGACCGGGATTATATGTTATGAGTTTCCCTCCCATTATTGGAGGGTTCTCCCCCTTTGGAGACTATAAGCTTGCTGAAGGTTCTTGTGAAAGCATTTATTTCATTTTTTCCCCTTTTCCCCCCAAACCCTAAGCACATACTTTATTAGGCAGAATCATCACCACGCGATTAAACTTATCCCCCCCTATTTTTTTCAACTAAGACATAAAGCAACTTGTTTATAATTCAATAAAATATATATTATATAATATATAAAAAGAAGAGAGAGAGAGAGAGAAGAGAGAAAAGAGAGAGAAGATTAATTATAAACAAAGCTTGCTCTTATGTCCTTAGTGAAGAACTGGCCCTCAGCACCTTTTGGGTTTTTTTGAAAACTCAAACAAACATACTACGGTATTGCAACCACCTTTTCGGGATAGCTTCTTTTTAAAACCAAAAACAAGGGGGTAAATTACCACTTTTTCCCCGTCCCCTGAGGGAAGCTTTTTTATATTTTAATATTTCTTGCAGTCATTGCAACCCCAAGCGCCGTAAGTTGCGGAATGGTGCTCGTACTTACCTTGGAATTATTAGTTTGTTGTAATTATCCCTTTTGGATTTTTTCCAAGAAAGGGCCCCCAGCACTTTTGTCTTAAGAGGTTATCTTTTTATATTTTCTACTTTTTACAAGAAAATGTACCTTGTTTTGCTCTTTCGTTATTTTCTTTTGCTTCTTAGTGGCACGTTTGGTTCTTTTATTGAAAACTCAACAAACATACTACGGTATTGCACACCAGCCTTTTCTGGGATAGCATTCTTCTTAAAACCGAAAAGGCAGAGGCGTCAAATTACAACTTTCCGCGATCACTGAGGAGAAACAATCAGGTTTCGAAATATCGGTATCTGACCAGGAGTTATATGTTAGTGAGTTTCCCTCCCTATTGGAGATTGTCTCCCCCTCGGAGACTATAAGCTTGCTGAAGGCTCATTTTGAGAAGCATATATTATTATTTTTCCCCATTCACCCACTCAAGCACATACTGTTAGTTAGGCAGAATTATCTACAACTGCAGATGTGAATGCTTATCTCCCCCTATTTCTTCAGTCTAAGACATAAGACAAGGTATATATATATATATATAATATATATAAATATATATATATAATATATATATATATATGTTACGCTTGATGTGGATAATTGCCTAATGTGAACACTAAGCAGAAAATTGCCTATTGTGCACATTAGGTACAATGACTTGCGTGATGTAAAAAATTGTCAACATTGGGCAAAAAGATGCCTAATGTTCACATTATGCAGTTCAATTTTGCCCGATGTGAATACGACTGTCTAACACACATTGTGCAGCTCAATATGCCTGATGTGAATGAGACTTGGGTAGAGATAGAGATGCCACAGAACAAACATGTAGAAAGAATTTTAAGACATCTGAATGGAATTGCAATTTAATAGAAAAGAACACACTTGCAATCACAAAACGGACACGGGCATCAAAAAAAATATCTCAAAACATGATGTGGCCAATTGCCGAAAATCAATGAAAAACAATTTTTTTTAAAAATCAATAAAAGAGAAAAAAGTCAATCAAACAGATCTCAGGGTCCAGTCGAGTTTAGTTAGAAATTTTTGCATGATCTGCCCGGGTGACAGCGCGAGTTGCATTTAAGTTGTTGTTTTTTTTTTCTTAGGCAGCTGCATCGTCCTGATGTACATTGACTTGTACATTGACACTTAGTATATTCTTGCCCGCCAGTGGCCCTTGCTGTTGCTGTTCTAATTGATAGGCAGACATCAGGAACATCTTCTGCTTTTATCAGGGGCTGATCGATTGCACTTAGGTCAGCAGCTGTAAATTTTGGTCCTAGAATTCCCTCCCGGCAACCTACAGTGTATAGCCCATCTTGTTCCTTGAGGACGACCACTAACAGGTTTTTGGGATCTGTTGGACCATGATCCACATCCGGGACCCTCAGCGTAGCACACTGGCCAATGGACAATGGCCTAAGCAGGTGTTTGCCGCGTCTTGTCATCCATGCTGCTGCCTTAGATTGTCCTCGATCAGCCGAAGCACGGATCTTTTGGAAAGTTGGATCTACTGCTTCTGCCTGTGCCTGTGCCTCTGCTTCTCTTCTCTGTCTCTGCTTCTGACTCTGCCCCTGTAACTGCATCTGCCTCTGTCACATTGATGCATCAGTAGGAAGTTCACTGTCAGCATTTTCAGCTTCCTTTGACTCCAGAAATGCCTCAAGATCTTCCTCGGTAAATATCTCACGAAGAGCTGTACTTGGCAGGATAGATGGTCCTAATCCAACCTGCGGATCTTGTCTTCAAAAGGAATCAAGCCCTCTGTTGTGTTTTCTCTGAAACGACAATGCGATGGTTTCCTTCGACACTAAATGCTGAAGTGGAAAGGTCCTGAATCACATGCTAAAAATAAAATCATGACCAGAACTCGGTTCCTCTGTTATAAATGTGTGGGAAAAGTTGTGAATTGTGATTATAACAAAGATGATAAAGTAACAGTCTGCCCCTGTTACAACAAGCAATGGTCAATGCTCAGTAAGAGGTCAGCATAGTTGAGTGGTTAGTTTCCTTGCTTTCCACTCCAGCGACCGCGGTTCTTCATTCTATTCACATCAGGCAAAACGCCGTTGCCTAATGTGAAAGTCTTGCTTAATGTGAACATTATGCAAGTAATTTACCTATTGTAAACATTGTGCAAATTGTTCGCCTAATGTTCACATCGAGCGTAACATTATATATATATATATATATATAAATATATATATATATATATATATAATATATATATATATATATATATATACTGAACAACATTAAAAACGCACCGCTTGCCAAAAGACCCAGACAACGTTGGTAGTACAGAATTATTTAATGAAAGTAAGCATATTTGATTACGCATCCATTTTTCAATTAAACAAAATGTCTGTTCTTGACAAGAATGGCCGAATTCATCTGAAATTAGCTGTTGACTTCACTTGGGTCCCTGTCAAAAAGTACACCACGACGAGCATGTCCGTCCGCGAGCTCTAATACCGAGTGTGTCCGCCATTTGCCCCGATGCACGCTTGGCAGCGCCTCCTCATGGTTGTGCAAGAACGCCTGTGGCAGTCCATCCCACTCCTCGGTCAGTGCGCGCCTCAAATGATCGAGAGTCTGTGGACGTCTTCCACGGGCCACAAGACGCCCCAGCTCATCCCAGACGTGTTCAATGGGAGCCATGTCAGGGGACAGAGATGGCCAGGGCAACACGGCAATGTTGTTCGCCTGGAGAAACGCAGCGGTGGCTCTTGCGGTGTGGGGTCGTGCATTATCATGCTGGAAGAACTGCAGCTCCGGGTGCTGGCCAAACAGTGGGACGACGTGGTTCTGCAGCACCTGCTGGTACGTGTTGGCATTCACATGGTTGTCAAAAAAGTACAGAGGTGTCCGGTAGTCATGACTGAATGCCCCCCAAACCATCAGACTGCCCCCTCCCCATCTATCGGCTTCAAACACGCAGCAGTTGGCGTAGCGTTCCCAGACACGCCTCCAGACTCTCATTCTCCCGTCAGCACGTCGTGTCCATGGCAGATGCTGGTTGGCCCACTGCAGGCGTTGCTGACGGTGTCTACGGGTGAGGACTGGGCCAACATGAGGGCGTCTTGCATTGAGCCCTGATTCTTGCAATCGACGTCGAACGGTTTGTCCAGACACTGGACCCCGTCGACCAACCACCTGGCGACATGTTTCTGCTGCTGTAAGGAATCGATTACGAAGATGAAGCTGTCGAATGTATCGATCCTGCGCTGGTGTGGTAACACGAGGTTGGCCCGTTCGGCGCCGATCAGTGGTGGAACCAGTCGCTGCCAAACGTTGTGATAGCCTTACAATTGTAGAGTGACTGCAGTTGAGTTGTCTGGCTGTCTCTCTCGATGACATACCGACCATCAACATTCCAATGGCTCGCTCGCGTTCTTGCATAGACAGTCGCGGCATTGTTTTCGGACCACTTCGCCTGGTCGAATGACAACTGATACCGTTTTTCCAGTCGGCATGACTTCAAACTCACCATTTGAGACAAAGAAACAGATGAGCTACGTTCAGTCTCGGCCCCAGTGGCAAAAAAAGTGTTTTGGTCGAGTTGCACGTGGGCGTCACACGAATGTCGGCAAGCGCGGAGAAACCGAAGCAGTGTGAATCTGTGTCCCTTAAAAATTGTGTTAACATACCAAATCCAAATACACATTTTTTCCAAATGGGAAATCGGCAAATCAAAACGGTGCGTTTTTAATGTTGTTCAGTATATATATTCAGTTATAAACAAAGCTTGCTCTTATGTCTTAGATTGAAGAAATAGGGGAGATAAGCATTCATATCTGCAGTGGTAGATAATTCTGCCTAACAGTATGTGTTTGAGTGGGTGAATTTATTAGTCTATTGTGTGTGTGTATGTGTATATATATATATATATATATATATATATATATATATATATCAATGTGGTTAAAATACCCAAAACGATTTCCAAAGCGCTCAACCCCTTGGGGAGCAACATTTGTTAAAATAAGGTATTATATATATATAAAATCAGAGTTAAAAAGCCACTCAGGACGTAAAAAAGTGCTCAACCATGTAGGGAGCGACATACCTTTTTCAAATCCACAACTCTACATGAAAAAACTCATAGAGCAGACTGAAACTTTTGTGCGCAACATGAGGTGGAAAGCGTTTTTCTTTTTGAACCCAGATGCCAAAAAGGAAGATAAAAAAACTTATGGGTTTAAGTCATGGAAATCGCCACCTATAATAGAGGAAATGAAACCTTTTGAAGAAAGCATGAAAAAACTAATAGCTAATATTGATTTCAGAAAACCACATAACAATTTCCAAACAACATTGAATAATAACATAAAACAAATCCAGAATGACAAAAAAGTATTCATAAAGGCGGACAAGACCAACAATTTCTATAAAATGGAAACTAATGAGTACTCTCAACTCCTCAACAAAAATATTCAGAAAAATATATAAAAAAAGCTGATAAGACCACATATGACAACATCTGCAAAAAAGAAAAAGAACTTGTGCACCAGATGGATTTAGGTGATAGGATAGAAGCAACAGCAATTATTTAGACATAACATTAGACCTTAAGGATCATACATACAAACCATATAAAAAAAAACCTAATGACACACCCGTCTACGTAGACATCAATAGTAACCACCCACCCTCCATCTTAAAAACCATACCTAATGGTATAAACAAAAGATTATCTAAACTGTCATGCAATGAGAAAGAATTTAACAGTGCAGCAGCTGAATATCAAGAGGCGCTGAAAAAAAGTGGCTACAACTACAAATTACAATACAACCCAGATAACAACATGAACAGCAACAGGAAAAACAGGAAAAGAAAAATTATATGGTATAACCCTCCATATGATGGAAGAACAAAAACTAACGTAGGAAAAGAATTCCTCAGAATCCTTAAAACATCATTCCCAAAAGAACATGTACTATCTAAAATATTCAGCAAAAATACCGTCAAGCTATCATACTCGTGTATGCCCAACCTTAAAAATATAATTGATTCTTCCAATAAAACCAAAAACAAAACAACCAAAGAGGTGATGAAAGGATATCTTGTAATTGCACTAAAAAAACCCAGTGCCCTTTGAATAATAAATGTCTCTACAACAATATTGTGTACCAAGCTACGGTAACAACAGACAGTGATAAAGAAACATACATAGGAATCACGGCTAACCACTTTAAAACCAGATATGCAAACCATAAACAGTCTTTCAAAAATGAAAAATATAAAAACCAAACAGAATTAAGTAAATATATTTGGAAGCTGAAAAATAAGAAAATAGATTACAACATATCATGGAAAATTATAAAAAGAGCAACACCATACAACAACATTTCTAAAAAATGCAACTTATGTACTACAGAAAAGTGGCTGATATTATGTAAACCCCACCTAGCATCCATGAACTCTAAAGTAGAAATGATAAACAATTGCAGGCATAAATGGAAATCTTTGTCAATGCACCATTCCGTGGCACGTCCCCCCTGAACGCGCCCCCAAAAAGAAAAACCGGCAGGCCACGTGCTACACGCACAGAACTCACACGCCCACACACCACAATATATAACACCGGTGGCGTGCCCAAATTGTATTGTATACCCCGAGGAGAGCGCTTTTAGCTAGAAACAAGCTTGTAGGTTTTAATCTCTTCATGTTAAAATCATATATATATATATATATATATATATATATATATATATATATATATATATATAATATGTGTGTGTGTGTGTGTGTGTGTGTGTGTGTGTGTGTGTGTGTGTGTGTGGAAAACCAATCTAAAAACAACAAAAAAGAAACCGATTACAGAACGTTCTGTTAAAATCATAAATCAAAATTAGTCCTAACGCCAAAAGTTGTAAACATCTCACGGCCAGTAACAAGGGTTAAAAATGTATAGCTGACTCGCGAAAGAAACGGGCATAAGTGAGTAAACTCTGAACTGGAATTCCACGTGGTGAAAGTAAAGGAAACACGTGTGGCCAGGTCAGCACATGGTGTCGATGTGAGAGACGCTCATGGTTAAACGGGGGACCCACTTGCACGTGATACACGCACATTTTGAGTTGCACGTTGTGTACAGGGGTCCAGCTTCCCAACAGACACATGAAGAAAACTGCATATGCCTGTCACAGGTTGCTACAGCCATGCCACATCTGACAGCCCAAGAGAGAGAGAGAGAGAGAGAGAGAGAGAGCACGTGTGTGTGTGTGTATGTGTGTGCGTGTGCGTGCGTGCCTGCACGCGCGTGTGTGTATGTGTGTGTGTGTGTGTGTGTGTGTGTGCGCGCGCGCGTGTGTGTTTGTGTGTGTGGTATGCGTGCAACCATACGAGGATGCTGAGTGCGGTAATTTCTGTTCACTTTTTGTTACACGAAGTCTATTTTCTCACCAGCACTTGTATTGAGGCGTAATGACAGCTATAGCCTGGAAATCTTTAGTTTAAAAACTGTATTCCTAAAATGGAAAGGGCACAAACGTTCATACGTAACGATAAGACACAATACGAAAAGCTGGCATACCCCCCCCCCCCCCCCCCCCCCCCCCCCCCCCCCCCATCTTCTTAGAAGGATAATGTAAACGTCAATCACATTGAAAAGGAAGGGGTTGATAAAAGAACTATGCAGCGTGTACTCTTTGTGCTTTGAGGTTCCTCCAAACCGGAGGCCAACTGAAGCAGCAAGCATGAGCTGTTTTGCTGTATGGAGGCTGCTAACTGATCCTGTCACCTGCTGACGAAAAGTGCTTCCAAATAAACAGAAAGTAAACTCACCCAAATGGCCTTGTGGATTTTTCATTTTATATCATCCGTAGGCTGTGCCTGTTACATTTTCTACCTTTTGGTTTCCGGACACACCTATCAGCAGGTAGCCAGGATATTGTTGGAAGCCTGCTGACTTCTTCGTAAACGAAACATATGTCGTCTGCTGGTCTTACTGGCATCGACTTTGAAAGAACTTAAAAGCGTTCACTGGGGAAAACTTTTGGATGCCCTTTTCCTTTCAACGCTGGTCTCTCTGTGACAGAGACAGTCATCGCTGGAATACTTGGAGGTTCACACTACCATTTCTCCGGAGTTTGGGTGGGGGGGGGGGGGGTTAATAGAGCCTGTTTTAATATTGTTTAAGTGTTGGTCATTGTTCCCTTCTTGTTTACTCACCTGGTATGCTGGTTGTAGTACACGAGGTTGTTGGTCAGGGGTCCCGGTAGCTCACAGTGTAGTACTTGAAGTAGGTAAGACCCACAGCCACACAGGCATATGATGTAGATGATGGCGATCACGACAGCCATGTGCCTGTGGACAGAGAAGGTACCCACTTGGCCCTTATGCTGATTACCTACGTTTATTTAGGAGTAGTCTTGTTCTGTTTCACACTGCCAAAATCAATCGCAAGGAAAGAGACGCATGTGCTGTTTGACGAAAATAACAAAACTTAACGTTTTTATTTCATTGTAGTTCATGTTCCAAAACAATCGATCCCAAAATGAATTTCCATTCAAATGAACTTAGCCCAGAATACCCCAAACACGGTAGTCCTTCATGGCCTTCTCTGGTTCAAGATTTGATTTCCTCCCCAGGTCTATGTTACCGGAGTGATCGTGTGGGGGTCGTCGGTGTCGGCAAGTTCATGAGAACTCCCCAGCTCTATGTTACGGGAGTGATCGTGTGGAGGTCGTCGGTGTCGGCAAGTGCATGGAACTGTAGAGAACAGGGAAAGGGGCATTCTGGCTCCCCCGGTCTCAACCAGTTTCGACCGGGCGACTCCAGAATGCCCCTTTCCCTGTTCTCTGACAAGTAAGACTTCAATAACCAAAAAATAACGATTATCTACAAACAAACATACTGTGGGAGGGTTATCCGTTTTCAATACTAATTTACTAAACTTTTCAGATTTCAGTTTTTTTCTTAGTCCTATGTTTTTTCCTGATTGTTTTCAATAAAATCATTTTCACGCAAACATTCTTCAAATGAGTCTTGTCTTTCATGTGAAATAGAACTACAGTCTTTAACTGTCTCTAAAGTCTTTTAAAACCGAGTTATATTTCTGGCATAAAAATCCACACACTTATCCCAGCATGTCTTCCACTGAAAGCTAGTTTCGACAAAGTGTTTCTCTTTTTAACTATGTCTCTTTCTGCTGAACAGTCATTTATAATAAATAGTGTCTGCGTTCCTTCAAACAATATAAAAAAGCGTTCTAGACACTCACTCAGTTTTATTGCTAGGATTAACTAAAAAATATGTTATCATCAGTCCATATAAACCTTCTATCATGATATGCTTTGTTCCATTTAAGTGTTGGGCAGAAATTCACAATATGATCAAAATTATAACGATAAACTGTTTGTAACAGGTCGAGGATAAATATTGTTTTTCCACAACCAGTTTGCCCACAAATTAATGAACAATGAGGGGTTTTTGTCATAAAGTTTAACTGCTCCATAGTTTTATACTAGAATTTAATCTAATCCAGTTATTGTTTTTATCATGCTCTCTGTTAAAACTTGTTCAGTATAATAAAATCCTATAAGGCCTAAATGTGTAAGATTAATCCAATTTAGTTCTGTAAGATTGTTTCTATTTAGACTAATATTGATTTTGTTGCTTGTTGTTATGACCTTAATATCCTCACATTGTGAAGAATGACGACAGTAACTTTAAGTTTTTCAACGTCTAAGTTTTGCCAGCTAATTAGAATTCCTTTTAGAAGGACGTCACTAACGCCCACAACCCCATCCCTCCCCTTATCTTTTAAGACAGAAATTTTCAAATATCATTGTGAACGTGTCTCCTAATTTCATTTGCGGAATGAATTGTAATTTTGTAGAAGCATCTTTTAAAACCGTTTCTCTTCTGTGGAGGATGTACTGTTTATTCCCATACGGCTTTATTTCAATTTCTTTCCGACTATTGTCGTCCGGCAAAGACTTATGTGTAAAGGGCCAGAGTTGAATGCTTTTCTGAAACTTTTTTGACGGCTAAAAAATGTAAATGGGCTTATGAATTCAAATTTTATTTCCCATTCTAAATATGGTTCTAAATGCCATTTGAGGTCAGGTTTTCGAACCATTTTATATTCATACTGGCCAACATTATTTGCTTCTAGATTGCGCAGCTGTTCTAGTTTAGGAAACTTTTTGCTGTCGCCAACCTCTTTGCGTTTATAATCACCATCTTTAGTGTACTCAAAACCATACAAAGCGCCTATCTCACCGTTCTGTTCAAAGTCCGCAACGTCTGCAAGGTCTTTTAATTCTAAAGTTATACACCTCACAGGCGCTAATGTAACTCCGGATTCTTCTGGTCCACGCGACATTATTTTTTAGAACAACGTATTATTTATTCCAAAACAATGTGTAAGGTTATCACATTTTACGACTTTCCCCGTTTGTCTGTGATCTTTATATTAAATGATCTGACCCTCCCACAAGCTAATTTTTTAAACTGTAAATTAGGGAATTGTATAATTTCATAATCGCAATATGCAGCTTTCCCTGACGGAAAAGCTCTTAAAACGTTGAGGGCCTTCCATCATATAAGTTTTCATCAGTGCTTAGCTCATCCAAATGAACATAGAGTAATGAATGTACTGCAAGATCGAGCGGACTTTCCCCCTCATAAGTAGTTTTGTCTGGTGTAACAATAAATCTTTGAGCGTCTTGTCTGCCAGTTGCAAAGCCTAACATTTTAGCTAGCTCTTTATCAAAAAAGTAACTTGCTTCTTCAGGTTTGAATGTTAATATTGTTTTTAGATTTGCATTGTTAAGTTTGAGAGTAATGTCTAAGTTACTCATTGCTTCTTTTAGTGAGCAAACCCGTAATAACCATCAGGTATTGTTAACTGGCGAACTTCGTTGCTTCCCCTGGCATATTTTTTAATCTTATTATTCCCCTTGGCTTCAGTTATATTAAAACCATACAACTTTGTAGAATATTTCATGGAGCGCGACCATTTTGGTTCCGCAATCGTTATCAATAGCATGTTCTAAAGACGGAGGACTGTCTTGAGTTGTTATTGTTACAAACATTTTTTTAAACAAAATAAAAATGAGTGCGTTCAAATATACTAAAGATGCAAAATATTCTGTTTGGGGCCGCACTACAATCTTAAAAATATAGCAACTGATTCTCTTGTCATTGCTGTGACCCAGACTGACACTTTTCATAAAAAGGTGAGTACTCCATTAAGCAGATATCTTAACCCCCCTATTAAAAAAGACTACAATCCCGAAAGTGTGGTTTAGTCATCTGATGCAGTTTTATCAGAACCAGTTAAACTTTGCTGTGTTTTGTGCATCAACTGGTGTGGAGTGTCGTATGCTGATCATTTAAATCATCCTGATCCTTTGGTGAGGTCAAGTGACAGAATTCATTTTTATACACCTTCAGACGTATTTTGACTGAACTGCGAGCGCCATTACCAAATGACAAACCGTTTAATCCATTTCAGCACCGAATAGACATGAAGGCTTTTGAAAGGATCTGTAACGAATTTATATTAATGTTAAGCAGACTTAGACAAAAGTTGGACCGCAATCATGGCCTAGGCACCCCTTATTTGTGGGGCGAGCACAGAAAGTAAACATGACTGGAATCCTCCTTACACATCTTTTCTTCAGGCACAGCTGTTCACCTCGGGTCCATAGAGCAAGAGCATAAAACAGCATGACAACATTATCTTAGGCACTTCTAAGGGCCTAACTAAAGCGGAATAGAACGAATAAACGACTCTATTCGTACTTACGTTTTGGTGTTTGCTAGGTTCGCAAGCACAAGCGAGATCGAACATAACTGATCCTTCTTACTGGTTTTGATGCACAAAAACAGTACTTGGCAAATTTAGAGGACGCCATTAATTCTACAGTTGATTTACCTTTAAGTATAAATAAGGTACCAAAATGTTTTACAATACGCAAGATCGAAAGTAGACTTTGCTGTTGGCACTGGTTTATACATGCATGCCTTCTGACCTCAGACTCCAGATAGGTCAATAATAAACTACAATAATGAAATTCTTATAGCAGGCAATGAACAGAAGGTTGGGAAAAACGACATAAATTCTGGGCCAGTAATATTACAAACAATAAAAAAAACACGATGACCCCCCAAGATTAAGTTATCCAATCCCCGAGGCCCAAAGTCCAAAGACCGTTGAAGTAAAAAATAATGACCATGAATATGAAAAGACAGCACTTGTTGTTGGATTAACTGCCCTAGGATTACTTGGTCTTTATCTTACTAAATAATAACCCAACTATTAAGAGAAAACTAATGCCCATAAGTGCTCGGCCATAAAGCCAACTACTTTGCTTGCAGTAGACAAAAGCCAGCTCACGATACTCCCTAATATACCAGGTAAAGAGTCTATAGCTTTACAGCTAATTTTTTTAATAAATCGCAAGATGATCAAGCTGTTTTTTTACCCATGATTATCAGAAGATGCGATGGAGGCGATGGCGGTGGAGGCACTGAACTTTGACCACCGCCGCCTGTAATAGCCATTCACCAGTGTACTTATTGCAAATCCTAAGGCTGTTATAACGCTTGCTAATGTGACTCCCTGCTCTCTAAACAATGTTGTATTCGTTCTGCTAGCGTCGTGTTTTCATATAAAATTCTATGGATAGTTTCTCTATTCTGCTCACTTGAGTCGTAATTGTTCTCGGTTAGTAGACAACGCTTCTAGTCTTGCTGGTCTTTCTTCTTTAAGTTCATGTAGTCTTTGTTCTATTTCTTCTTTAACAATCATCCCTAAGTTGGCCTCGTTAGCCTCACGAGTTGTTTTTTTCTTCCTTTTCTATATCCTTATCTAGTTCAGTCAGTTTTGCAAATTGTTTATTATTCTCCTCTGAAAGTTCTTAAAGTACGATCAGGGCTTTTAATCTCTTATGGCGTCTGTATTTCTTGCGTGGGCAGCGGGGATCGTGTATAGTTTTTTAATGCTGTTTCTTCTTCTTCATGAGTTCTGCTTCTATTGTATTTATTATTCTGTCTGCTGTTGGACTTAAATCTTTAAGTTCTATGTTTGCTTTGTTATCTTGGAGTTCTGTGCGTGTTTAGATGTTTAGCAACTCTTGGATTTAATTTGGTTTGTAAAGCCAGGCGATTCCGCTCGCTTGCAGTGAGCCTTTGATTAAATGTACTTTCCTTTTCTTTTTCTTCCCCCCTTTTTCTTTTTTTAAAATAAAATTTTCTTTTGTTAAAAAAGGGTTTTTTTTGGGGGGTTTTTGTTTTAAAATTTTTTTTTGATTTGATTATTTTGCAACCCCTTTTTGGGTTTTTTGTGTAACAAAAAATCTTTGAGCGCTTGTCGCCAGTTGCAAAGCCAACATTTTAGCTAGCTCTTTATCAAAAAGAATTTGCTTCTCATTTTGAATGTTAATATTTTTTTTTTAGATTTGCATTTTTAATTTTTGAGATAATGTCAAAAGTTACTCATTGCTTTTTTTTAGGAAAACCCGTAATAAACGGGTATTGTTAACTGGCGACCGGCCCCCCGGCATTTTTTTAATTTTTATTATTCCCTTGGTTTCGTTATATTAAACCATACAACTTTGAAATTTTCGGAGCGCGATTTTTTTTGGGTTTCCCCGCAATGTTATCAAAGCATTTCTAAAGAGGGAGGACTGTCTTAGTTTTATTGTTACAAAATTTTTTTAAACAAAAAAAAAATGAGTGCTTCAAATTATAAAGATGAAAAATATCTTTTGGGGCCCGCCACAATTTTAAAAAATGCAACTGATTCTCTTGCCCTTTGCGTGACCCGCTGACACTTTTCATAAAAAGGTGAGTACCCCATTAAGCAGATATTTTAAACCCCCCTATTAAAAAAGACTACACCCGAAAGTGTGGTTTAGTCATCTGATGCAGTTTATCAGAACCATTAAAACTTTCGGGTTTTTTTGGCATCAACGGGGTTTGGTGCGATGCTGACATTAAATCATCCGACCTTTGGTGAGGCAGGTACAGAATTCTTTTATACACCTTAACGATTTTACTGAAGCAGCGCCTTACCAAATGAAAACTTTTAATCCTTTTCAGCAACCGAATGACATGAAGGTTTTAAAAGGATCTGTAACGAATTTAATATTAATGTTAAGCAACTTTAACAAAAGTTGGCCCGCAATCATGGCCAGGCCCCCTTATTTGTGGGGCTGCACAAAAAAGAAAAATGACGGGAATCCCCCTTTAACATCTTTTCTTCAGGCAAGCTTTTCCCCTCGGTCCATAGAGAAAAGACAAAAACAGCAGACAACTTTTATCTTGGGCTTTTTAAAGGCCTAACTAAAGCGGGAATAGAACAAAAAAACATTATTCGTACTTACGTTGGTGTTTGCTAGGTTCGCAACACAACGAGATCGAACATAATGACCCTTCTACGGTTTTTTGATGCACAAAAACGTCTTGGAAAAATTTAAGGGACGCCTTTAAATTCTACATTTTGATTTCCTTAAGTATAAAAGGTCCCAAAATTTTTCAATACGAAAGATCAAAAAGTAGACTTTGCTTTTGGGCACGGGTTTATACATGCTGCCTTCTGACCCAACTCCAGATGGGTACAATAAAAAACTACAAAAGAAATTCTTTACAGGAATGAACAAAGGTGGGAAAAACGCATAAATTCTGGGCCATAATTTACAAACAAAAAAAAAAAACACGTGCCCCCCCAAATTAAGTTACCCAAATCCCGGGGCCCAAAGTCCAAAGACCGTTGAAGTAAAAAAATAAGCCATGAATATAAAAAGACAGCATTGTTTTGGGATTAACCCCTGGATTATTTGGTCTTTTTTCTAAATAAAACCCAACTATTAAGAAAACTAATCCCCATAAGTGCTCGGCCAAAAAACCCAAACTACTTTGCTTCATAACAAAACCACTCACGATACTCCCAAATTTATACCGGTAAAGATCAAGCTTTACTAGCTAATTTTTTTTAATAAATCGAAAATGACAAGCTGTTTTTTTACCCATGTTTTATCAAAGAGGGCATGGGGGCGATGGGGGGTGGGGGCACGACTTTGCCACCGCCGCCTGAAATACCCTCACCATGTCTTATTGAAAAATCCAAAGGCTTTTTATAACGCTTGCAAATGTACTCCCTGCTCTCAAAAACGTTCGTTTTCTTTCTGCAGCGTCGTGTTTTCATATAAAATTCTATGGTATTTTATTCTGCCACTTGAGTTCGAATTGTTTGGGTTAGTAGAAACGTTTAGTCTTGGGGTCTTTCTTCTTTAAGTTCAGTAGTCTTTGTTCTTTTTTCTTTTAACACATCCCTAAGTTGGCCTCGTTAGCCTCCGAGTTTTTTTTTCTTTTCTATATCCTTATAGTTCAGTCTTTTTTGCAAAATTGTTTTTATTCTCCTCTGAAAGTTCTTAAAGTACGCAGGGTTTTTAAATTTTCTCTTATAGGCGTCTGTTTTTCTGCGGGGGCAGGGGGGGAAGTGTAATTTTTTAAGCTGTTTCTTCTTCTTCAGGAGTTCTGCTTTTGAATTTTTTTTATTCTGTCTCTGTTGGACTTAAATCTTTAATTTAGTTTTGCTTTTGGGGTTATTTTTTGGGAGTTCTTGTAGGTTTTAGATGTTTAGAAATTTTTTTTGGGTTTTAAATTTTGGTTTAGTAAAGCCAAGGCATTCCCTCGCTTGCAGTGACCCTTTGTTTTAAATGACTCTCCCTAAAAAACTTTGATGATTCCCTTTTATCTGTAAAGGGGAACCTTTTCCCCTTTTTCGTTTCAAAAATACAAATGGTTATCTTTTATTTTCAAAACACTAAAGTTTGGGGATTTTTGTTTTCTTTGGTATATGTCTGCCCCTTACTTTCTGTTAATTCACCCCTTTTGCCCCCTTCTTCAAATTCACCCCCGAAAGGGGGGGTTTTTCCTAATTGATGCCCCCAAAAAGGGGGATACTCATGTCGTTCCAAGATCACGAATATCATAATCTTCACTTCAATTCCTGCCATTTTTTTAAAAAATTAAACTTTTATTTTGTTTTAAAAAAAATGTCACAAGTATAGGGCTCGATTCTTAACCCCATAAAAAACTGAAAAAAACCCCCTGGCGCGCGGGAAATAAACGGAATATACTGTTCCAAATAATCCATCTATATTGTGGGGACAAATTCTTACTTTTAAATTTTCCAAACCCTAGAGCGAATAAGTGATTGGCCAGGCTCTGCACGACTTACTTTCAAAATAGAACCGCTTCAACAACAGACCCAACCAGAACAGTTGTCCAGTTTTGGGGACGGGCAATCTTTAAAAAAAATTCTATAAAACTTAGGACAAGAAGTATTTCTTTACAAAATGCAGACTTTTTTTAACCCTTTTCTGTTTTATGGCTAACCGCAAATGAAAGGGAGATCTGCTTTCAAGGAATGGGAAAGAGAAGCACAAAAACTTAAATAGAGCCGAATTTGCCCCTAATGCTAAAAAGCGAAAAAAGGGCTTAGCTGAAAATTTTGGTATGGGAAATCGCTTTTCTATTCCCTTAATTTTGAGTTGTTAAAAGCGATGTCCTACTTTAAAGGAGCATTAAAAGACAGATTGTCCGAACAAATTTTTTAATGAATACAAACGTGTTATTCATCTACAGCAGAAGCAAAGTACAGCTTTCACATCCATTAGAGTTTGATGTTGTTTGCCACTCTGATTTTGCAAGGTTGATTGAGCAACAAAATAAGTCAAAAAAAAGAAATATATTCGAAGGGGGTGGTTTTCATACAACATATCCTAAAAGCAGGCAGACACTATAAAAATTTTTAAACTTTGTGTCGCACAAGACATTAAAGTATTTTATTGCTGTGTAAGATGAAGAACCCTTTAAAAGAGCAAGTAAAAGTTTATTAATCCAAAAATAACGAAAGACAATGTTCATTGAGGGTAGTCCTAACCCCAAAACTACATCGGGCTTTCCTTACAGATTTTGACAAATAAGAAATATTTTTGGGGGGGGAGGGGGGAGAAGTCCCAAAAGCAGACCTTGGTCTAAAGCACATCTTCACAGTGTTAGGGTGAGATTATTTAACATCAAAATACGGGTTATGGATTGACCAAGGTCAACAGAGGGATAAGAGTTCCATGGAAGGGGAGGAGGGTTAAAAACGTAATAAACATTCAAATTTGGGAAAAAAAAAGATGTCGAAAACATTAATGTACATTTTTTTTATATATGATGCCGCGAATATTTAAGATAACATTAAAAAAGTAGTATATAAATTATTTTTTTTTTTTAAAAAAGGGATGTCTGTTGAGTTTATCCAAAAACCTACAGCACCGAGTTTCCCAAAGGAAAAATGTAGAAAACCCCGGCATAAAAACCTTAGATTAACCAACATTTCACAAATCTACAAAAACTAGACGGGGTCTTTTAAAATAACAAACCAAAAGAAGGTATTTTGTGCCTTTAATGCTGTTACATATTTTAGGACATCGAAGGCCGCATCAGCAGGAACAGTGTTGGGCCCCTTTGCATCAGGGATACGCCCGGAGCTTTGCCTTGCGGTTTGTCTTTAGCTCTTGGCCTATGTTCATTACCCTAGGGGCTGCAGCAAAAAAAAAAAAATAAACTCCAAAAAAACCCCAGCCATGGTTAACTAAAAAGCTAAACTTTGTTTCCTTTAATCTGATTTAAATAAAACACTATGACTCAAAAAATCACGGGTGAAGAATTTAAAAGTTTTTAAGCCGATTTTTGTGACTACAAAAAACAAAAGTTTTTTCTTTAAAGAAAGGGGAGGACAAGTTTTTTTCCAACAGCCAGACCCCGAGCAAAAAAAAAGGAATTTTTAAAAAAAGTAAACGAAACTTAAAAACCCGTTCTAAAAATCACATTAAACAACCCCAAAAAGGGTTTTATACTTTAGTTTATGAGCCAAGAAAAAAAAAGACTGTTGATTTGTTAATTATTTTTTTGATTTTAAAAAAATATTTTAGTTGAAAAGAAACTCAGCATATAAAATATGAAGGCCCCGACGAATTTTTTTAAGCAAAGCTTTAAGGGGGGGCGTTTTTCAAAAGCTTTGAATGATATTTTCTAGAAGTCATTTATCCAACAAACGTACGGGCAAATGTTCTCAGCATTTTTTCAAGTCCCGGGGGAAAAAACAAAAGACCCACCATTAAAATAATTTACTGTTTTAATCGACTTTTAAAAACAATAAAGAAGAAAACCAAAAAGTCGGGTCTCAACTAAACAAAAACTTTTTTTTCAAATGATTAACACCCGGTTGGGGAGACCAAATGCTTACACGTTTGATGTGCCCCTGAAGAAACCCAAAAAGGAGGTCTGGTTTGGGCAGAGGGCGAATCTAGAGATCAATTAAAAAAGTCTAAGTATGCGCCGATGTAGGCAAGGCTTTCAATCCGTGCCCCCCGCATTTTGCAAAAAAAGCATTTTTTAAAAATAAAGAATACAGACAAAAAATGTTTTATGTGGTGTGTTTCCCCAAAGGGTGCATTACGTCCACAAAAAAGCAGAAAGAGTTCAACATCACCCTTACTCAAAAATCTTTTTTAGTGGAAAATCCTTTCCTGGAGTGTAGAACAAATTGACATTTGAAAACAAAAAAAAACCCAAAAACTGTCAAAATTACACATGGGGGGGAGGAAACAAATCTCAGCCCATTAAAGTTCCCAAAAACAGTCCAACGATTGGCGAACCAACAAAAATCATGTTGACTTACTACTAATGTTTCACCAAAAGGGTACCGCATTACAATTGATACCCCAATGATAACGTTACATATACTACAAAAAAAAAGCAAACAAGAATTCGCAGAAAATTTAACAAGAGTTCCATTTTTCAACCGCAAGCAAATAAAAAATGTACGGGCCCCGTTTTACTGTAATACGGAACTAATTTCGCCCCCCCGAAGGGAGTAAAGTTAGTTTTTAAAACTGGGAAAAGGATGCAAAATTTCCTACATTGTTTTCGCAGCTTTGAGTCGCTTATGTTCCCTTTAAGGGCCACGCCACAAAAACTTCGAAAAAAAGTCTTTGGTAATCATCAATTTGTTCATTTTCCTTTTTATTGTTAGGTCGGAGGCGCTCACAAAGCCAAATTTCGGGACCGAGCGGCTAAAGATTTTACAGCGCATGCAGCAAATGCTAATGATTTGTTCTAATAATCTGATTTTTCTAAATCATAATGGCTCTGAAGACCAACAACTATGGGGCCGCCCCTCCCCTGCTGGATTTTGGTTTAGGCCTCTTCAGATCGGCGAATCCCAAAATAAAGCCATATCACATTAGTGGAAAGTTTAGAGGGGCACCACAACAAATGCAAACTTTAACTAAAGTTTGAAAAAAAGACATGGGGGAAATCCCGTTTCTTTCATAAGCGAGTTTTCGACTTCACTTATAAAAAAAGCATGGGCGACCTTCAGGGTCAGCAAGCACAGTCATCGAAAAGTCTGTGTTTCACTTTAAATAAATGTCTTTTTTGACTCTATCCCGCACTGATGGGGTCATTAAAGTCACTGCTATGTCCTTTAAAATCTTTCCCCCCTAACGGAAGAATATTTTGAACCCCAAAGCTTGTTGAAAGGGCGTTTTTACCCTTTTGGTACATGAACATTGGGAAAGGGTTTGACGAAGATACACTTTCCCCCAAAAGCGCGTTTTTCTAGTTTAGAGGAAGGGCATCAAGATTCTGATTACCAGCAAGCCAGATGGTGGGAAATTTTGATTTTTAAAAAAATGGGAACTATATGACTCCTACTGAGGCTGTACATGTTTGTTCGGATATTTTTGAAAATTATAGAAAGACCTGCATGAAACTTATACCCGGGCCTGCGCAAAATTTCTGCGCCCGGATGAGTTGGGATTTTTTTCTTAAAGTTTCTGGAGCAGTTTGATTTTTTGTCGTTTTTACCAATGATTCGTGTTTTGAAAACGATTGCATGGAGGAATTTATGGTGGCATCTTACTGTAAAGAAAACAACAAATCTTAGATGATTATGACCCGAGAAAAAAGGTCTAACTATCTTATGTATTTAATAAAACAATTTTATGGATGGGCTAGGGCCAATCACTTCATTACTAACTTTAAAAAGTAACAGGGGCTGTACAAAAAATTTTCAAAAAGATTAAAGTGGTTGGGCAGTTTGACGCCGGGTCAACAGGGGGAACATTCTAGAAGTTGATTTAGATACCTCAGAACTCCAAACCTGCATAATGATCCCTTTTGTGCAGAAAGTCTAAAAGTGAATCCAAGAACCGTAAACTTGTAAAATCTTCGAGGCAAAAAAATTATGTCTTCTTACAATTCTAAAATTTTATTTAAGACATTTTTGAAGTTAAAAGCGTTCATGTAAAATTTGCTTTTTTTCAAAAAAGTTCATGAAACCATACACATGAAAAAACTGACTTAAAAATAAATCCACAGATGCTTCGAAAAAGATTTTTTTAAAGTGATAACAAAGCTGTTTTGGAAAGAATAGGGGAAATTCACAAGCGCAAAGACGTCAGAGGTCCCCAAAGAGAACGAAGCAATTAAGTGACTTCAAAAAAAAATTACAGGCTTAAAGATTTTATGACATTTTTTGGTATAATAGAAAAAAAAGAAATAAAATTAGAAAAAACCCAGTATTCATTGGTTTATGTTTTGAATTATCAAAGTTTTAATGTTAAAATTTCTTTAACTACTTAAAACCCCTTGTTAGGTCTCGATACTTTAAAACAGATACAGACAGTTTTTTTATGATACCCATGAAGCGCCAAAAAGACAGAAAAAAAAGTGAAAGGAGCGAGTGGATGGACGCAACCCGATTCCCCTGAAGATTCGCTTTGCATTAAATTTTACAACAAAAGGTTTTAGGAAGATAAGGGATGAATTTCGGGAAAAGGTATCAAGGAGTATGGGGGGTTTAAAGGGTAAAAAATGTCAATTTGGCCCGGGAAAAAATTAAAAAAGCAAAAGGTACTCGCAGTTTTTGTGCATCAAAAAATTTACATACACACAAAGAAGCATTGTTTGACAAAAAGATTTTCATCTGACAACGTAAAACTACGACTAATCTACATTAAACAAAAACAACGGTTGTAACAAAAAAGTCATTTTGATAGAACAAACCCCCAAAAAGTGTGTTTGTTTAAAACCCCGAGTTTTTTATATGCATATGGACATTGGGGAACCCTAAATTTAAATTTAAAAACGGAACTTGTCTGGCGGGATTATTTGCGTTTTCTTTCACAAAAGATCTTTGAGGACGTTTTTGTTGGTCCATTTTCCAAAAAACCGGGGGATTCACTTTACAATTTTTTTATTTCTACGGATCAACACTCCAAAATGGGGCGGTTGCCCTAATGCATGTCCCCTTCTTTCTCCCCTAAATAAAGTACCTTTGTTTTTAAAACCAAAAGGAAAAGTTTGCTGGGGAAGCTCTCCTTTTAGCAACATTTATTGTTTTTCTTTGATGCTTGTACTGGGTTTTTGGCCTTTTAAATTCTTCATTAATTTTATTTCGCGAAAACTGAGGGCAGTCCCCTTTTAACCCCTTCGGTTTTTCGGAAAATTTTCAATCAGCTCTCTGGTATGGTAAGAAAAAATCTTTCAGCTAATGTTTTTAAAATTTTTTAAATAAAGCCCGGATCTGTGAATCCCCCAATGCCTCTTTTAATGGTAACTCTATTTTTAACATAATGATTCATTGGCCTTTTTAAAATTTTTTTCCATCATCGACTTAATCATGCGAGGTATTAGCGGGCCTCGTTGGTAATCAGTTTTATAGCGACAGCAAAACAAAACACCTTTTGTGTTAATGGTTCCGCATCTTTGTATCTTGAAGCTATGTCAATGACTGTAATGGAAATTAAATCTTTTGCGTCTAAAACGTATCAGAGGGGAAATAAAAGATCCATTTGATGGGTGTCTTTGGGGTTGTGTTCACAAAGTGCGGCTCTGTAAAATTCGTCTAGGGGGAGGTAAATAAATTTGCCAAATTTCTTGTTTAATAACCTTCTTTCGTGTTTGTTCACTGACTCCCGCTGCTTCGTTGTTTTTAATTGCCGTGTTCCTCCAATATCCTTTGGGCGAATAATAGATTTTGTTCTTTTTTTTTTTCCCCAAATTATGCGCAAAAAAAACACAACATCTACCCAAAGACAAAAAAGCGATTTCTTTATCTTTTGTTTTTTTGATGGTTTATAAAAGTTGCTGAATTTTGGTGGGGGGAATGTCTCGTTGGTTTGCCTGTTACAAGATAATACCTTTTATTTCTTATCAAAAATTTTAAAGTATAAGCTGGTGTCCCTGTTTTTTTTAGTGTGCGTAGATAAAAATAATGCTCAATTCTTTTTTCTAGCGATCTTGTGCTGCGCAGTTTCTCCCCAGCTTTTTTAAGTCTTTTTCTTCGGTATCCCTAGTTTACTAAATCGTAATTAATTCCCCCCCAAAAACAAACGCATTCACCACAGCGCCCCCAACATCATTACGAGTGAAGCCATTTTTTTTAAATTATTTTTTTACATATTTATATTTTGGAATTATTTCCTTTTTAACTAGAAAATCTTTCGTAGCAAAAGAAGCTGATAACAGCTTAGTTTGCTAATCCTAAAGTTAGTTTTCCCAAAATCTGCCGGTTTTTTTTTTAACAGGGTTTTACCAAGCATTGGTATCCTACCTTAGACCTAAAAAAAGCGAATGGTATACAAGGTTAGCAATATTTTTTTTGGTGCTCATTTTAAAAAATAAAATATTATAATTTAAAAAAAAAACATAAAAGCGAGATCTGCTAGAGCTACGATGGGCCCACACAGTTTTGGACTTACAAATAAAAGTTATGATCAAGCTAAATTTTGCCCAAAAAAAGGGAAAAGGGGTATCTTTGGCACATGTGGGAAAAAAAAAACAGTTTTTCCGGGAAATAATTCAGCATGAACAGATTCCC